>QNUK01000093.1:755000-1000000 GCA_013621035.1 Clarias magur | reverse complement strand
TCTAGATAAACTGATCATTATCAGGTGTGCAGATGTCTATAAAAGCCAAAAAAAGTTTGGACACTTTGCTGGTCTGAAAGATTCCGGAACACAATGCCAGGAGGAAAAGACATAAACAATGTCCTTAGAAATGAAAATGTTGCTGCACATCAATCTGGAGAGAATCATAAAACCATTTCCAAACATTTTGGATCTCATTATTGAAAAGGATACAAGGAAGTTGCCTAACGTCCCAGGAATGGATGTCACCAGCATATTCACCTCAAGGTCAGATCGTGCAATACCTCAGACCCTACAGGCTTCACTAAAAATGTTAATGGTTAAAGCCCACAACACACAATTAGAAAAATATTGAACAAGTATGGTCCAGGGCTCCTTGTTCTTCTATATATTCATGATAGTTCTTATCTTAACTAATTGTCATTGTTCTGCTGCAGAATAAATTTGGAGCCAATGAGGTGGCTCCCTGATGCCTGTATTTCTCATCATTGAGGACACCCCTAACCCGGACCAAATCTCTAACTCCATTTGCAGAAATGCACCGCCAAATTTGCAAGGAACCTCCACCATGTTTCATGTTGGCTGCAGACACTCATTTTACCACTCTCCAGCCCTTCAGCAACATCCTGCCTCCTGCTACTGCTAAATTGATCAAATTGATTGATTAGTCCAGAGCACCTGCTGCCATTTTTCAGCACCTCAGTTTTCATGCATAGTTTAGTTGCTTTGCCTTATTTCCTTGTCGTGATATGGGTTTTGGGCCATAATTCTTTCATGAAGACCACTTCAGGCCAGACTTCTCTGAACAGTAGATGTCACTTCTTTGCAAATCGCACTACTGTGTGGAAAGTAAGCATGATGTGTCTTCCATCTGCTGCATTAAGTTTTCTTGGCCAACCACTGTATCTACAGTCCTCAACAATACCTGTTTTTTTTTTGTTTTTTTTTGTGCTTCTTCCAAATCGCTTAAACAACACATCTTGAAACCACAGTCTGCTTTTTAAAAAAATTAACAAAACAAAAAAAAAAAGTACTCTAACGAATCAATGTTATCAGTTTGGACACACCTTCTCCTTCAGTGTTATTTTTATTTATTATTTTATTATTTTCAATGTATTGCATTAATGCTGAAGGCATCCAAACTGTGAAAGAGTACATGGGATTATGGAGTAAACAAAAACAAAATTAACAACCCAGAATATGATTCAGATTTTAGGCTGTCCAAAGTAGCAGCAGTCGCGCGAAGGAAAATCAGCCAGCATATAATCAGCCATATGTACTGTATATACCACAGGTCATTAATTGATTAATTGATTTCTCTCTCTTCTCTCTGAATATTAAAACAAAAATAAACAGGCACTGGTATCAGGATCATTGAACTCTGCGTTAACGCAATACGTTAAGTAGTCCAGCTATGAATAAACAACACCTCACTTCTTTATATATTTTCTATGCAAGTAATCACAATGCTAGCCATCTAACCACTTACACATCTTTTTACAAGCATACACACACACATACACAGCATGACGATTTCACACAGCACAATATTCACCCATTAACAATACTTGCATAATAATCACTTAACACAGTAATAACTTTAACTTAACTATAACATTTAATTTAACTATACCATGAATAATTTTAAAGAATAGTCTTTAAAACTGAACACTTAAATATGAGGTAAACATCATATACATCATAATAACAGAACATTTTATAATTTCACACTCATCTTAAAATGGATTATTATTTATTATTATTATTATTATTATTATTATTATTCACAATTTTCTGCAATGACAAAATATAACAGATGCTCGTAGTGTTTTGGTATTTAAAAGAATAAAAAAAAAAAGAAATATCCCTTTTAAGTAAACATTGACTGGAGTCCACCTGTGCCTAGCTGACTTCGTTGAAAGTAATTAGGAATGCCACACACCTGTCTATGTAAATTTTGCACATATATAAATATATATAAAACCCATGTTAATTACACTATCTGCTGGTTGCTAAATAGTGGTTAGTTAGTTTTTCAATATCACATTTAAAGTTATGCTGCTGTACTGAATATCTTCTAAAATATATATTTTGGGGTGCTCTAATGGAGGGCTTACCACCAGTGCTCACACATTAAGGAAACCTTTTTACTTGGGCCTGTAACACACACACGCCACAACACACGCTGCTCTACCTACAGCCTCGGTGTGTGTGGAAAGGGGATGGGGTTTTCTACTTCACCTGGCCTTCCTGTCTCAGGCTCTCATGTGTTCCCATGCCTGCCATGTGCCTCCTGCTCCATGCCAGTGTTGCATAATCCCCGCCATGACCCAGAGGATTCTACCTACAGTGAACTACTGTACTACCTGTGGACTTGTGTCACTCACCTAGCTGTGGCCTAGCTACCACGAGAGTTTAAAATAATTAGGCTTAACGATGTTTAGCTCATAGGCAAAATTAGTAAAATATTAGCTCATAGGGAGTGTATATGATGATAGTGTAGTGAGATAAGTGCGATGCAAATGTGTGTTCACACACAAGTTCTATAAGTGTCAGTTGTGTGGATGAAAGTTTTTATATACAAAGAAATATAAAAAAATGTGCCTGTATGTTCCTGCATCTAATAGAACGCTGCTGATATAAAAACTATGCAGGAGTGTTACCATGACAACCAGCATCAATAGCATCCATAGTGTGAAAGTTCACACAGGGACCTCAGCCTCTTAGCTTTCGACCAAATCTAAACACTCTCTCACAAATACAAACATGTATGAGGCAGTCAAGAGTAAACTATTACTTTAATTTATGCTATAAGAATGTCCTTTAGTAAGCAGGGAGACTGTGAGAACTTGTGAGGGACAAAATGTGACACATCTCAGCTATAGCGCTCGGGTTCGCTTTCTCAGCCCACACACTGCTGCTGCATGTCTAACTCACCTTGACACATACACACACACACTTACGTTTAGGGTTGATGTGATGTGAGCTGTAACTGTGAGTGAGTTCATGTTTCCACCCGCACATCAGCAGGGTCTTGCTCGCTCTCTCTCTCTCTCACTCTCTGTCTCTCTCTCTCTCTCTCTCTCTCTCTGTCTGTCTACACAGAGACAGAAGCAGTGTGTGGGATGATGGAACAGAGCTGGAGATGTAGCTCAGATAGAGCAGCTAATTGAACACGTGGGAGAAGAACAGAGACAGGAGATGAAAGAACCTGGAGAGGAAAGGAAAAGTCAAGAAAGAACCAAGAGAACAGCAGGAGGTGGACCATGAACCTTCATTTGTTTTATTTCTTTCTCCTTTTTTTTTTTTTTTTTTGCAATAATGGTTCAGGAATGCATCTATGCAGGTGTACGCTCATTAAAATGCAATGAATATTAATTAGTATGTAAATTAAGAAACAAACCTAACCCTATATCTACACTGTAAACCCGAATAAGTTGGAAAAACGCAAAAAAAAATTGAGGTAATCAATTACATCATTTTTTTAAAGTAATAACAACCTGTCTCTGAATGTCGATAAGACAAAAGAGATGGTTGTTGACTTCAGGAGGACACGGAGCGATCACTCTTCATTTAGCATCGACGGCTCTTCTGTGGAGATCATCAAGAGCACAAAATTCCTGGGCGTCCACCTGGAGGAGAACCTCACCTGGTCCCGCAACACCAGCTCTCTGCACAAAAAAGCCCAACAACGTCTTTTCTTCTTGAGAAGCTGAGAAAGGCACAGCTTCCACCACCAATCCTCACCACCTTCTATAGAGGAACTATTGAGAGCATCCTGAGCAGCTGCATCACTGTCTGGTTTGGGAATTGTACCATATTGGACTGCAAGACCCTACAGCGGTAATGAGGACAGCTGAGAAGATCATCGGGGTCTCTCTTCCCTCTATCGAAGACATTTACACCATACGCTCCATCCGCAAAGCCACCAGCATTGTGGCTGACCGGACACACCCCTCACACTCACTCTTCACTCTTCCGCCATCTGGAAAAAGGTAACCGAAGCATTCGGGCACTCACATCCAGACTATGTAACAGTTTTTCCCCACAAGCCATCAGTCTCCTCAACACAAAGGGACTGGACTGATAAACACACACACACACACACACACGCGCGTATGTAGCACCTTGGTCCTGGAGGAACGTTGTTTCGTTTCACTGTGTACTGAACTGTATATGGAATGCCAATAAAAGCCTACTTGACTTGACTTGATGTTTCCAATTTTAAGTAAACAGAACTATGAGTTTTTTGTACTCATTCATATTAATCATTCTTAACTTGCATTATTGAGTAGCCTAACTCATACTATTTCATAGCAATTATCTTTTTTTTTATTTGTTGCAAATTGTTTGGTCTTTCGGCTGCTCCCAGCAATGGGTCACCACACCAGACAATCCAGTCCACACACAAGCTCGGCACAGGTTTTACACCAGATGCTCTTCCTGACACAACCCTCCATTTTATCTGGGCTTGGGACAGACACTTCATCCAGTTGTTGGGAACTGAACCTGGGTCTTTCCAATGGAAGGCGAAACACCTCCCACTGAGCCACCAGTGCCCTATTGCCCTCATGACGTCAGACACAAAATCACTAGTCTGAAAGATTTTAAGTTGGTGGAACTTTAAGGTGACAGTTGCTGTTACTTAAGTACTTACAGTTACTTAAAATATCAAATTTGTACAGCTGACTTGAAAAGTGTAATTTCTACAAATTCATAAATACCAAAGAGTTCAAAATACTCAGCAAGGTCTATTAATTTGAACTAATTGTAATTATTTAAGTTAACAGTACTTGATATGTATAATTACTTTGAGCATTAGGGTTTACAGTGTATATGAGTGGAGACCTGTTGTAATTCCATTAGTAAAGTCCTACATGTGTCTGCTCTTTAGGTGCATTTACATTTGTCTTAATAGCACATTATTCATCTTAATGGGGGGGGGGGGTGCTATATCCACTTCAAATGAAGTGTGTAACCATCATTTGTTTGAACTTTTTTTTTGAACCATAATTTTTTACTTCAGATCTTCTTCCACTGTGTCTTTGGCAAAGGAAGAAGCACTCATTGGCTTGCATTTCATAAGTAGTAAAGCATCTAACCAGTCATAGGTGAGAATAAATTATTTTAACCAATCACGGTGGAGAAGGCAGGACTTTTAAATGGGAAAAGATGGGAATTGTATACAGTACTAAAATCTTCTCCCTCTTTTGTTTCTGATAACATGCTTGTATTTGCATGTCAAAATAGTTACATTCTGATTAAATGCTATGAGCATGTAAACACATCTTATTGAATCTGCATCCATTGAATTTCTAATCAAGATTATTTTGGTCAGATTAAATAAATATTGTCTATGCAAACATAGCTATTTATTTATTTATTTATTTATTTAAATGATTTATGGATTTAATATAATTCATTACCACCATAAGAATCACCATCTCATTAATGTAAAATCAATGTAAGTTGAAAGCATGGCTTGATCAAATCTTTGAATCTCATTCTGTGACATAGACCTGAACTCATTAATAGCAGTATTTTCTTTTGTTGTATTTTATTTATTTATTCATTTTTTTTTTTTGCAAGCACAGTTAGGACATATTGTAATATATAGTAAACAGATATTTAGTATATTAAACTTTTATAAACTGTATTTTTCTCACTTTTCTTTTTTTATGTCATATAAATTTGAAATATGGAAAAAAAAGCACCATAGACAGTTTTTTTTTCTTTTTCTTTTATTGTCACACATTGTCACACCTTTTACACAATTGTCACACGTAATTTATGCCTGAAAAATCTATATACTGTAAATCCTCGACTTACAATTAATCAAGTTACAAAATTTCTGCAGGTACTATGAACAGTCGAAGATGCAAACAAATCATGGAAATAGTTCACATTCACAAAAATAGACGCTGCAGTGCACCAGATATTTTAAATGTGTAAGAGAATGTAAAAACTTTCCAAACTCCGGAATATTGTATGAGTGTGCAAGAGAAAGAAAGACAGTCCAAGAAAGTGGAAAACAGCTGACAAAAAGTTTTGCTCTCGCGATTTAAAGACACAGATACAACATTGTTATATTTCACATACCAGTAAAACCTTGGATTTGAAGGAACTTAGTTTACAGCTTAGTTAGTGAAATAGCAAGGTTTTTGCACTATGTGCAGTCCGTATACGCTTTCTCTGCCGAGACAATGATCTGAGCCAATGGTTCCTTTCTTTCTTTCTCTCTCTCTCTCTCTCTCTTGCATGCGCTGTGGAATAGAATCTATTCTCTAGAGTCTGCCTCACTCTTAAAGTCAGCATGTGTGTGTGTGTGTGTGCGTGTGCGTGTGTGTGTGTGTGTGTGTGCGTGTGCGTGTGTGTGTGTGTGTGTGTGTGTGTGTGTGAAAAGTCCTAAACAATGACCCTTCGCCTCCTCCTCATCACACACACTTTTTTAAAGGTAAAGTACAGGTTAATTAGTTTTATTTGAAGTTTTAAATGAAGTCCAAATTTTAAGTTGAAGGTATGTTATGAGCAGTTATGTGCCACATCACAGCATCTATTGTTTTCTTTTTTGCAAAAAGATAGCCCTTTTTCCCTTGAGGTGGGCATGACTATATGCGTCACTCAACAGAGCCTATCAGCACAACAGTTTACCATCCGTTCACAGAGTATTCAAAAGACACAGAAATTATAAAATTACACAAAGTGACACAACATTACTCCAAAAAAAAAAAGTGTAGACTATGAAAACTGACCTTGCAAAGATGAATAGACAAATCAATGTATGCCGGATGTTTAAAACCAGTTTGTCTCACATGTCCCAAAACTGTGGTGCTTCCAAAACACTCAGTGATGTGAAGCACTACTATAAAACAAGGGTCATTAGAGCAAACATATCCACAACAGACTGAGGTGAGGGCATGTAAAATACTAAGAACTGAACTGAGACCCCAGTGTTATACGCTCAAATCAAAATGTTAAGTAAATAGCGGTGTTATGAAGAGTTATGTGCCAGATTTGATAATCTACGTTAACATAAACTATTAATAAGCTACTTGCTCAATTTAAACAAAACCTGCACCAATAGATATTAATTAGAAAAGCTAAACTGAATACCTTTACTGGTATTAGTTCATATTTTCACCTATAAAAGTAACAGCGTTAAAGTGGTATACTGTATGTGGATTTTTATGTACTGTAGTTGTCTTTATCTGATTTATCTGATTTTTTTTTTTTTTTTTTTTTTGATCTGTGATTTACTCCCTGATTACCGAACAGGGAGTGTATTTGGCTGATGACAAAAGAAGTACAACTTAGTGTAAAAATGGCATAAGATACTCAACCTTACAAAAGTTTCGTTCTTTGAATTATTAAGTTATGCAAAGAGTTCTGCCATACAGAGAGACATGCAGACGTGTTCGTGGGCTTCGACCAGAAATAATATTTTCACTGATTACATTAAAGCTGATCAGCTTATTCTTATCTTTAACCTTTTAACTATTTCTACAAACTCTTTTCCCATCCACAGTGGGTAATGACCCTTGTATTTGATAAAAGCCTGGATTTTTATCTGTGTGTCTCTCTTTCATTTCACTTCAAGTTATATCATGATAACACCAATGTTACAAATGAAACAAGTAAAAAGGGACAATTTCAGGTGATGGAGTCAGGGCTTATCAGATAAAAAGAACTGACAGTGGAGCCAAGGGGAAAAATGGGGGGAAATAAACGAAGAGAGATGGATAAGACGTAAACTGCAGGCCAGGAATGTAAGGTCTCTTTGACTCAGTGTACTCAATGCCATGCATGAACAAAAGAAAGAAAGAAATCGGAATTTAGTTGGGCAGATAAATCACAAAAGCCAAAAATAGTATTCCTGACTGTGAGACAATTGAAGAAACGTGTCCAGTACCAGCTGTGTCCTTATTTCACAGACAGCAGGGGTTTCTATAATATTATACACCATTTTTGTGTTTGTTTTTCTTGAACAAGTCTATTTCTGTCCTAAAATAGACTGCATTTGAGCTTTCTTAGTTTTCCCAAGGAGTGGACAGTCATCAAGCAAAATACACTTGACACTCTTGCTTTCTGCCCTCAGGTTTTTCTCCAAATGAGCAAAACTAGTGACATGGTGATGGGAATCACTGAGTGGTATTTCTGATGAAGGCTAAAAAGTGACTCATTTTACATTTAAATGTATCATATTACGTTTTTAGGTCACACTCATACTGGTATTGAGTTACAACAGGTTGGAATTCAACTTAATCTACCAGAATTAAAGCAACACTCCACCAACAGTTCAAAGTGTCATCTACAGTACGGGCCAAAAATATGAAGACAACATCTGCCATCTCTTCAATTTGTCCCTGAGTACAAAAACAGGCGATGCCACTAATTAGTTTGAGTCTATCTGGCTGAAGAGTTGTGCTAATTAGAATCAGCTGGTTTAGTTAACGGATGGATTTGTTCAGGATTCAGACACAGTCTCAGTGTTTAAGTCTATGCTTAAAACCTGTTTATTTAGCCATTAATTTTTGTAAATAGATTTGTCTTAGAAACAGCCCCTGTTTGCACTCAGCAGGAAATATACATTTGCCTCTAATTGTGACCATATCTATTACTATTATGTTATCTCTCCTCTTCTCTCCCCATGCCTCTCTCTGTTAAAGTTCTCCTGAGCTAACAGTGATCCAGACCCCCTCTGCTCCCAGGGTCTGTCTGACCCAACCTTGGTCCCCTGATTCTGGTTGGAGATCTCTTTGCATGAAGTTCCACTTGGCCATGAAGATGGTCTTGGTTGATGCAGACAGATGTTCTCTGATGTCTTGTGACTGCAGTCACTCAATAGTTCATGACTGAAATTCCCACAAACAATTTTGTTCCTGGGCCTCCAATAATGAAAGGGGACTCATGTAACTTACACACATGTCCTGTGATCAGTCACTGCTATCTGATATCACTGAAATGAGGATTGATTCCTTTTTGATTGGTTCCTCTCAAGGTCTCTTCCTATTGCCATATCAGGGAGTTTTTCCTTGCCCCCCTCAGCTTGCTCATCAGGGATAATCTGATCATTTTTATTTATACATATTTTCTCACACTTTTCATACTCATTTGCCTAATTTTCTGTTAATTTGATAAAGCTGCTTTGTGACAATGACCATTGTTAAAAGAGCTATATAAATAAAATGTAATACAATTGAATTGAATTGAATTGAATTCAATTTTATTTGTACAGCGCTTTTAACAATTGTCATCGTCGCGAGGCAGCTTTAACCAAAAAAAATTATTTAAGTTTGTATGAAATGTGAATGTGTATGAAAAAAAATGGTCAGATAACAAATAACAATGGGAGAAATATGTGGCAAGACTTTTAAAAGTCTACAGATTTCTGTACAAGATCTTCAGGAAGCAATCAAGCAGGTGTGGATTGAGGAGTACTAAAGACGTCTTTTTGACTCCAGCATGTTTTGAAAATAAAGGACTTCATATTTGTCACACCTGTGCCACCTCAGTCCCGGGGAATAAGATCTGGTTCGCTGGATTACTGAGCCATCACTTTGTCTCCCCTTAGTGTGTCTACGTGTGTAATGTTTAGCACCAAATTAAGTTCACCTGTGTCTCCCCCATGTGTCCCCCTATTTAGACCAGCCGAACCCATCGGCAATTTGTTTTGTTCATTTTCTCGCTCAGGACTGAGCAGTGTCTGAAGGGCTGGGCTGTGTTCAGTTAGAAAGTCCATTGTCAAGGTCAAAGTGAAGGCTGAGAAGTTCTCAGCCTATTTACTGCTCAACTACCTTTTTTGTTGTTGCATTTGGACACTTGTTTTCGTGTATAAAAAAGAAAAAGAATAAACTCTTTGTGTTTACAACCCTGCATCTGCGTCCTCCCCTACCCGAAGAAGACCCCCCGATGCATGAATATCTCCGTGGTCAACAACGGAAACAAGTGGTCCTGGCACGAGTGGTAAACAATCTAGCGTACAGCATGAGTCAGCTTGCGACAGCACGATCTCCTCTCCATGCCGACGCTCTGCACCTTCACTACCATGGCCCGCTCCGCCGGGGAGATACGCTGAGAATCCGGAGGGGTGCAAAAGTTTCCTCCTAGCCTGTGAGCTGTGCTTAGCTGAATACCCGGAAATGGCGGAGCACCAGAAAATCAGCTTCGTCACCCAACAGCTCACCGGGCCAGCAATGGAATGGGCAACAGCAGTTTGGAGGGCAGGCGGGGTCATCACGTCCAGCTTTGGCAGGTTCATCAAGGCCCTTTGTTCTGTCTTTGATCATCCGGATCACGGCAAGTCGGGAGAGCAAAACCTGCTGAGGCTGCGCCAAGGAAACACCACAGTTGCTGAATATGCGGTGAAGTTCCGAGTGCTGGTTGCAGAGAGCGGCTGGTGCGACAAGATCTTGTTATCTAGGTTCCGAGATTTCAGCCGGAAGTCCAACTGGAACTCGCTTGCCGGGATACCGGCATGTCGCTTGACGAGTGCATCGACCTGGCTATCAAGCTGGATCGGCATCTCCGCGGCCAGCGACATCACATCGCAGCTCGACTGCCGGTGAAATGACCGGTGTTCCGCAGCAGTGACAACCTCAGCACATCCCAGAACTTTGCGAAGGGACCCTTCCAGAACCCATGGACATGAGCACTTCCCGCCTTTTGGCCCAGGAGAGGCAGCGGAGAATGACATCGGGGCTGTGTCTTTACTGTGGGGGAGAGAAACATAGAGTCAACACTTGTCCATTACTAAAAGCAACACGACACACACCACCTCGCACTCATCACCCTTTTTGTTTAAAAGCACAAATTTCATATCATAATCACACCTTGTCTGTTTATCCTCTTAGAGATTCCGGGTTGGCTGGAAATTTCATCTCATCCGCTGTCATTTCCTCGCTGCAAGCTCCTGTGTTGAAGCTCTGATGTTGTTAAGGTTCTGGGTGTTCGAAAATTAAAACAATCGCCTCTTGAACTAATATCAGCGCCCCTGCAATTAACTTTTCCTGGTCACACCGAGGAATTGAAATTCTTTGTGCTTACTCGGTTAGAGCAGTCTGTCGGCTGGGTCTACCCTCGCTCAGCTCCCACAATCCCAATTTTGGTTGGGCTAACTCACGCATCATATCCTGGGCCCCTAGATGTGCCAAATTATGTACACCGTCTGCATTGACGGTCCAGACAATTAATATTGAGAGTCCAAGCACCCAAGTATCTATCCGTGTGACATCCAAGTACGGTAATTTTAAGGATGTGTTTACTTTAAGGCAGCAACACCCCCCCTCACCATCCGTGGGACTGCGCGATAAAGCTCTTGCCAGAGAAAACACCACCTTGCTTGTGTGTTTATCCATTGTCCTTGGAGGAAACCTGGGCCATGGAGGAATACATGAGTGAAGCTCTCCAGCAGGGACTCATCAGCAGGTCTACATCTCCCGCTTCGGCAGGTTTCTTTTTTATCGGGAAAAAAGGCGGGGGCCCTGTATTGATTACCACGGTCTCAATGCAGTTACAGTAAAATATAAGCACCCACTGCCACTGGTGCCGGCTGCTATCGACCAATTCCGAGGTGATTCCATCTTCACAAAGCTCGATCTCAGCAGCGCATATAACCTCGTTCCTGTGCGAAAGGTCGACGAATGGAAGACTGCGTTTAGCACTACATCGGGACATTACCAATATAATGTGATGGCTTATGGATTGGTAAACACACCTGCAGTGTTTCAGGCGTTGATGAATGACATGTTCCAGGATATGTTTAACCGTTTTTCTTATAGTATACTTGGATGATATCCAAGGTCGCGGCGGTGCAACATCAGTCAAGGAGCTACAGTTTTCTTGCGTTCGCCAATTTCTATCGGCGTTTTATTCTGGGCTTCAGTATGGTGGCAGCACCACTCACATCACTGTTAAAAGGGAAACCAAAATGCCTAAATGAATTCTCACCGGAAATGCGAAAGGCATTTCAACATCTCAAAACAGCTGAGCCTATTTTAAAACTCCACGACCCAGAGAAGCCCTTTATAGTGGAGGTCGATGCGTTGGAGGGATATGAGCAATGCTGTCACAACGCCAGGGCAACCCAGAAAAACTACACCCTTGCGTTTTCTTTTCTCGTAAATTAACTCCTGCCGAATGTACCTATGATATTGGTAACTAGCAGTAAAAGTGGCATTAGAGGAGTGGGCTGTAGGGAGCTAAACACTCATTCACAGTACTAACAGATCATCGTAATCTGGAGCACATCCACCAAGCCAAAAGATTAAACCCTCGTCAAGCCCGGTGAGCGCTGTTCTTCACGCCTTTCCATTTTAGCATCATGTATCGTCCTGGCTCTAAGAATAAGAAAGCGGATGCGTTATCTCGCTATTATTCGGTGCCGGATCAAAGTGCGAATCCGGAGTCCAGTTTGCCCTTGTTGCTCGTGGTGGCTCCGATCATATGGGACATCGAATCGGGGATAGTTCATGGGGCGCGGTCTAATCTCACGCCTAGGAGCTGTCCTCCTGATCGTACATACGTCCCGGAGTCACTTCGCGAATGAGTGACAATAGAGGCGCACTCAAGCCTATCATTCGGACTGTCCAAGAACTCAGGAGATACCTCCGAGCATACTGTAATAGTCGACAACTGTTACTGTTTAATCTGGGAATATGCACAAAATTCATTATGCCACTCTGAAACCGGCCTAAGGATGTTTCAGTGTATGCTTGGGCACCAGCCACCACTCTGTGGATGCCACTCTCACTTTTTCCGCTCTCTTGGATCAGTTGCGCACAGGAAGATCTCGCAGGCAGTTTGTCGCTTTAAAAAATTTGTCGCTAGACGACAAAGGGAAAGTCCTCCACTCCAGGTAGGCGATCAGGTATGGCTCTTGACAGGGGACCTTCACCTTAACCTCCCCTGTCGTAAGATCACCCCCAAATACATAGGTCCCTTCCCCATCCTCGCCCAAATAAAGCAAGTCAATTTTAAGTTACAGCTACCCAATAATATGCATATTAACCCTGTCTTTCATGTCTCACTTCTCAGGCCGATGATCGGGGGCTGCTGGGTGAAGGCGTAGCAGAGCTTTCGCTCCCTGGGGCTGTGGAAATAGAGGGCGCCCCCGTGTTCAGAGTCAAAGAACTACTAGACTCCCGGAGGAGAGGGGGTTCCCTCCAATATCTGGTGGATTGGGAAGGGTGCGGTCCGGAGGAATGGAGTTAGATCCCGGCCCGAGACATCTTGAGCCAGGAGCTCATTGCCGAATTCCATCAAGCATGGCCGGATCGCTCGGCACCACGACTCCCGGACTGCCCCGCCCGCCGGCAATCCCATCAGTTCGACGGGCTCCTAATCCCTCCGGTAATGTGGAGAGAGCGCCCACACCTCCTCTCGGAAAGCCAAGCTATGAAAAAGAAAAATAATACTCTGCATCTGCGTCCGCCTGCTCATGCAGTGTCATGACAATATTAAATATTGATTATTGTATAGAAATTTAATTAAAATTATTATTATTATTATTATTATTATTATTATTATGTTTTCATTATTTTAAATGTTTGAGAATGTCATTAACACATTTAACATTTTATTTGTCCCAATACTTTTGGACACCACTATACATGACTATTTATGCATTTATCAAAGTATGTTCAATGTAAGTTTGTTATTTTGTTGTGCCTTCGAGTTATGGGATTCCTGTAGCTAACAAGTAATAGCAGCTTGCAAAGTTAAAACGGCAAAAACACTTATATATTGGTATTTTACGTATAGATTGTTTCTGCGATTTAATTATTTTATTATTATTTAATTAATACAAACAAATAATATATAATAAATAACAAGAACAACATAATGCAGTCATAACTGTGAATCCTAGACTTATCATGAAAATAATAAAATAAAGATTGTAATGAACACAGAATCTGTCTGCCTGTCTTGACACTTGGAACAAATTGCCTGGGGGAGAAAATAGAGGGATTGAGGAGGACAGCAATATATAGCAGTAAAGATGGGTCTTGTTCTTATTTATTTAATTTTTAACTCCCTTTTCTGTTCAGTGTATATATATACTGAAAACATTCAGTAAGCTATACATTTTGAATACTGGGACAAAAAAGAAATCACAATGTTTGTGTATATATATATATATATATATATATATATATATATATATATATATATATATATAGTGTTTAGATTGAAGAAAAGCAATAACATCTTCATTTTACTTTACGTAGATCACATTGTTTGATTTGAAAAAAGTTTGTTCATATTTTGCATTCAAAGCGGCCTCAATTTTTCATTGCATGGATTTCCCAAGATGTTGGAAATATTTCTTTAACATTCTGGTCCATGTTGACATTATTGCATCATGCAGGTCCTGCTTATGTTTCTGGTAAAAATTCATGCTGCAATTCTAATACATCCAAAAGGTGTCCTATTGAATGTAGATCTAGAGACTGTTGAGGCCACTAAAAAGCTCATTGTCATATTCAGGGAAACAGGTTTGTGCTTTGTGACAGGGTGCACCATTATGCTGGAACTCGCCATTAGAAGATGGGCAAAATTGTGGTTATGCACATGCAGGGATGCAAATGATCAGCAGCAATACTTACAATAATTACAACATACTACAGTATGTTGCATTCAAGCAATGAGAAATTAGTATTAATGTGTCCAAAGTGTGCCAAAACACATTTCCAACCCCATTACCTCACTTCCAACAGCCTTGACTGTTGACACATTTATTGGTTGCCATGAAGTGTGCATCAGCAGAAATTAGGAATCTGATTTTACAGTCTTTACCTGTCCAGGTTTGGTGAGGCTGTGTGCACTGCAGCCTCAGCTTTCTGTTTTTTGGCTGAGAGAAATAGAGCCTGACATGCTCTTTTACTGTTGTAGCCTTACTGCCTCAAGGTCGATGTGTTGTGCATACTGAGATGATTTTCTGTTCCATAGAATAGGTATAGAATCTGATAACTGCATTTATCTGCATAAATGTGTAGGTGCACAGTTGTTCCTGAAAAACTGTTTTGACAGTGTTGATACTAAACCTATAGTTTCTTTATGATATATACTAGTCAAGCCTTAAATCTAATGTGTTCTTATTCTGGTTTATGATCTGTATAAGTTTGTTTTGCATTTCATGATTCCAGCTTCCTTTTATGAATATGTAAGAGGTGATCACAACAAGAAGTCTGTAATGGACTGTGTGATAATGTGTTCTTTATGTTAAATTAGATGTTGAAGATAGTTACTATGCACTGCCATACTGAGTGTGCATCCATGCAGTGCAGGTCTATAGCTCTTCAATGGAAAGGCACAAAAAAAAAAAAAAATATATATATATATATATATATATATATATATATATATATATATAATAAAATTTAACAAAGCACTCTTTTCTAAACCCAAAACTGCACATCATTTTATTTAACTCACCAAAAACGATGGTTCATTAAATCTAGCAGCAACTGTGTATGTAATGTTTGAATTTTGTTCCTTGTTATACACAGTTCAATGATAAATATATCTTGTAAACTCAAACTTCTTGCACATGTTTTCAAACAAAAACAAACAAACAAACAAACAAACAAATAAAAGGCTATCTCTATAACGAAGGTTAAAATACTGAATGTAATAATTTTATGTCCAGTTTACATAATAATAAGAACCCAGTCCCCTCCGTAGAACTATTTCAAATTTTGTAGTATTACAACGGGAAATTGAATAATTGAGATTATACACCAATCAGCCACAACAATAACACTGAAAAAAAAAAAAGGTTTAATAAAGTTTTTCATTTATCTAAAGTATGTTTCTACATAGATGTGATGGAACCGTTTCACTAAATGTTTATGAATGTCTTTTTGTGTGTTCAAATTATTATTTATACCAGGAATAACTACTTAGCAAGCTCACTCACTCACTCACTCACTCACTCACTCACTTATTCATTGCCTATACTGCTTTATTCTGTATTCAAGGTCACTGGGGGCCTGGAGCCTATCCCAGGAGACTTGGGGCACAAGGGTGTACCCTGGGGAGGGTGTCAATCCAACATGGGCCATACACACAACCTCACACACTCATTCACAAACTATAGACTCTTTGGGAACACCAATTAGCCTAATCTGCATGTCTTTGGACTCTGGGAGGAAACCCACCAAACACAGGGAGACCAAGCAAACGCCATACACACAGAGGCGGGAATAGAAACTGGCTGGGAATTGAACCTGAAACCCAGAGGTACAACGCAACAATACTAACTACAAAGCCTCCTACTTAGCTAGCTAACTCAGTTATTTTCAGAAACACCTATATATGTAAGTTGCTGAGATTGCTATGGTGAATGGCATTAATTAATATATTTAAGTTCTATTGGTTTATGATGTAAAAATCTATGGCCAAAAGTCTAAACAAAGATTTTTATTTATTTATTTATTTGTTTATTTATTTATTTTGCAGTGTGTTGTATTTGCAGTGTAGTTGTATTATTAAGGCCTTCTGGACTTACTAATGTGTATGACCAATATGGTCATGGCCTCCTTTCATAATGTTAATATTGCTATAATGTTAATATTTCTGTTCGAATAAAAAAAAAAAAAAACGGGACAGTAACACAATTTTAAGCCCAGTTTTTATAGTTTGATTAAACAGTGCATGCCACACAAAGATGTGTATGATCTGCTGATAATGTTTTTATTTTTTATATTAAAAATACATTGTATGTTTTATTTATTTTGTCTTTACTTCTGTCTTCAAATTATTTATCCAATTTGAATATCATAGTAGAACATAAAGAAGAGGTAATGTACGGTTTAAAATATGCAATAAATGTGTAAGTCTTTGGAGGTGAACATCTGTCTGTTATCTGACTGTCTGTTCATTGTGATTTCTTTCATACAAACGTATTTACTATTAGATTAAAATGGAAACCAAAACAAATGTATTATAAAAAAAGTTATTTAAAAAATACTAATTGCATTTTGCTGCTGGACAATCAAGTCAGATCTAAGGAGGCCTCACCCCACAACCCATAGTGCCCCATGGGCCAGGGACCCCAGCGCACTCCCAGAGGTCATGTGAAGCCATAGGTCACAGATGCCCCGGTGGAACAAGGTGAACCTAGTGTACTCAATACCAGGCTGAATGATGTCACAAACATGATTCACAGTAACAATATTGTTCTTACTGTAATGAGCGATGATAAGTTTCCATAGCGCTTTTCGATAATCCTAAAAAGATAAACTTTATTCTAATGCATTTAAATTCAACATGCACTTTGGCAAACCCGAAATCAAACATGGATTGTACATTTTTAGACATTTTTTTTTTGTTATATTGTCTTGATATTTGTATAGGCATGTATGGCAGAAGGGGCAAGTTCGAGTGACGCATGCATGGTGAACCAGCAGGTACCACATAATGATTTTCACCTTTCAGCAAAAGAAGGGGAGTCTGATTCATGTCAATAGTAGTGAGTGAGTGAGTGAGTGAGTGAGTGAGTGAGTGAGTGAGTGAGTGAGTGAGTGAGTGAGTGAGTGAGTGAGTGAGTGAGTGAGCGAGGGAGCGAGCGAGCGAGCGAGCGAGCGAGCGAGCGAGCTAGAACATATAGACTGAAATCATGAAAAGAAAGGAAAAGAAAAATGTGAAAGTTAAGCCATAACTGCCTATAGTCCCTCAGTGCACAAAACTGCCATACTATGTATCCTACCGGCCCTCTAACAAACTCTGGGTCTTTTAAGAGCAGGGCACAAGGTTACAGGGTATATGGAATAAGGTCATGTGACACTTTAGGTGCACACAGTTTGACAATATGACTTGCAGCAGAACTAATTTCAGAATATTACAAAAAGGTAAAGGTGGTTGAACACAATTTTTTATTTGTCAATACTTTTGCAAACTCTATTGATTTTTTTCCCTCCTACTTTAATATTGTGAGCTAATTTGTGTTGATGTGTATGACATACCACGACCATTACAATCAATACTAATGAATCAGTACAGCATCATAACTGTAATTGTGACTAATAAAGTATTGGGTTTTAGGGAAAAAAAGGTAATTAGGGGAAATATATACTTTACCTACAGTATGTCACTTAGGGACTTTATTATTTGCCATTATTTTTGTTCAACCTTGGCCTATTTAAGACAAAGCTAATTATAAAACCTCAGCTGGAGGAAAATGAGCCTCCTGTAGTGTGCACTTCTTAGCAATGCTCCATGCCATTGCCTTGCTTTTGTCTCTCGGGGTTACTGCAGGGTTTATTTTAAATAATCCATAATGTTGAGTCATTTAAAAAGTTGAACCATGTTTAAGTGAGCTAGGTACAACCAAGCCAATTTTAAACTTAACCAATTAAATTACATCACGATGGCAAAATGGTTAGCACTGTGGTGTCGCAACCCCCAGTGCTGGGGGTTTGATTCCCGCTTTGGGTCCATGTGCATGAAATTTCCATGTTCTCCTGTGCTTGGTGGGTTTCCTTCCACAGATTAGGTTCATTGGCATTCACAAATTGCTCGTAATATATATGTGTGTGTGTGTGTGTGTGTGTGTGTGTGTGTGTGTGTGTGTGTGTGTGTGTGTGTGTGTGTGTGTGTGCCCTGCAGTACCCCACCTCGTACACCAAGTTTCCTGGAATAGGCTTTAGGCCCTCATGACCCTGTACACATGAATACATAAGACAAAATAATTAATTAATTAATTAATTAATGAAACATTGCATGGTTGGTTGCATGATTTAGTTTTAATAAGGTCTTATATACCTTATATATAAATTTATTTATATATGTATTTATATCTCTTATATAAATTTTATAAGAGAAATCAAACATATATGCAAACTCAACTGCACCACTGCACACAGTTAATTTTTTCTCAAATTTATACCAACTTATAAAAGCAAGCACACACAAAAGCTTCAAGCAGTCAAAATGTTTGTAAAACTTACAGATATACACTGTTAATGAGAGAAAGAATATATATATATATATATATATATATATATATATATATATATATACAGTATATATATATATATATATATATATATATATATATATATATATATATATATATACACAGTATATATACAGTATATATATATATATATATATATATATATATATATATATATATATATATATATATATATATATATATATACTGTATATATATTCAAAAACACACAATAATGTGCAAAGTCTTTAGCCACCCATCATTCCTTCATATTTTGCTGCTAAAAAGTCAGATGCTCTTGTATTGTTCTGTGGTCTTGAGGAATAGTTCTCAAGTTTTTTATTCTATTGCCTTTACCTGACCAGTTTCAGAGGAATGAAACTGTGAAGCCACACAGTGACATATAAATCATTCAAGCATAAAAAAAAAATAAGAAAAAAAAATCATAGTTAATATACTGCTGGTTCTGAATGCTAAGAGGTTGGAACACATGAGATGGGAAATGAGGTTGCTCATGTTGTTACATATACAACCAATATCCAATATCCTGAATTTAATCTACTGTACATAATTTAAGTTAATTTAATATGAAGAAATGAGGCTGCTCGATACTTTTTCAAAGATATGTAAATGTATAAAGGTAACATTAACAATAATGTGTGTATACCTTTGGAGTAAATCCCTTTAATTAATACTTAATTAATAATTAAGCACATTGTACACTGCACAATAAAACTATGTATAATATGATCTGCTATAAAAATATATATTATTTTATGAATATAGAACCTCACAGAATAGGTGCGCCATTAAAGTTAAGTAAATTGTACTTTTAAGGCAGAAAGCATACACTTATACATTTTCCATAAAGTATCTGAGGAAGTAAAATGGTTAAATCCTGTTTACTGAAAGCTTTGTCATCAGGGACTGTTTTCTGGAAAAATAAAAGTGTGCATTAAAGTCAAAAATAAAATTTCTGCTACATCACAGGTATAATTTCTCTTTGTTGTACTCAATATTAAAGGTGAGAAGGAGTCCAAAGAGAAGGCCAACAGGGTAAAGGTAGAAGGGAACAGTCTGAAAAATCTGTGAGCACAGCATATTCCCTGAGGACAATGCCAATTTTAGTAACAATAACTGGGTAAATCAGAAAAAAACTTCCCCAAGCATCTTCAGGATGGGAGATTTCAATGTTAAACTAAAGACCTAGAAGACAACAATGGTGTAAACATTGTATTTCCACAGGCCTACATGGTGGCCTTGCAGTGTACCATGATATTGAATGTGCATAATAAATTGGAAAATCTTTATAGCATTCTTTATAGTACTTAATGTTGTCAAATGTCAAGTAGCAAGGTACTTATACCAGACAGTATATTTGCCACTAAATCTGGTGAATTTCCAAATCCTTAATAAGTAAAAAAAAATGCAGTATTATGTGGTGGAGTTTTGGTCCTTTATCTTTGTTTATCAGTTCTTTCTTATCTTATGTCCATGCTCTGTGTTATTACTGTATATTGAAAGACTGCTGGCTTCAGCTGGCCATTGAGAATCAATACACCAATCAGTGATCAATGTTGAGTAGGGTGGGATATACTGTATTAGGCAGAAAGTGAACATTTTCCCCCTGAAGGTAATGTAATGGAAGGAGAAAAAATGGCCACGCATAAGGATTTGAGTTTGAATTAAGGATTTAAAGGACTATGGTGATGGACAGATGACTAAGTCAGAGCAACTACAAAACTGCAGCTCCTGTAAGATGTTCCTTTTTTGTAAGTCGCTCTTGATAAGAGCGTCTGTCAAATGCCTAAATGGAAATGGAAACGTTCACCATCTATCTATCTATCTATCTATCTATCTATCTATCTATCTATCTATCTATCTATCTATCTATCTATCTATCTATCTATCTATCTATCTGTTTGTGGGGGGACTCTACACACTATGATTTACAAACACCACTTGTACATAACAGGAATTCAGCTGGGAGTTATAGCCCCCAATCCTGGAACTGTCCTAACCTCAGTCCATACCATTTGCACATGTTTGGGCCATAAATGAGTTTCTGGGATGCCAGTGTTAGTCTGATCATGGCTCCGATGTACTGAGAAAACATTCTCCCTTGATGGTATCCAAGTACGAGTGAAACACTGTGATAAATACATTAATGTAGCAGGGGATTATATAGAAAAATAAAGTGAGTTTTTACTCTCATAACACTTACATTATTTTGCACAATCAAAAGTCCCCCATGACAGCCAAACCAACCTCATTTTCACAAAACAAAGTGAGCCATTGTTTATGAATTTTAGCCACCTTTCTTTCTCAGCCAGATACACTCCAACTTCTATTGGATAACAGATGGATTCAGATTTTTCCCCTTTCTTTCAAAACTTATGTTTCTTATGCTTCTAAGCTGTCATCATCACCCTCGGGATGATTAGGAAAAAATGTACTTCTTCTCTTTGGGATTTTTCATAGACCTTTGGCTCTCTTGAACTTCCCATGAGTTTAAATTGACATTCTCACAGCCAGTTGCAAAACTTAGATTTGATTTTTATTATCTACCTCCCATAACCACTGTCTGACCCTGGATCTGTGAGTCATGGATGTTTTAAAAGAACAGCAACAGCAACTTTCTCTCTCTCTCATAATGTGTTGAATATGGTATAAATTTCCTCTGCAATTTTCTTAAAACATCTTATTTCATTTCTGAGTCTCTGAGAAAAAACATATCTGCTTCATGTAGCTTAATTTCAATATCACAGGAAAAGGGTTGAGATATAAAATGTCAGTGTGCCCATGTAGTTTGGACTTCTGTGCAGTAGTACAGTACCTAGCAAAGGAAGAACAGGGCATGCTGATTGAAAGAGAAATGGCATTTGGTGTATAGACAATGACTCACTTTGGTCATAAGAACAAGAATCTTTCAAGCAACATTGTTTAGCTCCCTTTTTTATTCAAGCTTAGATGGATTGAAAAGGTCACACAGAGTTTCTGCAAGTTCTGAGTATCTAAACAGGAAATTAAAGTAACCATGGAGATTAAATTCTTAGCTTAGCATGTCTTTCAGATTATCTACTGATTTAGGGGACCCAGGAAGATCAGCTACTTTGTTTTGTGATCAGTTACCTTTAAATAATAATGAATAAAAAGTTTATTTTCAGACTTGATACAACCAACTCAACTATTTCTTTAAGGTCCAAAACTTCCCATGATGGCAGAATTCTTATTTTTCTATTGTGGGAGCAGTCATATCAGAGACCAAGTTTGTGTTACCACCAATGGTAAATTTTTCAAAAGCATGTTTGTACTGTGCAATGACTTGAGGCTTATCCGCCCATCTGTAATTTTTTTTTTCATCTGGTTATTTAATCTAGAGCGGGTATAGAAAATAATGACTCAACACCTGCTTTAAAATATTCACATTTTGTTGCTTTGCAGTTTTAGGGTTGCAGAAGTTAAGTTTTTAATTGTAATGCAAAAACACAAACAAACATAGCAGAAAGCTTTCAGTAGAGTAGTCCCAAACGGATGGCACGAAGTGGTGGCAACAAAACAAAGATAACATACCAGATATGAGGCAAGAACCAAACCTAGGACACGAATTTTTATGACCTACTAATAATTAGGTTACTAATAACAAACTAATAATGTATTATTAACGAATTAGGCTAAAGTGAGTGATGCATGGAGGTGGTATTATCCTGTTATGGTGGTGTTTCTCTGCAGCAGGAACTGGAGGACTTGTCAGAAGGAAATTGGATGGGACAAAATGGCATAAAATTCTTGATGCGCTTTGCTAAAAAAAAATGCGAATGGAAAGAGAATTAACCTTTCATCATGACAATAACCTGAAGCACACAGCAAAACGTCTCGGGTTACTTGGCTGTAACCCCGTTCCCTGATAAAGTGGGAACGAGATGCTGCGGGAAAACGCTATGGGAAAATCTCTTTGTTCTCCGGTTGTAAAGCCTGTGCATGTCAAAACCACCGAATACCTCGGCTTATAACCTCTGCCAGGCATGACATCACCAAATAAGGTGCACCTGTAGGTTATAAATAGGAGTGAACCGGAAACATCCTCAGGTCAATTTTGTCTGAAGGACATCCAGGCATGTTCTGGGAGCAGAACTATGGGTGGACACGCATAAAGGCGTAATCTGGGCCACGTGTGGGCCATCGCGTCCAGACCCAGGGGAGCTGGAGGAGTCAGAGAGTAGTAAAGTGAAAAGTAAAGTAGTATTGTGCTGCCTCTTGTGAGGCAAAGAGGTCCACCTCTGCTATATAAAATCTTTTCCAGATTTGACTGACTACTTCAGGGTGGAGTTTCCATTCCCCATGTTTTACAGCTTGTCTGGATAGCAAGTCTGCTTCTACATTCATATGCCCTGGAATTAAATCGCCCTGAGGGCCAGGAACTTGTCCTGTGCCCAAAGCAGAACCTGGTGCACTAGCTTGTTCAAGTGGTGCCAGCGCAGTCCACCCTGGCGATTTATGTACGAGACTACCGCAGTGCAATTGATGTGCCACGCGAGAAGATGACCTCTACAGCTCCCTTGTGCTGGACGGCCATCCAAAATCGCACCCCAGCCCGTGAGGGAAGCGTCTGTCGTTAGCATCTTGCAACGACAAGACGGACCTAAAGTGGGACCCAAAGTCAGAAACCGGGGTCTGAACCACAAAGAAAGGGTACGAAGCCCAGGCGCATAACCCTTATTAGCCTCTGGGGATTGGCCTTGAATGAAACCCCCTGGCTCTTAGCCACAGCTGAAATGCTCTCATGTGCAAAAGGCAAAGGTATCACCGTGGACGCAGCTGCCATGAGGCCTAGAGATTTCTGAAAGTGATGAACAGTGACCTTCTGGCCTAGCTTGATTTCCTTCAGGGTGTTGAGAATGGATTCGACAGCTGTGCCCGCATTTTGACTGAATCCCATGTGACACCCAAATATGTTGTCCTCTGAACAGGAAAGAGAATGCTCTTTGTGGCATTGAGTCTCAATCCTAGAGAATGGAGATGGGCTAGGATGACATTCCGATGTCGAAGCGCTAGCTCCTGAGACTGGGCCAGAATCAGCCAGTCGTCTATGTAATTCAAAATACGGATGCCCTGAAGTTGTAGAGGAACCAAAGCCGCATCCATGCATTTTGTATATGTGCGGGGTGACAGAGCTAGGCCAAATGGAAGGACCCAATACTGGTAAGCTTCGCCCCCGAAAGCGAACCTCAGGAACTTCCTGTGCTGTGGCAATATTTCTATATGGAAATATGTGTCCTTGAGATCCATTTGTCACAAACCAATCCTCTGGTTGGATTTGAGAAACAATAATTTTGACAGTCAACATTTTGAATCTGGATTTCCTGAGATAGCGGTTCAAGCCGCGATGATCCAAGATCGGACGCAGCCCCCCATCTCTCTTGGGCACCAAAATGTACCGACGGTAGTAGCCCAACTCTCTGTCTGGGAGGGGAACATGTTCTATGGCCCCTTTGCCTTGCAGAGTCTGTAACTCCTGGGCCAGCAGATGTGCTTGGTCTGGTTTCACGGAAGTGGAGACCACGCCGTTGAAACGCGGAGGACGATGTGCAAACTGAATCCTGTAGCATGTGGCTACAGTCCTTTGTACCCAAGGAGATACGCCTGGCAGTAGTGTCCACGCTGCCAGCTTCTCCGAAAGGGGCACGAGCTTTGACACTTCGGCTGGATGGGGAGGTGTTAGGTGTTGGGTATCCTGAAGTGTGGCAGGAGATGCCCAAACACCCAACTTTTCTTTGGAGACTGGTGCCGGGGATTGAACACCGGCCTCCTGGGAGTGCCAGGGAGGAGGCCCTGTTTTGTGACGGAAATCCAGGCGCCCCTCCCTGCGGGGAGACACCCCCATGGCCTCGGGCACACGAGCCTCAGGGCTTCCTCTTTGAAGAGAGGAAGCTCCTCAGGTCCGGTCTTTTTGAGGCAGATTGAGAAGAGCGGTGAGCCCCACCCCAGTCTTTACGAGGGTGTGCGCGGCTGGTCATGCTCTCCTTCTGCACCTCACGCCTGATAGGGGCCAGACCTGGTCCCTTGAGCACGGCGGGGAAGAAACCTCCCAAAGGCCTGTTCATCTAGCTTCGCCTCCCGAAGGATCATGCTGTACTCCTTGAGGCCGAAAGGGGAGACGGGGGCATCAAGAAGTACAGCACGATCCTTATCCTTGATGCCCGTGAGGTTCAGCCACAGATGCCTCTCCGTGGATACCATGGCAGCCATAGAACGGCCCACAGCATGGGCCGTCTGCTTGGTTGCACGGAGAGACAGGTCTGTGGCTCGGAGCAGCTCTGCAAATGCCCTGTCATCAATAACCCCGCCGGTGCTCAGGTCCTTCAGCAGGTCAGCCTGCAAAATTGCCATGGTGTGCAGTGAAGCGCCATCCTGACCTGCTGCCTGAAAAGCTTTCTCCACCAAAGCAGATGTCAATGTACACGGCTTGGAAGGGACAGTAGGCTTTTTCAGGGAGGATGATGTCCCAGGAGAGAGATAGCAAGCGTCTCTTCTATCTGGGGCATCATCATATAACCGCGTGCTTTCACATCAACGGTATTCGAATAAGTCGAAGTCGATGGTACAAAAACACGCGATGAATACGGCTTGCTCCATGAAAGAGTTATTTCTTCATGGAGGTCACCAAAGAAGGGGAGAGAGAGACGTTGAGGCTCCTCCCCCGGCCACCTGACAGAAACCTCTCGTCTAATCTCGAGCGCTTGGGGGAATCTCGCTTCTGTCGCCAGTCAATATGCAATCGCTTGACCGCATGCGTTATAATGTGTAATAATTCCTCATAAGCTCTGTCAGCACTGGAGGAACGTTCTGAAGAGGCTACTTCCATGGAAGCGAGAGAGGAGGATTCTTCCACTCCTTCACAAGAACCGCCGGAGCGCGCTTGCGAAGCGGAAGCTAAAACTTATTGATCCAGAGAGAGCGCGAGAGAAAGGGGAATTCCGTCTCGTGAGCATCTGCCAGATCAGCACGCGTGTCCCAGGAATGCGCCGCGGCTCGCGGTTTCCCTTTAAAGAAAGCGAGCCGTGCGCGAAGCACCTTAATAGGGAGAAGATACAGTAGACACAGTACTCACAGTCTCTGTGAAGCCCGAGGCGAGCGTTTTTTTCCCCCAAGCACTCAAGACAAAATTCATGGAGATCGCCCTCTGAAAGAGATCTATCACACGGAGGCACGCATCTCTTAAGCAACTCTGCCATATCGGTGAGTTAATGCTGTTATTTCCCTTTTTTTTGCTTTTGTTATGGCTTGCACACGCACACGCAAACACAAAGCGGTACTAAAGACAAAAAGATCTGAGGATGTTTCCGGTTCACTCCTATTTATAACCTGCAGGTGCATCTTATTCGGTGACGTCATGCATGGCTTAGTCAGAGCCTATACTGTACTTAAACCTTATGGCTGATTCTATTTCAAATCTCCCAGTGGGTCCCAGATGACCCTCTCAAATTGTCCTGAAAAAATTCACAAGTGCTCCTATACCAAACTTAGGCAGAAACCTGAAGTATTGGGTGTCACTCTCAAGTAGTTTGAAAACTGCAGCCTTTCAAAATTCTAATAATTTTTTTACATTTTGCCAAACGAGCCTCTCAGAGCAACTTCCAACATGAATAACTCTACTTCTATGCAGTTCACAGTTCTGAAACTCTGTGTCTGGGGCTAACGTTTTGTGTAGACTTCAAAAATGTCATCAAATTGAGTGTGTCTAGCATAGTTTTCTATATCTGAGGCTCTGAAAATGACTGAAAATAAGAATCGCAATAAAACCTTCCTATCTTTGAGTGTTGGTAACTTAGGAAATACAAGAGATCATGTTTTCATAATTTTCTTCCAAGGATCTATGACATGTTGGACTCAATATATCCTGTCATCATACACATAGCTGTCATAAGAGTGCTGTAACTATTTAAGGAAATGTGCTCGATATTAATATTTTTCAAAAAAAGGCCATATTCATGTCTTCTTTTGGCCGTGTGGGTATTTGATAATCATTTTCATACTTTTACCATGCATTCTAATAGGTCTGAGGGTGAAGGGATCCAAATATGAAGTTGTGTTTGGATCTCCCATTGGAGTTATGAATTTTTAGGTGCGAGTAACTTAAACAACATTGTAGCCATTAAAATTTATTTGGTGTTCCTCAGAGAACTCCCACAAAAAATGTTTTAACATTAGAAATATATACACACTCAATTTGATGAAATTTTTTGAAGTCTACACAAAAAGTTAGCCCCAGACACAGAGTTTCAGAACTGTGAACTGCATAGAAGTAGAGTTATTCATGTTGGAAGTTGCTCTGAGAGGCTCGTTTGGCAAAATGAATATTAGAATTTTGAAAGGCTGCAGTTTTCAAACTACTTGAGAGAGACACCAAATACTTCAGGTTTCTGCCTAAGTTTGGTATAGGAGCACCTGTGAATTTTTTCAGGGAAATCTGAGAGAGTCATCTGGGAAATTTCTATGAAATTGGGAGATTTGAAATGGAATCAGCCCTATTAAAAAAAAGTGATTTTTTTAAAGACCGCAGGCCACAAACAGTTACCATCAAATTTAACTCAACTTTTGAAGTGCAAAAAAAAAATGGACAAAGATTGCAAAGTCTACATATGCCATCACCTGAATGAGATTTGAGTAAATACACCTGGAAAAAATAAAAATTGTGTCTTGTCTTTATTTCAGGCTGCAAAGAAACATCATATGACTATTAAAAAATATAATATATAATATAAAAAATACTTACAAATTAGTACTTTCATCCACCAGGTTAGTTCAACAGAAATAATTAATTCAACAAGTCATACAAGAAATCGGGAAAAATCATCTGATGTGGTCAAAGTACAATGATTGCTTATGAAGGATGTTTGCAGTTTATATTCCACCAACATTTAGAAGTTTCTGAATGCATCGTGTCATTGGATAGTTCTCAATAGAATATGCTTCATTTCTGTAGTACCAACTTTTTGACAAATTTTGACTGAAAGACAAGGACAGAAAACTAAAGCACTTTTCAACATTGAGGTGTTCCTAAAAAAAAAGTCTGTGGGCTCTAAGATTATTACCATTCACAAAACTAAAAAAATGACCAAGGGTCTCAACATACAGTACAATAAATTCCCTTCTGTTCCAAAGACTTGATGTCTACTATAAGAATTCCCAAAGAATGTTTTAGACCCAAACTGCCAAACATCAGCAGTCTTCCCAAGCAGCGTTAGCTGAATAGATTGTAAAGAAGAATCTTGGCAGGTAAACTAATCCAATAAATCACTGTAATCTTCATAAATATTCATTAATGTAGATTTGTGCAAACTACAAATTTCAAATTAGTCATCAGCTGTTGAGAACAAACTAGTCGTATGATATTATATGACTTTTTCATTTTTTTTTTTTTATCTGTCTATAGGAAACAGTAAATATCATTCAATGCACAATTTACATTTCTTGAGCAGTTTCTAAAGAAAAAAGGCCGGTATGTTGAGCTTCTTATAAAACACTGTGGCAGCAAGGCTGAGCAAGGGAGATAGTAAAGGATGAAGGAGGTTGCAAATATGTAATGCTTTTTACCTGTGGCTCATTATGAACATCATTTATTGGCATTCTTTTGTTTTGGCAGTGTGTGTGTGTGTGTGTGTGTGTGTGTGTGTGTGTGTGTGTGTGTGTGTGTGTGTGTGTGTGTGTGTGTGTGTAGTTGGGTGCATGTTTGCAAGGCGTTCACAAAAGTTTGTTGAGAAGCAAAAATAAAAATCAATATCAAGACTCACCTCTTGATTCCTATTCTTTCAGTCCTCAAAACTAAATTACTACTACTACTACTACCACTATTACTAATAATAACAATAAGAATGCCAAATTCATCCCCGGTCTGTTCCCAGGTTCATCCCCAACCAGATATGTGGCGCGCACAAAAAAACTGGATGTTCCACAATGACAATTTTTGCCTCCTGCGGACTTTGACCTCTTCCTGAAAAAGAAGATCCACTTTGAAGGTTGCTCATTCAGCGCAAATCACAGAAGGTGCTTATCAGGAATTGAAAAAGAAAGACTTCCAGGTCATGTTCCTGAGGTGGCAGGAATGCTGAGAGAATGTCTCGGGCTGCTTTGCTGTAACCCTGTTCCCTGAAAAACTGCGAACATCTCTTTGTTCAGCCGGTCGTGAAGCATGTGTGTATCAAACACGACAAATATTGGTCAGGTGACGTCATCTGATAAGGTGCACCTGCAGATTATAAATAGGAACGAACCGGAAACATCCTCAGGTCTTTTTGTCTTCAATGACCGCTTTGTGTTTGATTTTGTGTTTCTGACCGTTCAAAAATGTTACAACATTGAATAATAATTTCAGGAGTATTTAATATAGTAAGGTTCAAACTGAGGTTTATGGATTTATGCATTTGAGCTTGCTAACTCAAATGCACACATGCAATGTCATTTGAAAAATCCATTGAGGAGTAGACAATAAATGTAACAATATGACATTTCACCATGCATCAGTCTTACTGTATTTATAATTGCAAAAAATAGCAACTTTGGAAATGATAATTCAGAACCAAAAAGTTGTTTGGTTAACATGCACATACAGTATGGGAATTCATGTGCTTAACTTCGGTATTTTTGAAGCAAGCATAATGATTGAGCTTCTGTGCTGTTTGCATCATTTGGTTTGATGGTCATCATAAAAGATATGCTTGGTCAATCTGACGAAGGCAAATAATGATCCACTGAAACACATCACATATAAACCCACCTTATTACCTGAGTAATTAAAATGTTCTATTTTTGATAACTTTAAATTTGTACCATGTACAAAAACCAGCTTAGCATACCTACACTTTTGAAGAAAAAAGGAAAATAAATCCTTAAAGGTCATTTGAATAGTCAATGCTTCTAGCAGTTTTAAAAGCTATTTATGAAATGTTGAAACTGGCATGCTATCCACATCCAAAACAGATTCATCCAAGTTATTATTATTATTATTATTGTTTTATATTTAACAAGTCTATTTATTTTACTAGTCATCCAGGAGATTTTAGACTATCATGGCATGCATACACTCTTGAAAAAAAAAAAATGTTAAACTCCTAAATCTACAAACATGGCTGGGATGCTCCGATGATGATGTGCATTTTCCTGGCCAATAAGAATGCAGAAACTGGAAAAAAAGTACCCCATTTAACCCAGTTGTGTTTGGGATATTATAACGAATTTCCAACTCATGTTCTGACAAATGAAACATGCCTAATATTTTTTTTTATCAGTTGTTTTTTTAATAGCGTCACTATGACATCATTCAGATTCAAAAATATACGTACTGTATGTAAAAGGCTAACTTTTACCAATTACTTATAGTCACTCACTCACTCACTCACTCATCGTCTATATCGCTTCATCCTGTATTTAGGGTCGCGGGGACCTGCATCCTATCCCAGCATATTACCCACTACCTTACACATCGCTAGCTCTTAAGAAACAAAAATGACTGATGATGTAGCTCCAAATCAAAATACTTATTTTTAAATTACCAAACAGGTGAAATTGAGAAATAACAGTCTTATGTCTGCACAAAATCGATTTGTTACTACTAAAAGCCAAATACAAGCTAAAATTTGTTACAATAATAAAAAAAGAATTGTAACACCTAAGCTTTATGATTTGCTCATTGAGATTCCCTTATTGAGAATGCAATTATAAGTGACAAAAAAAAATCTAAGTAACTCAGGGATTTAAATAAAAAATCAAGAAAACACATTTTAAAGGAGAAAAATAGTAGGGTGTGTTTTTTTTTTTTATTTTCATCATTTTTTGAAGGTACACACACCACAGAGACCATATCAAATGAACAAAAAGGGAATTTGGCATATTCTTTCCCCTTATATATAAAAGCGTTCCATATCTCCTACCGAAAATATATTTATTTGACTTTTGGAGGGTTAAGCAACCACCTAAATAACAATTTAAGAGCGCATAGACTCAGGCTGCTAGATCTATAATATTAGGTGGGAAAAAAGGTCTCCTGATGATTTGGTTTTATGGTGTTTTAATGTTTTGTATAAAACTAATCATGACATCAGTTGACCATACCAAATTATTAATTAACCACACCATAAATTGTCATGTCGTACAAAACCTTTTCATTAAGCAATATCACAGAAGAGGGAATACTCTACTGCTGGATATCAGCATGATTGTGATGCGGTCAAAAGGATTAGGGCACAAAGGCATCACAGCTGTGCTATATCCAAGAATTCCGCACAAATGTGATATTGCTTTTTTGCAAATAACATTTCTTATGAACAGATTATGATTTCTTTCTATATTTAACTAGTTTTTTCCCTCTGCCAACACATACCCTTCTGTGACTGGCAGAATTAATTCACCATCACGGGCAGAGCTGGCTACTGACCAAGTTTGTGTAATGATCATGGGAGAAAGCAGTTTTAAATTCTTCCTGGTAACATGCAGCCAAAAGTTGAGAAGAATGAACCATGTAGGTGATGCGACATTTTGTAAATCCTGTACATTATTATATCTATATTCTATATTCTACTCTATATTTTTACTTATTCCACTTAAAAATATTAGCTCTGTTAACTTCTGGGTTGAAGCTGGGGTGTACAATCTGTTGTCACACGCATCAAGCAGTGCACTTGATCAGGGGATAGAGAGTAATTTCAGAATTCAGTCTTGTATAAGAAGGTACAGTAATTAACTTTGTAGCTGTAGCTAAAAGAGCATGGATAATTCCGATACAACTGTTAAGGAGTCTTCTGCGCCTGGTGTTAAATGTGGTGTTCGGCAGGCGGATGATCTCTCCTCAGTATGGCTGCCTGCACAGACCTACTTTCACACATGCAGGTGACTGACAGATGTTGTTAGAACATCTTCGATGCAGATAAACATAGCAGTGCTGCTGTGCTCTACAGTACTGTATATCACCACACATGGGCTGTCTCTTGTCCAAACAGACTACTCAGTTGCAACTATGCTAAAATAGGCATGACATAGTAAGTGGTAAAAGTGCTGCTCTCTAATTCCAACTGCCTCAGAATATTAAATTTCCTGCACTGAAAAAAAAAAAAAAAGACTTTTTGGAGCGGTAAAAAATATTAAAATTAACCATTATATATTTTTACATGATAAAAATAAATTTCAAGGAGAACTAGAAATTCCTAAGGAAAAGTTTAAATACCTACGCATTTAATTCATGTCATGAATGAACTGAGTGGAATAACCGAGACTTAAATATTATTATGTATTTACTTGTAATATTTAAATGTTTTATAGTCACTGCACATAAACCTACAGTAGTAATATTAAGTAAGTTTTACTTCTAAAGTTTAGTTTAAATTTCAAATTAAACCACGCATGCGTGTTTGGAGACGCTGTAGGATCAGTCGGTTGGGGATCATCACGGAGATACTGCGCGGTGCGGCTGGAGCTGGAGTTTGTTGTGTTCGAGGTCAGTTTACCTTTCTTTTTTTTTTTTTTTTTTTGATTTTTCCCCGATTTTCTCCCTAATTTAGTCGTGTCCAATTCCTCCCCGTCACTAGGGGGCTCCACATTAAGGCTACTACTACCACTCAGCCGGGAGGGCCGAAGACTATCACGTGTTTCCTCCGAACCACGTGACGCCAGCCGACCGCATCTTTTCGAACTGCTCGCTCGCGCACCGTTGGGGGCGGCGTAACACACTCGGAGGACAGCGCTATCCGCTCCCTCTGATGCGCGAGCTCACAGACGCCCCTGACTGGCTGTAGAGCCGTGATTAATGTCAGAGCACTATGTACCTCTCATCCCTCCCCTCTGAGAGAGCTCGGCCAATCAGCTCTCTCTAGACCTCCGGCTGCGAGAGGTTACAGCACCACCCGGGATTCGAACTAGCGATCTCCGGATGATATCAGTTTACCTTTCTGTTTTGGATATGATTCTCATTTTCCTGACTGCCAATTAATGTTCATCTTAATCTTGGGATGTACAATTAGCAATATTTGAGTGTTTAATTGTGTAGAGATTCACGTTATATAAAAGCCTGAACCTACGGAACCCCCTAGGGGTCATGTGGTACAAAACAAAAAAAAAAGAATAATACTAATAACCAACCGAGCACGCGGATTAATAAACCGACATGTGTGTTTCTTACCCCCACCCTCGTGAAAACGGCGCGTTCAGAGAAAGTTCACCCGTGAGAGGTTGTGCGTGGACGACTGAGCTTCTACAGATTCTAAAATTGCCATTGTTACTGTACCGTTTTTTAAATCACTGGAATGAAAGAGATTTTCCATATCATAATATGCAATGTGTTGTTTTCAATCACTCTATACACAACCCATGATGTTTATGCTGTATTTAAATGTTAATCTGTAATTTTTTTTTTATTTTTTATTGAATGTAAAATCTTGTTAACAGATTCTATCAACAGGACTACTGTACTGTATATTTCAAAATTTGGATGCAGTGCAGAAAGTTAATTTAAGACTCTACAGAAGTTACTGTTCTACTTATCACATTGAGGCAAGTATACATCTATATACTTACTGTATTTGCTATAATGTTGCTGTTATTTTTATTTGTTCTTCATGGCAAAATATAAAATAGTGGTTAAGTGTTTTATACCATTGTTCTAGTATAACAAATTGTGTATGTTCATTTACAGGTAGATCTCACTCTGCATTGGACAGAAGCATGTACCAAATGCAAATGAATACATATGAACATAAAGGTTTGTAACATCATAAAACTGAGTAATTATTGAAAGAATTCATGTTCGGGTGAACTAAATACAAACTCAGCACTCATCACGGGATTTCCTGACATTATAATTGTGCAAAGTAATCAGACTATGAAGTGTAGCCATCCCATGCAATGTTCTACAAATGTTTTACTGATGCAATATTATTGCTAAAGCAATTTAACCCAAGTTTAACAATATGAAGTATATGGAATGATGGTCATTTTTTAATTATGTGTTCTTTTCTGTGTGATAATGAAGTCAGCACAGGTGATTGAAACAATTACATTTTTGTTTATCAAAATAATTATCTTAATCTTTTTTTTTTTCTTTCTTGAACATTTAATGCAGGAGGACCGACGAAGTGATGCCTGTTTGCACCATCTTAAAACCCGCATAGTCCGTACTATTGAAGGGAAAGAACCGGATGACGTATCCATTATCCTTGAAGGAAAGGAAATTTTGCAAGAATGTGGCAATACTGCAAAGGCATGTGCACTGCTGATGGGACTAATTAATGCCCTTAACCTTGCATACCCCCAAGCACTGCGCTACGCATTTGAGCTATTTCAGAAAGTTCTTTTGGAACTTTAAAGCTTGTACTTTTCAAGATGTTCAAGAAGTTATCATCTTAAAAGCTATTGATATGCCTTGACTACAGGTGTTTACATGTTCAGCTCTTGCTTAAAATGTTTTAATGTATTAAGGTTTTAATGGCATACTTTTAAGTGCACTAGTCCAGTGTGCTGATTTGAATGTTGCATATTCACTGCTTCAGAAGGCTATTAAGTTTAAATAGTATGTTCTAAAAAGGACTATTCTACAGTTTGTTTAATGTATTTTTTGCTACATTTTATTTCTAAATGAATGCTGTACTTTATTCATTTATTTATTTATTTTTACACAATTTTGTTTAAAACAGGTATTTCAGGCCCTGGTGCCATATATAGTTGTTCCTTCGGATGCAAAATTTAGCTGAATGCACTTTGTATCAAGACTTAAAAAAAAAAAAAAAAAAAAAAAAAAACATTCAGTAATGTTGGTGAATAAACTGTTTAATAATATTTTTGTTTTGATGAAGTGGAAGTGTTTCTTTACAAAACATAAATTAGCAATGTTCACATTATTATAGGGAGTAATATAAATTGATATTACTGATATAACAATACATTAACTTTGCTTGATTATTTTAAATAATACCAACTTGTGCATTAAATATAATTATGTAACTTTTACTTGATTTCTTCATGAGCGTTACTGTACTTTAATTATCAAGTAGATTGTACCGGACTATGATGGGTGAGTTGTACTTACAGTAAGAGTGGAGCAATAAAATTTACTGAAAATCCACGCATGCAAATTGTTACGAAGTCTTTATCAAGTAAATCTTAAAAGTAATTTTTTTCAGTGTGTGGCTCTAAATAAACGTTCACATTTCCAACAAATATGAACGTGACAATAGAGCTTGGAAAGAACATTGTGATTTTTTTTTTATAATTTTTTTTTTTTTTTGCCAGCGAGTCACTAGATTAATTATTTAACATATGGAGATTCAAATTAACAAACATGGATAATAGAATATACACACGCTGGGGAACCATTGCACATTCTGAGAATTCTGAGATTTTCTTCCCCAGAAAGTAAATGTTCAATATACTAAATATTTAATAATCAAGATTCTGCTCGGTTCTTTTCTGCAGCACATTCATGCTGCAATTCTATAACATCCCAAAGGTGTTCTACTGCATTCAGATCTGCTGATGGAGAAGGTCACTGAAGAACACTGGTATCATCGTCATGTTCATGAAACCAGTTTAAGATGACTTTTGCGTTGTCTAATGTAAATGTTACAAGTAGCCATTAGAACCTGGGTAAATTGTGGTAATGAAGAGACGTACATGGTCAGCAACAACACTTAAATAAACTGTGACATCTAAACAACATTGGCGCTAATGAGCCTAAAACATTTCCCCTCATCATTTCACCACCTTCACTGGCCAGGACTGCTGACACAAGGCAGACTGGGTCCTTGGATTCATGCTGTGGGTCCCAATTTCAGCCTAGCTTAAGCTGCTGGACAGATGGCCTCACATTTGTCTCTGAAAATATTCTGGTATAAAGGACAAGTTCATTGTAGTTCTAACGACTGTGAGTTTACTAGAACCTCTTCGAAACAAGTTTGCCAATCCAACTGGGTAATATACGGTGTTTGTTTTGTTGCTAAACATGCAAATGTGCATAATGACCAAACATCAACTTGGTCTCAACAGTCCCAAGGATATTGCTCCAAAGAATTAGCATATTTGTTTTGTGGAAAATGGGCTTCCTCCCTGCCACCTTTGTAATGCCACAGCCTCTCTTTCAGGCAGTAACACAGACAGCCAAGTAGTTTTTATAAACCACCCAGTGTTGATTGCCAGGCAAGGCCCTCAAGCTGGCAACCATTGTAACACATGCCTTTATAAAACTGCAGCACACGTGCATAATTGCTGTGCCACTTGTCTAAGTAGCTGCATGCTTCATAAGCTTCTGGAGTAGAAGCTAATCTAATCTGAGGAAAATCTTGATTGATGAAACACTTTGACTGAATATTAGGTTAATTGAGTTTTGCACTGAGGAAAAGCTCATTTGAGAGAGGACTTAATAGCTTTATAAAGAGAGGACTGAATATTACGTTATTTAAGCTGGCAATTTTACATAAAATCAATAGAAAGGCAGACGTAGCAAAGCCAGCTTGGTGTATTGTAACTCACTCGTGAACAAATCCTGAAGTTGGCAACCTGCATTTGGTTTTAACCCATACAGTTCGTACAGTTTTTTTTCTCCCTTGTTTGTGCAGTCAATAACATTGAATGTGCTTGAAGACGCTTTTAGGCTTTTTCTTTACATTAAGCAGTCTGACCCTAGGCTAAATGTTCTGATATAATAAATTCTGGGAAGACTGGCAGATGTCTTGAAGAGGTTTATTTAGTTTAGAGATGACCTCAATCCTTCTGACATTGGTAAGTAACAGATATTGCTTCTCTGAGGTCATGGCAGATGTACTTTCTTGGGTATGATTTATGGACACACCTGAGTGAAAAAAAAAAAAAAAAAAAAAGCCAAAAGTTCTGCTTCTATAGTGGTAGTTATACTGTTAGGTAATTAACTAATTGTCTGCACCTCATTAATAACACCTGGCAGCTGAACATTGTTAACTACTGTGGAAACAGGAAGACTAATTTTTCTTCCCATTCAGGTTTCTGGATGTTTGGTTTTGTCCAATTTTGTTGTCCATAGGTGTCGTAACTGGTTAGGAATTAACGTTTAGACAGAGACATGCATGGAGAAGAGATGTTCTAGTAACACTGGGTGAATCCATGTGCTCATTAACGAACATTCAATAGTAGGTGACGGCTTTATTATGTTTTATTTAGTAACAGTGAAGATGCAGCTTTGAAACAAAGACCCAACCAGACATGACCCAACCTAAGTGTCCTAATCGCTCCTAAGTTGTCCAAAGATTCTCAGAATGACAGTTTTACTTTTAGTGGTAGGAATAAGAGCTATTGATATAGTGAATTGACATTCAGCCAGAGACGGGCTCGGAGGAGAGACATTTTAGTAACACTGAGGGACACAAACCTCATAAAAATGATGTCTGGATGAAAACAGTTTTTTTTTTTTCTTTTAATTGCATATGGTATGTAACTAGTTCGCTAACAAATATGTTGTATGCTATCTCTGCACGTGACTGACACTGTAAGTAACAGTAAAAATGCAGCTTTGAAACAGTAACACAGCCGACAGCGACGGTGTCAGAAATAATGAATTAAACTTTGCTCTTACAGCACTGCAGGTAATGTGCAGATTCATGCATTTCCCTACCAAGCAGCAAGAAATCAACGAGAAACAGGCTGCATTCATGGAGTTGTGGGCATCATCCATGGCACATTATTAAAATAATTATATTTATATATCCATTTTATACACTTACATTATTTGGGTCAACTGTTTATTATAGATTCTATGTTATAAGCAGCAATTCATCACTTCATTAACACTCTGTACCGTTGTTTTTCACACTCCTTGGGGTGTATGTGTGGCAAACTGACAGGTGGTATTGATACTTTCATAAATTTCCCTTCACTCAGGTTTCATCTTTGGAGGTACGAGTAGGGAAGAATTTTCCTTTAATTATTTCTTTACATTTTACTACCTCCTCCACCAAGGAAAACAGTCTCGTCCTCTCTTCAAAGTAATTTCGATGAGATTATGACAGTCCTACACAGCTCTGTTATAGGGGCTTTAAACAGTTGTGATGGGAATAATATCATGCAGCGCGTCACACATCTATAAGTTTTGTCTATGTGCATAAAGCTTTCACACATTTGCTGCTGATTTCACTACTTCACTACTGGTTTAGACATTTTTTGAGAAAAATAATAAAGGGCTCATGATTTCGACTTGTCCTCTAAATTCCCCTGTGAGATGTGCAAATCAAATCCATCGAGTCCTCACCTCACAACTTCTACACAGTCTTCTGCTGATTATGTTGGTTAATGCATCTAAATTGTTCTGGGAATGTAGAATATTGTTCAGTTTTGTTGCTCATTCCTCATTATTGGAGTTATTTGGATTACATATAGCATTTACAGCTCATTTGGAAATTATTCAGACCCACATTTTGATGGTAGTATATCATTTACAATCAATTAACTTAACTTTTCAGACCATTCATTTCCACACAGTAATCCAGAATGACAATAAGTGGTTCAAAATCTATTTTAAAAGACCTCATTTATATAAATATTTAGACCCTTGGCTAATGAGACTCCAAATTGCACTCAGTTGTATCCCTTTTGCATTAATCATCTTTAAATCTCTCCAGAACCTGACTGAAGTCCATATGAGTTGTGCATTATTTAGAAAAGCAGTTATCCGTACATATTATATCCTACATTTCACAAAGCATATCAGTAAAAAAAAAAAAAATGTCCAAGTAACTTTTGTGTAGTCATCCAGAATCAAATTGTGTCAAGTCATAAATATACAGTAAGCGTGGGTATAAAATCAATTCTGAAGCTCTGCCTCTTTAAAGCACATTGTGTGTTCCAACATTCTAAAAAAAAATAATCATTTGATTGTTCCAATTATTTTAAAAACACTTTATCTGTTAGGCTGATATTTTAGAGTGGGTAGTCAACCACTCTAAAAAAAAAAAGGCGCATGGCAAACACATAAAAGGCTTGCGAGCAAAAGAAAAATAGGTTTTAGGCTCATATTTACTACACAGAATCACTAATAGGAATCATGCTCAAAGGTTAATTTAGGCCTGAAAATATTTCTAGCTCTGAGTAGGACATAAAGGTTGTTTATGAAGCTTTCTACACTTACTTTCAGAGAGGAGTAGGACTGCTCCTAGGAAAGCATGTGACGCAAAGTAGGCTACAAATTACAGTGGGTGTTGTAGTTTTGATAGGTGTTTGTAGTTTTAAAAACAAAGGGAAAGCGAAATGGTAAAATCCACACCAGTTGTGTGAAAGCTTTCTGCATATTGGCATATTGACGAAACTTTTAGATGAGTGACATAGGACATATGACATAAAAGTTATTTAGGAATCTTTTTAGTGAGGAGTATATAGAAATAATATATACAGTACAGAGCAAAAGTTTGGACACACCTTCTCATTCAAAGAGGTTGAATTTGTATTATGGCAAGAAAAAAGCAGCTAAGTGAAGAAAAAAACGAGTGGCCATCATTACTTTAAGAAATGAAGGTCAGTCAGTCGGAAAAATTGGGAAAACTTTGAAAGTGTCCCCAAGTGCCGTCACAAAAACCATCAAGCGCTACAAAGAAACCGGCTGACATGCGGAACCGCCCCAGGAAAGGAAGACCGAGAGTCGCCTCTGCTGCGGAGGAGAAGTTCATCCGAGTCACCAGCCTCAGAAATCGCAGGTTAACAGCAGCTCAGATCAGAGAGCAGGTCAATGCCACACAGAGTTCTAGCAGCAGACACGTCTCTAGATCAACTGTTAAGAGGAGACTGTGTGAATCAGGCCTTCATGCTAGAATATCTGCTAGGAAACCACTGCTAAGGACAGGCAACAAGCAGAAGAGACGCGTTTGGGCTAAAGAACACAAGAAACAACACAATAAAGAAAATTTGCTGAATGAGAAGGGGTGTCCAAACTTTTGGTCTGTACTGTGTATATATATATATATATATATATATATATATATATATATATATATATATACTATTGTTTTAATATGTCTGCCATGGATGATGCCCACAACTCAGTGAAAGAATGCAGTTTGTTTTTTGTTGATTTCATACTGGGTTAAAATGTATGAAACTGCCCATGATCCGTGGTGCTGTAAGAGCAGAGTCTCATTTTTTATTCCAGACACTGTGCCGAAAAGTAGGCTGCATGTTATAATAGGTGTTTTATAGTTTTAAAATGTGGAAAAGTGAAACAGTGAAATCAGCAGCAGAGGTGTGAAAGCTTTATGCACATAGACAAGACTTATAGATGAGTGATTGACAGCATGACGTTATCATATTCATAAATGTTTAAAGACCCTAAAACAGAGCTGTGGAGGTCTTTCATAATCTGATAAAAAATGACTTAGAAAAAGAAAGCCAAACTGAAAGTAGGATAAGATCTTTTCGCTTGCAGAGGTAATAACAATTAAGGTAATAATTAAAGGAAAATTCTCCCCTACTCTTACCTCTGAAGATAAAAAGTGAGTGGATGGCAATTTGTGAAAGCATCAATACCACCTACCTTTTCCTGCATGTATCTCTGAGGAGTGTGAAAAATCGGGGGTAAGTCATGTTAATGAAGTGATGAAGTGCTGTTTATAACAGAGATCTCAAAACACAGTTGTGTACACGTAAATAATTGAAAATGAATGAATACAATTTATATATACAATCATTTTAATGTGTGTGCCATGGATGATGCCCACAACTCCGTGAATTCAGCTTGTTTTCCGTTTATTTCACGCTGCATGAAGTGTGACAAATTGTAACTCCAACAAACACAAATCATCACTGTTTCAAAGCTGCATATTGCCGTTACTTAAAAACACACAGTACCAGTCACGCACAGCGACAGGTCCCGAAATGTTCGTTAATGGACCAGTTTACCACACGTGCTCTGTCACAAAAATTATTCCATTTTTGTCCAAATATATCTTTTATAAACTCCGTGCCACTCATTGTTACCAAATCATCTCTCCTTCACGCAAGTGTCTGCTTGAACACTATTTCATGACACCTCCGGAGCTCTCCTATATTTTGATGGAAATAGAAGTAAATTCCTTTTGGTACATTGATCTTACTCCTACTTCTAATAGTAAGATAAAAATTGCATCACACTGAAAATTTCTCAGCACTTAGGAATGATTTCCTACTCTCAGACGCTTTGCTGGCTTTCCTGGTTTCAAAAGGCAAAATGGTAAGTTTTGCTAGTCTGAACTCCTAGCATTACACCAGGCAAAAACAAGGCGCTGCAAATTATTTGGATACTACCAGTTATGTTATTAAATATGATAGTGGCAACATCCCTCCACTGGGATGTTTTTTCAGCAGCAGGACTGGAAAGACTGGCCAAAATCATTGGAAGCCAACTAATTTTAAAATAGGTTTTTAAACACCGAGAGAGTGCACACAACCAAATGCCCACCTTACAGCTTAACAACCTGAAGCGCACAGCCAAGACAACATCAGTGTCCATGTGTAGCCTAGCTAAATCCTAGATCTTAAGATTCTAGTTCAGGCATTCACCATTAAATTCTGATCTGAGCATGATAGGATTAACCAGAAAAAAATAAATAATAATCCACTGGCTTGCCCAAAAGCATTACTGCAAGAAAAAGGTGCTTCTATAAATTTTATGTATATCAACTTCTAATTTAAAATAAATTAAAAACATTATTATTATTATTATTATTATTATTATTATTATTTATAATAAAAATAAATATAAAAATAAAATTATTGATTAATTATTAAAATTTATAACACAACGAAGGGTACAAAAACTGAAGGCAATCAAAGCCGAGTACACAAATGTTCACCCCTAAAGGAGCTTGTATTTCAGAAATTGTGTACAAATATATATTCGAAGGCCATTTTTATTGTTTTACAATTATTATCTTAACACACAGTTGGCAATGTTAACATGAGACATTAATATCACGACTTTATATTTTTCTAGTTTAATTTATTCAAAATAAGTGCACATTTTTGCACACAGGTTTAAGGAAAGCTTAAAGCTGCCTGGTTAGCACATTTTACATTTCCTCAAAAGACATTATTTGCCCCAGTGACAACATTCATAGGGTAAACAAATTTCTATTAAAACATAAAGAATTAAAAAAAAAAATTATTTAATTAAATTAATTTTTGTTTTGTTTTGTTTTTTTATGCCTATGCTACAGCTGTTTTTAGTGGTTTAGTCAACTTGTCTTTAGAATTTAAAGCTAATTTAAAATAAAATGTCTTGGTCGCAGGAACCTCAACCACACTTTATTAAATGGAACAGAAGCAGGTGGAATGCAGCAGCAAAGCAAACAGATGCAATCATTGAGGACGCAAAAAATGGGAGATGTATTACAGAGACAAATAAACCAGCTTATACTGTTATTACAGTGTGTGTGTGTGTGTGTGTGTGTGTGTGTGTGTGTGTGTGTGTGTGTACGTGTGTGTTAGTTACATTTCCATTTAGTACATTACATCTCCATTTAATTTCAAAATCAGAGGATTTTACCAACTGCACATTAAAAATAGGCACAAGAACAACAACAAAAAAAGGGTGCCATCCCTGCTGCCGTTTTTATGTCTCCCACTTTAAAATGTTAAAATGCAGCTTTAGGATTAGATAACATCAGTGTTTCCTGAAATATCAGTCATTTTAGGCTGATAAAAAGGCCTTTAACTACTACTATTTATAATAATAATAATAATAATAATAATAATAATAATTAAAGTGTATATAAATCAGTGATGCTACACACTATTTTAATTAAAGAAAATTATATGCTAATTACTAGCTAAATATTGGTATTTTTTGCCTCGAAAAAAATATATCAGGAATTGTATATTGCGAGCTAAGCTGATGGATGCTAATACAGTATGCTAATAGAAGCATCTGTTTACAAAGTGATTTCCTTTATTCCCTTGTTTTTTAAATAATACTTTGTCACAAATTCTACGTTAACATTTTAACATTTTTATAATGACTCTGTTGGTGTTCTATTTAAATATGCAAATAATGATGTTTTTTATAGGCTAATCTAAGATCAGAGTTTTATTTTTATTACTATCTTAATTATATATACTGATCAGCCAGAACCTTATGATGACCTGCCTAATATTGAGTAGGCCTCCCCTTTTGCCATTATAACTGTGATGCACTGTGTGTTCTGACACTTTTCTATCACAACCAGCATTTACATTTTCCTCATTTTCACCTACATTTAAAGCTTCTATTGGATCCCACAAAAAGCTGCAGCCTTGGAAGTAGTTTGGCCCAGTCCTCTAGCCATCACAATTTGGCCCTTGTCAAAGTCCAAAAGTGATCCAAGGGGCCATGGGTGGCCAAGGCTCACTGATGCACATGGGGAGTGAAGACTGGCCCATGTAGTCCAATTTAATAGATGAGTTACTGTTGCTCAAATTGAAACAAAAAGGATAATGCTTCAAACAGGTAACACAATATGGCCGTACTGTTTTTGTGGCAGGAGGGTACTTAAGGTAATTAATATTAGGCGGGTGGCCATAATGTTATGGCTGATCAGTGAGTGTGTGTGTGTGTGTGTGTGTGTGTGTGTGTGTGTGTGTAATATTAAATAATAATAATAATAATAATAATAATAATAATAATAATAATAATCTGCAATAAACATTAAAATCAACGGTCATCTATAAAAAATTTGAATCTAGCCAGAGTAGCTCGATACAGATATACAAGTTCAACTCTGTCAGCTTTATTGGGTTGAGATGCAACAGCAACACCTAGAGGCTGGAGGCCTTTGACTGGAGACGAGATATTTACATGGCTCGCTTTTTCACAGTAACAATGTCCCCCCAAAAAAGGGAAAGGAAAAAAAAAAAGCCTTTTTTTTCCCCTTTTGAATGATAAATAAACGGCTTTACAAAAGCTCACAAGAATTAAAGATTGAATTGAGTCATATGCCCCATAAAAATCTAATCTACTTCCATACTACACAAACCAAAATCAAAATGAAAATATGCAGTTAGAAAACCTTCCACAGCTCATTGTTTGTTTAAGAGCCTCACAAAGGATCACAAATAAAATTTTAGCTACATTAGGTAAAATTAAGGAACAAAAAATTATCAGCACATTGCATTATAACACATTACACTCATAAAGAGATTAAAATATAAATAATGATTTAAAAAAGAAAAGTAGCCTACATGCATTAGTACATCTCTGTTCTCCATTTGTCCCCTAGCATTGCTTTTTTCCAGAAATAAACAACAAATACAAATTGTAACTGCGTTAATGGTTTGTTCCACAAAAAATAAAGATATGGCACTTTTTTATATTTATGTATATATATATATTCATAAATCATTTTATGTTTAATATGCAGTCATTGTCCAAAAAAAAAAAAAAAACCTGTGGAGTCAGCATGTTTGTTGTTGTCTGGTTCCCGGCACTCGGGAGCTGAACCCATGCGGATTGGATCATGCAGGTATGTTACAAGTCATTATTTACATTACATTCATGCTCTCCTTATCCCATCGTGCAATATTTCCACTTCCTCAGGTAAGCAGTCTAATGATTGCAACACCAAAGACAGAGAGAGAAAAAGAGGGACAGACGGAGAGAAGGAGAGAGAGAGTGAAGGGGGCAGGGCTAAAGGGAAAAAAAGGAGGTAAATATTTTACAACAGCATCCATAACGGTGGCTCATGAATATTTATAGTGAACCAAAGCGAAGAAAAAATATGGTATTTCCCAACAGAGTAAGTAAGAAAGCGCCACCATGATGCATTTTTTTTTTCACTCAAGTGCTTTGATGAATGTCTAAGTGCCTTATTTATCAGAGAGCGAGTGAGCACCGCAGTCGTAGCTCCTGTGATCAGCATGATAAGCAGCGCCGTGCCAATAAGATGAGTCACAAACTGTCTGCAAAGAGTTGATCTCGGATGCTGAGGAGTTCCCGTCTCTCCGTTTGGACCTTTTACGGTGACGCAGGACAAAAACGAGCATCCCGACAACAGTGAAAGCAGAAGTGACAAACACAAGCAGCAATCCAGGCACAAGAACTGAAATTGAGACTCGACTTGGCTCTGGGTATGATCCAGGACGTGTCCCTGTGTCAGAATCCATACCGGTGGTACCATTTTTAGATGCCAATGTCGGTGAAACCTGTTCGAAAAGTTCTGGGCATAATGAGTCGATTCGGATCCGACGGAAATCCTGCTTCCAGAACGCCTCTGGTGACTCGCATTTTAGGTCACTCACAATGACATCAGTTGCCATTTTTTCGGCCCACTGTTTCAGTGGCACAATGCTGCATGTGCAATCCCACGGGTTCCCATGCAAATCAATTTGGATAATTGAGCTGAGCTGATCCAGGACACCGCTTAAGGGAAGATGGGTAAAATAATTGTTATGCAGGCTTATTTTGGACAAGGAGATGCCCAGAAAGACGTCCGCAGGCAGCGACTTTAACAAATTGTTGTTAAGGAACAGCACCCGCAGGTTAGGCATTGGACTAAAAGCTCCAGCTATGATGAGCTGGATGTCATTGTATTCCAAACTGAGATATTCAAGGTTTTGGAGTCCCACAAACATCTCCGCCATGACAGTATCGAGATAGTTCTTGTCCATGTAAAGCCACCGCAACTCACTTAAGTTTTGGAAAGTGCCATTCTCAATAGTTTTTATGTTGTTTCCACCTAAATCAAGCAGGTTCAGATTTGTGTAACCCCGAAACTGGTTTCTTTTCACTGCATGGATATTGTTTTCACGTAGATTTAGCTCATGTGCACCAAGTGGTTTGGGTCTCAGATTGAGCACGCTCTCCAACTTTTTACCTTCGCAGTTCACCCCAAGTCCCTGACTAGCACCAACTGGCTTGCAAATGCATGTTTGGGGACAAGTAACATCACTTGTGCCTGATGCTATTGCTGTTGGTGTCTTTAGCTGCCAGTTTTCCCTTGCTTTGGGGCGGCCCTTGTGGCTCTGAGCATTTTTCTCTGTCACTCCAGCTATTTTGGATGTTGTGGATGTAGGAGAAGAAAGAGTATCCAATTCTGAGGTCTCGTCCTGAGTTGGAGGTGCGGCCAAACTGGAATCAGCACCATCTTTGGAAGGGCAGAGTTCAGATTCAGCTGTCTCATTGAGTTCATTGCCCTGGAGACGCGCAGGTGCTTCGCAAACCACCCGGCCGACAAGTGCCCGTTGTGGGATGTTTTCAAGCCACTGCTTTAAGGAAAGAAGGTCACAATTGCAGTCCCATGGATTGTCCTCCAACAAAACCTCCACTATGCCTGGAATTTGTTCCAAGACCCCTTCATAAGGCAACGTCTTTATCCGGTTCCCACGCAGGTCGAGATGCGTTATAGGAACGTGCTGGAAAATGTTAGTGGGAAGTGCACTAATTAGATTATCATTCAGAATTAAGACCTCTAATTTACTCAAATCCCTAAAAACAGTGGGATCAATGTCTCTTAAAAGGTTAAAATCAGCTTGGAGATACTCCAAATCATCCAAACCAAGAAAAGTGTTCTTTTTAAATGACCGGATCTTGTTGTTGTTTATATGTAGACGCTTGACCAGCTGCAGGCCAAGGAAGGCGCCGGGGACGATGTCGTGCAAGCCGTTGTTCTCTAAATGCAAGCTGACTGCATTGTAGAAGTTGGCGAACTCATTGGGAAACAGTCTGGACAGGGAATTCCCATGCAGCAGCAAGTGATAAAACTGTGAGCTCGGACCAGTCAAGTGCTGCAGGTTGCTGAAGCCGCGCTTTTCGCAGTCGATGTGCAAATCACCCTCTATCGCACTGCACGAGCAGATCTCCTCCTTGCACACGTCGCTCGTACTGTTCCCGAGAGCTGCACAAAGAGCCGCCTTCAGCAACACAATCCACAGCAGCATTTTTTCAATGCCGACGATTCATTCCCGTGATCCAAGACATGAAAATGGACAGATTATGGACGCCTCCGTTCCTCCAGACGCAAACTGACAGAAACATTGATCATCAGGCTGCAATAAGAAACATGAGGAGTTTTCATGTTTACATCCATGTCATTCAACACTGCTCAAAAGATTGTTTATCCATTACGTTACTTAAAAAAAAAAAGAAGCAATCTTCATCATCATCATCAGCAGCAGCACCATCATTTCATCATCATCATCATCATCATCATCACCATCATCATCTTTGACATGTCAAATTACAGTGTGAGATGAATCTTACCAGATAAGTGACCTTGTGCATCCCCCCCCCCCCTTCAAAAAAAAAAAAAAAAAAACAATAAAAAAATCCTGATTTATTGTAGGTTTTGTTATTCCTCACGGAAGGAAGGGAGCTGTCCGTTCTCCCTTGGTTCTGAAATCCCAATGCATCGCCACAGAGGGAACAAATAAAGACATAGAAGGGGGGAAAAAATAATAATGAAGACAATAAAAGAGATAAAATGATGAATTAATCCGCAATTCTCACATCCTCACATTCCATCCTTCTGCTGCTTCTTCTCGGCGCTCCGCCGCTTTTTCAGCATTTCTAAAGCAACGCTCGGTGCTGCGTCTAACCCCCTCTGCCGAGCTGCAGTGGAAACAATCCATCTGTGTGACGGGGATTTTTTTTTTCTTCTTCTTCTTCTTCTTCTTCTTCTTCTTCTTTTAATCGATCTACAAAATCCGATGTTAAAAATGAAAGGCAAAAAAGTGAAACGATCATGAAAAAATAACAGCCTTTCGGGCTATGTCCGTGTTTGGACGCTCTTCAGATCGTCGTTTGTGAACCGCATCGCGCATTGTGCATTTCTCAGAACTGTTTTGTACTCCACAAAGACCAAGAAAACATCGCTTGCGTCCTCAAACTGATCATTTCTTGCTTCTTGGCTTGAAGATTGTTTTTTTTTTTTTTTTTTTTTAAGAAGAGCGATTATTTCCACATTCGGAGAAGAGCGAAGAAAGGCGAGCATGCACTGCGCCTGCTCGGGGATACAGGTGTGTGTGTGTGTGTGTGTAGAGAGAGAGAGAGAGAGAGAGAGCTGGGGAGCCGCAGTTGAATGCGGTAAAATAATCAACTACACAACGCGCGCGACATCACATCCCTTTTTTTTTTCTTTGTTTGTTGTTTTGCAGACATTCATGTCGTGCTAAATGGATATAAATGGACAGAAATGGACACATGCTGCATCACGCATTACGAAAACTGTACGAAGTGTGTGTGTGTGTGTGTGTGTGTGTGTTTAAGGAAAGAAAAAGTGTATCCTCTATGCGTGCAGTCACGCATCTAAACTCTCCGCATTTTCGTCCTCCTGTCCTTTTAAACGCGCTTGGAAATTATTCCTGATAATCATGTCGTATCTGTATTAGTAGTAGTCTATAATTTGTCATTTCTGTTTTTTTTTTTTTTTTGTTGTTGTTGTTTTTTTTCACTCTCGTCTCTCGCACTTCATCTCGACGACTGCTGCGTTTCCTTTCTCTCCTCCGTTCCTCGTTTTCCTCTCTGATGTCGAAGTCTGAATGTGAGCTCTGATTTGGATTCGAATGCCACAAACTCATTAGCTGTGCATCATCAATATGCGCGACTGATGGGTGACATCCTGTTTCACTCGTTCACCGCAGTGCCGTTTAAACTTCATCAATCACTTTAATTAGGGGAAGAAGGGAGGAAAAGGCGGGAATAGGGATTTTTTTTTTGCGGGGGGGGGGGGGTGCAGAAGCAGCAGCAACTGGTTCCTTTAATAAAAGATGAATGTTTATTTGATTAAAAGAGGATTCTGTTCAAGCTGAGTGATTTCATAATCATAAAGCAGCTTCAGCCTGAGTGACCTAAATTGCACTGAAGGCATGAGGAGATGAATGAGTGAAGGAATGAATACATGAATTAATGAATACATGTGCGATTGAACACATACGTAAGTGAATATTAAAATGAATATGAATTGAATAAATGAGAAGAAATTGGATGAGGAAGTGGTAAACATACAAATTCATAATTCCAGACCTTTCACTGACATCTGACTAGCATGGCATCCTTGATAAGTACTGTTACCTGACATTATAATAATACGCATTTTTATTAATAATTATGTTCAAGGTGTCTTTTGGAAGGTGATATGATGGCTTAGTGGTTAGCACTGTCGCCTTGCCCCTCCAGGGTCCGGGTTCGATTCTCTCCTCGAGTCTGTGTGCAGGTGCTGAGTCTCTGTGCTTTGTGGGTTTCCTCTGGGTACTCCTGTTTCCTCTCACAGTCCAAAGACATGCAGATTAGGCTAATTCGGCTTCCCAAATCGCCTGTGGTGTTTGTGTGTGCCCTGTGCTGAATGGGCAGCCTGTCCTTTGTCTTCTGAGATACACTCCAGGCCCCCTGCGACCCTCTATTCAGGGTAAAGCAGTATAGACGTGAGTGGATATGCTTTGGAGCCAAGAAAGATTACCTGATGATTATCTGATCACCTACCAGATTACCTAATGCGTTGTCAATCAGATAAAACATAGCAATTAATAGCTTATGTTCTGTTCTTTATTTTCATAGTACTGTATGTTGTTTTGGACTTTGTAACTCATTCAAAAGGGAAACAAGTTTATGAGCATGGATAAAAAAAAAGGTAGCTGTTTAATTTGTTACCATGGCGTGATTACCTCAGACAGTGCACAAGTATGTGATTTCTTCTGGGTTCGGTGGCGTTTGCTAGTGGTAGAGTGAGGTCATTCAGTGCTTCTATTGCGGAAGAGACAATCTTAGGGATATGCTGTTTTTTACACATCATAAAATGGTGCATATGTAATGTTAACTGATACAACCTTTCTACTACAAGCTTTCTAATTAACAGTTAACTAAGTGTTCCAGTGTTGTTTTGCAACTAGAGTAAATTGGAATGCTGGTGTGCTAGAATCCCTTGTTTCACATGACGAGTAGTGCCCTTTGTTAGTAGTTAATCAGAATTTGAGATTCAGCCATGTGTTAGAAACTAGTTAGTGCTGTATGTCATGTAACCTAACCCAGACGGTTTCAGAGGCAATTCGGAACGTCTTAGAAGCAGTTACCAAGGAGACAAAGTGTTTTTTAAGATGACATTAAGATCTTGCTGAAAGTGCTTCTCTGACTGGTTTTATATGTGGGTTTTGCGCTGGCATCCAGTATGTAATGTCTCTTCTGCTGTCCAGAAGTGGGTGGGACAGACAGATGCCATGACTTGAGATGCAAAGATGTAAATAAAAATAAAATCTATAAAAAAACGACAAAATAAAAGTTAAGTAAGTAAAGTATAGAGTAATAAATAATCACCTGAAAAGTGGAATAAAAAGTGAATAAAACACATTACAAAGGATGTGGCAGTAAATAATTGGTTAATAAATATCCAGAGCATCAATATGACAGAGAATTTGTAAATATACAGCTCAGTATGTAAAGAAACATGTGAATTGTGTGAAGTGTGGTTGCTTGTTTGCGTGTTTGTTTTTCTGCACTGACGGACCAGTTTTTCTCTTTTGGTAAGGAGTCCTCAAGGCTTTCAAGATGTGCTATATATTTTAGTTCTAATAGCAATTGCCACCTGCTAATACAGACTGCACCAGCTATGTCGCTGCAGTTGAAAGGACTTTAAAGCACGGTTTATACATCTGTAAATGGAGTAGGCTTTAAATACTTCTTAAACAGGTTTCAGGTTTCAGGAGTACACACCTGCTAGGCCTCTCCAGGCACTGGAGAAATATATTTTAGTAATACCGAGTGTGAAAACAAAATATGGTTGTCCACACAAGCATCTCTAGTGTAATACAACATTGTGAACAAATTGTATTAAAAATGTTATTGAGGTCAGGTTTAGCCACCAAAGGGCAACATTTCAAAGATTCATGTTGAACTAGTAAATACTGAATAAAATAGTGAATTACCTGTCTCAGCAACGTCAGTACGTTATGCATGTTCTGCCTTGGAGAAGAACAAACTGAGAAGCCATGTTTTGTCCAGGTTAGAAATATTTTTTACTAAATTTTAGTGATTTAAATTTTAATTATTTTTTTCGTGATTTTAGATAAAGGACTGTTAACCTCCTGAATTCCTCTTTCACCTTAAACGCAACATTTATTCATCGTTGCCAAAGTTATATCAGTTGATCAGGTCTGTTTGGATTCATTGTTCCTGTTTATTCCTCAACTGAAATTGATGGCAGAGTTAGCTAAGACGTTGGACTAGTGATTAGAAGGTTCCAGGGTTAGACCCCAGCACCACCACATTGCTACTGTTGGGACCTTGGGCAAGGTCCTTAACCCTGACCTGCTCACATGTATAATGAGAGACAAAAATGTAAATGATAAATAATGATAAGGGAATCTGCCAAATGCTCAGTCACTTACTCACACACTCAATCACTCATCATCTGTACTGCTTAATCCTGTTTTCAGGGTCACGGGGGGCCTGGAGCCTATCCCAGGAGACTTAGGGCACAAGGCGGGGTACACGCTGGCTGCCAAATGCTATAAATGTAAAATATAAATTTAGATTTACAAGTTCATATTATAGAGGGGATGGGATCATAGATTATAGCTAATGATTGGTTGATTTCCTGTAAATGTCACACGACTGATTATGAACAGAGGTGGGTAGAGTAGCCAAAAAATGTCCTCAAGTAAGAGTAACTGTACTTCAAAATGATATTTTTGAAGCCAATCAAAAATAAGCTCCATTGCTCTGGGTCGTTGATCCTAAATACTTAAAGTACGGCACCTTTTTTACCTCTGCTCCCTGTAGCCTTACCGTTCCACCTACAGTATGTTCCTCTCATTCACACACATGTATTCTATCTTGCTACAGCTAACCTTCATTCCTCTGCTTCCCAGAGCATACCTCCACCTCTCTAGCTTTTCCGTCACCTGTTCCCTGCTCTCGCTACAAAGCACAATGTCATCTACAAAAATCATTGTCCATGGAGACTCCTGCCTAACCTCTTCTGTCATCCTGTCCATCACGATAGCAAACAAGAAGGGGCTCGGAGTCGATCCTTGATGCAGACCCACCTCAACCTTGAACTCTTCTGTCACACCTACAGCACATCTCACCAATGTCAGCACTCATACATGTCCTGCACCACTCTAACATACGTCTCTGCCACTCCAGACTTCCTCATACAACACCACAGCTAATCTCTCTGCACCCTGTCATACGCTTTCTCTAAATCTACAAATACACAATGCAACTCCCTTCTCTGTACTTCTCCATCCGCATCCTCAAAGCAAATACTGCATCTGTTGTACTCGTTCTAGGCATGAAACCATAGTGCTACTCACCTAACGCTCTTTACTCTTTCCCAATGCTTCATTTATGGCTCATCGGCTTTTTTCCTCTGTTATTGCCGCAGCTCTACACTCCCTCTTGTTCTTAAAGATTGGCACTTCCATTCCTCTGGAATCCTCTTACTCTCCAAAATCTTGTTAAACAGACTAGTTAGAAACTCTACTGCAACCCTTCCTGAGCACTTCCATACCTCCACAGGTATGTCACCTCATTCTTACTGATTTTTGCTACTTCCTGCTCCACAACAGTCACCTCTTTTATTCTTCATTTTTCTTTCATTTTTCTCATTCATCAACTTCAAAATACTCCTTCCATCCTCCCATCACTCTCCTGGCATCTGTCAGTACATTTCCACCTTTCCATCTTTAATCACGCTAACATGCTCTGCACATCATTTCCATCTCTATCTCTTTGCCTCACCAACCTGTACAGATCTACCTCTCCCTCCTTACTGTTCAACCTATCATACAAGTCCTCATACATTCTTTGTTTGGCCTTTGCCACTTCTACCTTACGCTGCATCTCCCTGTACTTCTGACTACTCTCTTCAGTCCTCTCAGTGTCCCACTTCTTCCTTGCTAGCCTCTTTCCCTGTATACACTCCTGGACTTCCTCATTCCACCACCACGTCTCCTTGTCCACATTTCCCTTTCCTGGTGATATACCAAGTACCCTCCTACCTGTCTTCCTGATCACCTTAGCTGTAGTTGTCCAGTCAAGTGGAAGCACCTCCTGACAACCCAGAGCCTGTCTCAGCTCCTCCCTGAAAACTGCACAACATGTTTCCTCTTTTACACTCTCCCCTACCAATACTTTGCAGTCACTGATCTTCTTCAGATTACAACATTGACACAAGATGTAGTCCACTTGAGTGCTTCTGCCTCCACTCTTATATGTCACCCTATGTTCCTGCCTCTTCTGGAAGAAAGTATTTACTACTGCCATTTCCATCCTCTTTGCAAAGTCCACCAACATCTGTCCTTCAACATTCCTGTCCTGAAGACCAAACCTGCCCATCACATTCTCATCACCTCTGTCCCCTTCCCCGACATGTCCATAAAATCCACACCAATCCACTCTCTCACCCCTGGGGATGATCTGCCATCACTTCATCTAATTCACTCCAGTATTTCTTCTTCTCTTCTAACTCACCTCTTGCTTGTGGGGCATAACCACTAACAATATTGCACATCACAAAGTCAATTTCTAGCTTCAGACTCATCGACCAACATGTATCTTATACTCTTTTCACATCCAGAACATTCCTTACAAACTCCTCTTTCAGGATTACTCCTACTCCATTTATTTTCTTATCTACGCCAAGGCAAAACAACTTGAACCCTACTCCTAAGCTTCAAGCCTTGATACCTTTCCACCTGGTCTCCTGGACACACAGTATATCCACCTTCCTTTTCTGCATCATGTCAACCAACTCTCTTGCCTTCCATGTCATAGCCCCAACATTCAAAGACTTTACTGTCACTCCTAAATCCTTGCTTTTATGAACACGCCTTCCTCCTCTCCTTCTTCGACCAACAGTAGCCCAATTTCCACTAGCACCCTGGTGTAGGTCAACAGCAGATAATGTATCTCAAAATTACCTGTTATGCAATGTCAGTATGTTTCAATTGTTAATAGATACTTACACTCACTCACTCACTCACTCACTCACTCATCATCTATACCGCTTAATCCTGTATTCAGGGTCACAGAAGCCTGGAGCCTATCTCAGGAGACTTCGGGCACAAGGCAGGGTACACCCTGGACAGGGAGCCAATCCATTGCAGGGTGCACACACACACACACACACACACACACACACACACACTCACACTCACACTCTCATTCACACACAACGGCCAATTTGGGAATGCCAATTAACCTAACCCACATGTCTTTGGACTGTGGGAGGAAACCCACCAAGTACGGGGAGAATAGGTACTTACAGTATATGAGTAATCCTAGTTAATATATGTATGTGTAATGTAATAGTAAAAAAAAAAAAAAAAAAACTGGTGTTGGGATTGATTTTCAGAAAAGCACAACAAGTGCAAGGTGCATTGAACTGTGCGGTTAAACCGATGATCAATTTTCAAATTCAAATTCAAATTTTATTCGTCACATACACAGTCATACACAGTATGATGTGAAGTTGTATGATGTGTGTTGTACAATATTACAACAAAAAAAGAAATAAGATATTTCAAATAAAGAAGCACTTATTTACAAAATATACAGAATAAGAATAAAAATAAAAATGAAATAAAGTATTCGAATAAGATAAATATAAAGAAGTTAAAGAATATCTAATAAAAATAGTGTGTGTATATATATATAGTAACTGAAATGTAATCGAAATGTGGTGTAGTGCAGACCGGAATGTAGTGAAGTACAACTTCACAGTGTGCAAAATGTGCAAGTGTGCAAATGTTCCACGTGTAAACCGGCTGTGCGTCCCGGTAAAAAGTAAAAAGTTAAAAAGTCTGCAGTCCTGAGGTGTGCAAAATGTGCAAGCGTGTGAGTGTTAGGTCCTATGTGGTGTTGTGATTGAGAGCTCGTATAGCCTGCGGGAAGAAGCTCCTCCTCAGTCTCTCTGTGTTGGCCTTCAGGGAGCGGAAGCGCTTTCCTGACCGCAACAGAGAGAAAACAGTCCATTGCTGGGATGACTGAGGTCTTGGCCTTGGTCCAGCACCGCTTGTTGTAGATCGTCTGAAGGTCAGGGAGCTCGGTACAGACGATACGTTCAGCTGATCGAACCACCCTCTGTAGGGCTCTCCTGTCCCGCATGGTGCTGTTCCGACCCCTATCACTAGTGCATACTTACTTGAGGTAATAATCTGTGTGCTGGCTAAGACGGGTACTACCTGGAAACATTGTTCCGAAATCCAATTGAATGTGTATCTGAATTGTCTGCTACCACACACTGTATGGTACCATTTGCGTTACCGGCAAGACCTACAGACAAAAATTTCATCCGAATCCCAGAACACATGGTCTTTCAGCACAACCTCTGAAGAGCTGTGCATTTTCTCATTATCTACTTGACACAGCAATGACAAATGTACAGAGGTCCATACAGACTGCGGTGGTGATGGAATATTTCCTAGCTGGCAGTACAAAATTGTTATCTTGTGCTTCTTTCAGGAGGTTCCCAAGGGATTGCAGACCTAAAATCATCAACACACAATATTAGAGACATCTTACATTTTTCTTGTGATCTTATGGGTCTAAGGCATTAAGGTATAAAAATGTGTTTCACTATATTGCCTGTGTTGTGCTAAAAAAAAAAAAGCATATAAGACACGCTGTATAGCACAGTCCTCAAGGATGTACAGGTATATATTCATTAAAACAGAGTAGTACTAAAAATTAGAAGAAAAAAAAAAAAGTTCCGAATTAGGGGTTAATGCATGAACAAGTATAGATGCATTAAATCAGAGCAGTTTTATAAATTTCACTATATTTAATAGCTTTTTCCAAAATGTTTTTGCTGTTCAGTAACTGAAATAAAACTATTTAAGAATTGTGACTAAAAATGGCTTTTTTCCCTTCCATTAGTCATATACGCCACAGGTTCATCAACATTGACAATTTCCTTAAAATACAGAACGTGCCAAAATATACAGGACTGAAACGGTCCCATCTTGAACGCATATGTGCATTTATCGATGGACGCACTTGATCCCAGTAGTAAAAGGGAAGTTGTGTGTGCATTTGTTGTCAGAAATGCATCTCTCGACGGAGGAAAAGGTATTTACTGTGTAGTTGAGTATTAATTTTGCTCATATGGAAGTGGCCGTGAATGGGGACCAAGTTTGAAAAAAGGTGGCAGTCCAATTTCTGCCCGTACCCTTCCCAGTCCCCAGATCTTACACCACCTGATGCCATACTGTACCTGTGGGGAATGTTTAACAAGAATGTGTTCAACTGTGAAGACCTGCCAAGAACTGTACCTGCATTACATGAGTAAATCATCTCCTTTCGCAGGAGTCTGCCGTGACCTTTGTTCCAGGAATCTGAGTCGACAATCTGCGTGAATGATATGAACACTGTCTACAGCGAGGTAAGTGTCTACACTTACATCACGCATACTATGTTAAATCAACATGGCAATCGTGTGTGTGTTAGTTTCTTTCAGGTGAAATGAAACTCGCAGGTGACAAGTCGATATTGTTCGTCTTTTCACTTCAGTACTGTATCATTTGGCAGATTCTGTTTCTTGTTCTCTTTTGTGCACCGTTGAAGCGACCATCTACCCCATGTTGTCGGTCCTGATTCACACAGCCCTTCCACTAACTCTGTAATTACCCGTGCGGCAAGGACGCGATTGTGCCTCTCCATTGGTTTGCTCGATAATATTTTTGAAATATTGAGCTGATGCTACAGTGCAGTCCTACACCAACTCCGCACAATTTCCTGCTAGATGCAAAAGGCTTTCCGATTTAACCAGCAATGAAACTAGCTGCATTTCTCAAAGCGGCATTTTGTAAAGGTTGCCTCTCCTCATCAAAAGTCAAGAGACTTGTTTTCAGCAATATCCTCAGTACCAGTTGCACTATTGACAGCTTTATGACAGTCTGAGGCTCTCTGCAGAAATGCACTTTTAAAATCACTGGTTGATTGAGGAGAAGGGTTTCTGCTTTAGTGTGATTCAAATGTCATAAAGTCCTAACTATTAAAACAAAAGAAAGGAACAAAACGAAAGGAGCTCTCCAGCTATTGATGCAAATGGGCATGATGAACATGATTGCAGAGCGCTGTGGGTATTCATAGTGCAGACAGGGCTGTTACTGGTGAAGCCCTAAATAGTCATGACTATTCCATAATGTTTATACTCTATACATTGAAAATAAAGACAACTGGTACCTTTCTTGCCATCACCCAGACAACTCGTCATTACCAAAAGCTTCCCTGAATACAAAATAACGTCATTCTGTAGCTCAAAGTCCTTTAGGTAAACAGCACACACACACACATGAAGTGATTTTTTGGTACCTGAAATAATGTGAAACTTGCCAAAGTAATAATAAATACTTTAATGAACATTGACTAATGAAAAGCAGACAATGGGGTTTTTATTTCTTCAAAGTCATCCAAATTTGTATATGTACATGGGCCCTAATAAGCACAGGGATGGTATTAAGCTTTGATGAATGCTTAAATAAAGAAACATTAGCCGTGGAAACAACAATCATTTCATGTCAGACAAAGTATATACATTGTGTATGTTTATTCCCCACATGAAGGTAACAATAGGTGACTAGTTTCCCAGGGAAGTACTGTAACATTAGTGTCCACTTTTGATCAGTAAACTCAGCAGTGGGAAGACTGCGACCAGTCTTTGCTTCAGACATTCATTCACTTTGGTCTTTGGTGGAAGAAAAGTCATTGATTATATTTCTTATCTTATAGACCATCTAACCAAGCACAGATGAGATTCAATTCAGTTCTTGTAACCAATCATAACGTGGAACGCGGACTTCATCAGGAACGGAGCGAGAACGTTTTTTTAGACAAAAAGCTTTTTTTTCTTTTTCACGTTATGTTTTTAGATGAAACACTTCACAACTGGCAGAACCACTTCACACATGTTACTGTACCTACGCATGAGCATATAAACACACATCCTATCAGATCCGTATAAATACTTGAAATTGCAAATGAGAATGATTTCATTCAGATTGAAGAAATATCGTCCATGGAAACATGAATGGGTCTCAGAATGAGATGACAATTGTCTTTTTTTTGCCAGCAAGTTAACTAACTCATGAGTGGTTAATAGGATTTATCAGTATGTTTCAGTTGTTGTTTAACAATAATGCATTAATAAAATGTAACTCGAATTTGCCAATCAGCAATGACTAATAACATTGCTCTTAATTACAAAAATAACATGAAGTATGTTCTGGAACATGACGTACAGTATGTTAATGCTATAATTCCTCTTACTCTTACAACATGGTCTAATACTGTACGTTTACCCGGTTTCTCAAACCCTCCACACTATTTAAACTTCCACTTGAATACCACTACTACTACTAATTCTACTAAAAGCGCTAATAATTCAGTTTTATTATTATTTTTTTTATTATTATTACACTTAGTTTTATTTGAATTATAACTTTTTAACAGCTCTTTAAATTTAATTGATTTTGCCATTTCTAAATGTAAAAAAGTTAGAAAGACCTATCCGGTATTCTCATAAATACTCTGAATTTGTGTGTTATGTTCCTGATTTTTGAGTCAAACTAGTTCTGGTAAGCTTGCAGATGATCATTCTCCTCTTCTGGGGCTGTTAACTCTAAATGTAGGCGCCCTGCCCCTTAAGCCCTGTGAGGCTGCTTTCATGTTTGTGTATATACAGTACATTTTGTCAGAGGGTTACATGTTGGCTTCCTTAAATGACATGAAAATCGATATGCCCTTTACGTGAACAAACAAACAAACAAACAAACAAACAATCGTAATGAGTAAATTAAAACAAAAATAAAAAACAAGCCACATCCCTCCATTTGTGTCCGTGTAAAAGTAAATTAATAAATAAATAAATCTATAAATAATTGACTAATAACCTAAAAGAGTTTTGGGGGGGAAAAAAAAAGGGGGGGACTCTCTCTCTCTCTCTCTCTCTCTCTCTCTCTCTCTTGGTTTTATTATAACTAAGGATGGTTTAAAGCTTTGGTTATTTGATTATCATTTTTATTAAAGGTCTAACTATTGTTTGTCCCAATATTTAATGCTATTACATGCATACTCATGATAACTTATGCTTTAAATTGTGCTTTTTACTCAGAGGACATGTACAAGTAGAAGAGTAAGAGCCTGATGTGGTAGAGGTTGGCCATGGTTTTTCATGCTCTGTTTATCATCCTGACAAGAACAGGTCAGGGCGAAGGGGCCAGTAAATTTCTTTTAAAAAGTAAAATAGTGTAATTTTAAGAATGCAATGATTCAGAGCTGAAATGGCATACAGACGTCTAAGGATCAGAACATAATAAGCTGGTGCATGTAGCTGTGACACTTTCATTGTGTTGTTATGTAACCCTTTATGTCAATCTTGTATTTGAGGAGCTAAGGCATAACCTTCCCTAGGTATTTGTACAGCACGATATAGTAGTTTCCTCTCACTGTTATTGTGAGTATCTGTGCAAATGCTTCTGGATATGATATGACTGTCGGATGATCATTAATCTCAAGTAAGATATGGCATGTGTGTGTGACCCCTCATAGAAAAAATATTATAGTTTACTATAGTATAGTAGTTATTTGAGTATACTGTACTTCACTGTAGCAATTACTATACATTATAGTAACCTATAGTATTTACTCTAGTAATGACTGCAAGCTGTAGTAAACTAATATTTATTACAGTAATGGATAATAGTAATTATTTAATAGTAATTAAATTTCATGCTCAAACTGTAGTATTTACTACAATGATTCCTACATGTTTTATTATAATGATTAATTAGACAATGTAGTAAACTATAGTATTTACTATGGTAATTGACTTTCAGGCTGTCATTAATTATGGTTTTTAGTCTTGTAATTAAATATTAAGTATTCATGGATCGTTGTAGCGTTAGCGCTGAGTTTCATCCTAAACAAATAAAGTAAATCCTTTTTATTCATTTATTTATTTATTTATTTATTTATTTATTTTTTATCATCATTACGGAAACTTTACCATCTTTTGGATATCTTGGATGTACTCAGTGAAAAGACTACAGTATGCATAACCTCCCACAGAAAAATATACATAATAAAGACATAGTGGCAATTCTGAAAAATAATGACTGCATGTTTTTTGTTTCGAATCAAACACACAGCAGGCTAAACAAACCAGCCACTTGTCAATTCAGCCTAGAATCAATTGGACACTCTCATTAGAGACAACATGCACGCACACACACACACACACACACACACACACACACACACACACACACACACACACACACACACCTACAGCAGGGAAGACGGCCTTCAAATTTGCAAGCTTTGAGACCCTGTTTGGTGCACCAGACGTAAACGTACGGATAATAAATAGTATTTACATTATTTTTTTATTTCACTACACTGCTTTTCTCACAAAGATGTTTCACAAATGGCACATATTTATGAAAAGGCAGCAAAAGAAAATTGAGTGAGGTTGGAGTGCAAGTACACACTATTTCCTTACTACTATTTCCACACAGTCACTTCCTTATTAGTGTACTTAAATAAACATGCACATTTTAAAAATATAACATTCTGCAGTGAGTTTACCTTAAGGGCAAGTAGAACACCTGGTGTACAGAATCAGTGGATTATAGGAGGTCCAAAATCTCTAGTTCTAGTGCTAGCTGCTTCGAGTTACATAAGCTATGAGAAGAGTAACAAAAGCTATATTTTATAGAAAATATTTATTATATAGAACATAATTATTACATGTCATTTATAATCAAGTCCTAATAAATAATTCATTTTAAGTAAAAGTATCTGACGACCTAAGATTAAATTAACTTATGTGTTGTTATTATTATCTGGGGGCTTATGGAATATACGTGGAATATTATGAAAAATTGGGAATCTAGATCATTTTTGGGATATTTTTAATTATCCTCAGAATTGGAGTTAAATTTCAATATGAAGTCACAACCAAAACCAATAATTACTCAGTATTATGTTATATGAGCACTAAATAAGATAAGCAATGTAAAAACAGGTATGTTTTAAGGCCTTAAATGTGGTTTAGTCACCATAAGCCAACGGCAAGACATTATGAGCATCAACACTGCAATGAAAATGGAATACATTTTCATGAATTAAAAAAAAAAAAAAAAAAATATATATATATATATATATTTTTTTTTTTTTCTCTCCAGGGTTCAACACATCATTAATCTGTCCTGTGGATGATTTGGATCTTCCAAAGGTTTTTGAAATAAATGTAACTTTTTTTTTTTTACTTATTTTTTTTAGATCAGGATAAAAAGGGCTTTTGCTTGTTCCAGGTGTAACCTACTTAGAAGAAAAAACTTAGTGTACATTGTTCTTCTGTCCCTGGACAGCAGAGCTCTATATTAATAAATAATGCTTAGATTTCCCTATAGTACTTTAATGTAACAATACAACAACAAACTGAGAGGGAATGCGTGTGTGTGTGTGTGTGTGTGTGTGTATGTGTGTGTGTGTGTGTGTGTGTGTGTGTGTGTGTATATTTAGATAGATAGATTGGTTGGACTGCTTTGTAAAGTCTTCTCCAGCACATCTGAAATATTCTCAAAGGGGTTAAGGTCAGAAGGGGTTGTGGTGGCCAATCCATGTAGGATAAATTGTATTTTCATGCCTCCACTTTGCACATGTCTTATGAACATTTGTCAAGAACCACTTTTTTACGACTTGAGCATGATACTGTAAATCATGACGTTGTGATCTTGGCATATGTCCATTGATTATAAATCAGTACATCACCCATGCCTGTAGGGACCAGAGTACAGCATGCCTGATTCAATCTCACAGAAAGCCAACGCAGACCGAACTGCACAAGGGGAACCTACAGGATAATGGGCATAATGTTTGTATTGTTATATTATGGTGTATCAGTGTATATGGTGGCTGTCGCTTGTACCTCTCGGTCCAGAGTTCGGTCCCTGTGTCGTGTCTGGGTGCATGGTGTTTGCATGATCTCCTCATGACTGGTGGGTTTCCTCTGGGTTGTCCAGTTCCCCCCAACAGTCCAAAGATATTCAGATTAGACTAATTGGCTAATTCCAAATTGCCTGTAGTGTTTGAATGTGCATGTGAATGTTGACTGGAGGTTCTACCGCAGTTGTACAAAATACGAATTAATACAATGGTCACCATTGGCCTTCATGGTCCCTCGTTGGACTACAGAGGTTCCTAGATGGATGGAGGATGGTGTATATGTATATACAGTATAGTCAGGTCTATAAATTTAGGAACAAATGTAAGTTTTTTGCCATTTGGACTCCACCACTGAATTTGAAATGAAACACTCAAGTTGTGAACGTAACCTTTTTCACTCCAGGTCCATTTTTACTCCAGTCCCATCTGACCTATCACTGTCCACAATTTTCGAATCTAATCTATTCTTCATATACACATAATTAATGTCTCTTGTGCCTAATAAATAGTAAACACACCCAAAGTAATATTAGAAAATGTTAAAAAGTAATAGATTGCGATACAATGTTTATAATTACAGCTGTCTATAACGAAGCTGTCTATATTTTCCAGGTAAACAACTGGTACTGTACATGTGCTATTCTAAAAAGCTGTGCTTTTCTTTTTTAACTTATCTGTCCAGCAACCATACACGGCTTCTTTTTATAGTTTTGAACCATGACGAAGAGAGTTACTGACACATACAGAGGCATCTGTTAAAAACCACTCATGCTTTCTGCCAAGCAGTACATTTGTGGCATTAGATGTCGATAGGTACATTGGAGAAAAGCACTTTGTTTTTTAAAGTACACTAAACAATGCACTCATTATACCTGCAAACCCCACTTACTGGCAGCTAAAGTTACTCTATTATTTCACAGATAAATCAATAAGCATCTGGATTTCACAAAAAAAAAAAAAAAAAAAAACAACTTCAAACACATTGGGTAACAAGGGAATTTCACCGACTGCGAATGATGATTGCAGCAAGTTTGTCAGCTTCATCCCAATAGATGTGAAGGGCTTCGAGGTCATTGATGAAAGTCTGCTGCCAAAATGTCTTTCTTTTGGATATGCATCTGTTATCCATTTAAATAACATGCCCAGCCAGTTGATGGTCTTGACATATGATCCTGCTGAGACTAGGCAGCTTGTTTAATCTTAGGACCTCCTCACTGATGATGTAGCCAATGCATTGGATGAGCGGTATCTCCAAAGCAATGTTGATAAAAGATGTTCACCTACCAGGAGACACTGTCCAATGCTTTCCATGTTTTGGTGGTATAGGTCACCATAGGGAGGATGATGAATGCATACAGCTGGAATTTGATGGTAAGTGAAATGGCGACAGATGACAACACACTGCACTTACTTGTTGGAAAACTGCCAAGGCCTTGCCACTTTGGCATTTGATATCAGTCGCTGCATCTTCATGTCCAGTGAGGCTGCTGACCAGGTAAAGTGTTTGATCTCGTTGAGATCATGAGATTAATGACTATGACTAGATCATATAGACTATAATACTATAGTACATACCATAGTACAATACCTTTTGGATTACAATATTCAGAGCGGGTCAACGGAGTTAACAGTGGATATCAGTTGTCAGAATTAAGAATAAAAATGAAACAGTGGGCATTTATTGTTGAACTAATATCACACTGGTCTCCCGCTTTGACTGTGTTGTTCTTTCATCTGCAGTGGTTTGATATGGTTAAATATTTGTTAGTTCATGTTGGCTAGAAAAAAAGAAAAAAAAAATGCTGTTGGTCTTAATTACATCTAACATCATCCTAACAACGTTAGTACGAAATTTGATAGCTGCTCTGCATTAGCATGCATCCTAGTTCAACTCTCAAACGTTTTCCTTTTATTTCCACATTGCAATAGTTAGCATAATGTTACTTACAGTGTGAATCTGAGCTCCTTCTGTTGTAATTATACGATAACATTAATCACCAATCAAGCAAATTAACCCACTAGCACACTGAAAGGTTTCAATTTCTTAAAGGTACCCATAGCATTGTCACCATGCCAAAGCACATTGTTCTCTTCTCTTTCATTCACCCATTTAAAGTATGGCCACTTACAGTGTATTCACTCCCCCAAAAGCCTCTAGGATCAGGCCTTCATTTTCCTTTTTATATTTCACTGACCACTTTGTAGATGACCCAGATCGTCTGTCAAATACATACACTGATTTTTTTTTTTTTTTTTTTTTTTTTTTAAATAATTCGACACATTTCACAACTGTAAAATTTCTCATTTAATTTCATTACAGCCAACAGGTCCAAGACGACCAATATCTATGAATATGGCAACGTTAAATGAAGTCTCTCTCTTTCTTTCTTTCTTTCTTTCTTTCTTTCTTTCTTTCTGTCACACAACATGTAGGATTTAAAACACTATAGTGTTAAAATACTTGACAAATACAAAAAACGAAGGCTTATTGAAAGGTTTCTTTCTTTTCCTCTTATATCCCTCTAATTAGACTTATTTCTGACATGCCAGTCGTAAAAAACTATAACTGAAGAAACTCGAAGCACAAAAATTATGTAAGACTTTGGTAGGAATGCACTTGAAACCTGTAAGGATGTAGTTTTGTCTCTCTTGACCTAGAGCTACTGAGCATTTGGGAACATGTTAAAAAAAAAAAAGCCTGATGAGGATATAGTTGAAACAAGGCAGATAAGGATGTAGTAATGATGGCAATGACCAGTTAATTATCTGTCATTATCTTTAATGACAGCATTGGCCAATAATTACCACCTTGGTGTACTACAAGCATGGCTTAGATTGGATGGTCCTCTGGCTGACATTTTACTGGGATGTCACTGCATTGTTGCCATGTTAGTGGGGTCCCAAAATGACCTCTTGAGATGAGGATGGGTTCCCTGTTGAGTCTGGTTCCTCTCAAGGCTTCTTCCTATTACCATGTCAGGGAGTTTTTCCTTGCCACCGTCGCCCTCGGCTTGCTCATCAGGGACAATCTTATCATGTTGATTCATACACATTGCATACAAACTTACTTCTTTTTATTGTGTAAAGCTGCTTTGCGACAATGTCAATTGTTAAAAGCGCTATATTTGACTTGACTCGACCTCTTCAGGCTTCTGCTATGACCATGGTACGTAGGTCCATGCCATGTTGTAGAAGACTACATTAAGTTCACATTACATTCTTCTGGGGCTTACCATGTTTATTTCATGAATTCACCTTAGCTAAGTAAACAAGGGATTTATTATACAACAGAACTAACTAGCCAACCTAGTTGGCAGGCATCTAGTGTTAGCCTTTATATGTTAGTATATATGTTAACATGCTAGTTAGTGTATACGTTAATGTGATAGTTACTAACAAGAAATGAAGCAGGAAACGGGAAAGCTTTTATATATATATATATATATATATATATATATATATATATATATATATATATATATATATATGTGTGCGTGTGTGATAAGTCTACAGAGTAAGTTAAAGCAGCTCCAAGGTTTATATCCCTGGGGTTTATTGTAATCTTAATGATTTTGCTGCCTCAGCCTCGCCTTCACCTCGGTTCGCGTAATATCATTTATTTATTCACATTGATGTGCTGCTTTAAAACGAATGTGAAATGAGTTTCTCCAAAAGGAACATGGAATTGAAAAGCATATCTGATGTATTAAAGTTTCATTTTAAGATTGCTGTCCATGACAAAATGTGCTCCACTTAAAAATAGACTTATATTGTTTATAAAAGGGTTTAACGATTCAGAACCAACATGTTACGTGTCTCTTTCCTGTAAACACCTCATTTCCATTGCTACTTTTAACTGCTTATGATGCTGTTGTGCTGCGGTATTTGTGGTCTCAAATATATTCCATATATTTTGCTGAATCCCCAGAATAGCCTTGAATATTGATTATTCTCAGAGGCATGTGCAATTTCAAGGTCTACGAGATCAAAATTCCTTTCCTCTCAGTTGTGTTATTTTTGAAAAGTCATAGCCCAGTGTTATTGATCAAATGCCATTATGAGGCATCCAATTTTTAGTACAGGCCCATGGTTAGAGTGGGTTAGCTCAGTGGTTAAGGCATTGGACTACGGTTCGGAAGGTCCCAGGTTCAAGTTGTCCCTGTTGGGCCCTTGAGCAAGGCCCTTAACCCAAAAAAATAAACACACAATTAATGAGACTGGGATTAGATCTACAGTAATCCAGATCTCTGTCTTTGCAAAAGAATGATCCGCTATAAGCTTCACCACATTCACCTTTATTGAGCTAGATCTCTACAGCTGTCCTCAAATTATGGACATGATTGCTAATGCGATAGTGGAACTGATTGTGTCCTCGCTGGACTGGTGTCTTGATTGGGCTGCATTGATTGTGTTGCTGTTTTTAGCCTTAGTGCTGTAGGAGAAAGCTTCCTTTCTAATGGGGAACTCTTTACAGGTCAGAAAATAAGGTCACTCAGTCGAAATGTTAGGGTTTTCGTTTATCATTGGTTCTAATGGCACATTCTTCAAATGTTCTTTGTATGGTTAAAACCTCCATGATTGAAGGTTCTTTGTTGAACCCCTCAACAATGGGTTCTAAACAGGACCCCTTTTTAATGCTAAACAAATTTAAGGAAAACATTTTTTTCCTTGTGCAGGACAAGTTTCACATCACTTCTCTTTATTCATTTTTTAATAACTAGGACCTGTCATGTTTTCAGTGATCCTTTGGATAAATAATGGTTCTTATTTTGCCCCATGAGGTGATTCTTAAACCTTCAATAAAGTGTATTTCTTTCCTATCTGGAATGTCCACACATAAGTACTATTTATTATCCACGGAACACCTAAAGAAACATTGAAGTACCTTTTTTTTTTTTATCTAAGAGTGTATGTATTACCTGAGTAAGTGTGCAGTAAAAACTCAAAATAATGGTGGTCATTATTTGCTTCTTAATAAACATGGCCTGTTAGTAGTTCAACATTTAACTGAGCTGTCTTGGTGCTTGGGGCTTTCTTAAAATGTATAAAAAATAAATAAAATGTCTTATTAAGGGTATCTGGAATTAATAAGTCTTCTTTCATTGCTCCTCTGTCATTCTAATGAAAGGTTTTTTCGCCTCCTACCGAAAGCATTTTAAATCAATGGGAACCACTCTGCTTCAATTCTATTAAAATAAATCCATTTTTAACAGAAAATCTAAATAACGGGTTATTCCGTACATTCCAAATAACCAAGCTGAAGGAGAATAAACAGTAACGTTCGTTCTCAATAAACTTTAACCCATGTTCCTCTGGGCGATGGTGGAGCCTGCAATTATGGGCCATTATATTTTGCGCAACTGCACGCTGTAAAATCAAGCAGTACTTTGTTGAAAGGATCTTCAGTACAAGTCTGGTCAGTACAACATCCGATATCTTCATTCAAAGATACGTTTTATTTTTATTTTTATTTTTATTTAGCGTTTTTATAATCCACTGAATAATAAATGAAGTTATCCACTGAATAATAAATGAGACTTTTGGGCATGAACCGCTTTCAGTAGGGCAAGTTTTAAAGTTTTAAATATGATCATCCACAGCTGTCTTTAGGCAATTCATACAGCATGAAGTCATTCTGAGCAGCAGTTAGTCATTATCTGGTGAAGGACGTTCCACGAAAATAAATAAATAAATAAATAAATAAATAAATAAATAAATAAATAAATAAAAAGGAACTTGAGCATATGGAGTGGCTAACCATGTGCAGATCTAATCAGGATCACTGGCATCTCAGCAGAAAACAGGATTAACACGAGAGCTAGAGTGAGAGAGAGAGTGAGAGAGAGAGAGAGAGAGAGAGAAGAAGTAGTAGAAATACTATTGTCCTATAGTGTGTTAATGTATATTGTGCACAGAGTGCAAGCAGAGATTTATGGTGGACTACGTATGGCACAGTTACTGAAAGGGAAAGTGCATCACGAAGCCTGAGTGTATGCATAAGAGTGAGGGAGGGATAACATCCAAACCCAGCACTCCAGTTTATCAAAATGCGCTATGCCCATGAACACTACACATCTGCATGTTATACCTAAAGTAATGATATTAAAAAAGGGTTGAATAAACAACTATTGAGACTTTGTCTGAGTCCTAAAAACTAACTACAACGCTGTTCCATGACTAGAGGTCTAGAAGGTTTAAAAGAAATAATAATAATAAAAAAAAAACAATGGTGCAATTTTCATTATTCTAGGTGCTAAATAAACCTTTTGACCGAAGCAGCCATTGTGGGTTAAAAAGTCTTGAGCATTCAAGACAAAATCTAAGGATTTTAAGGATGTTGTTGGAAATAAGCTCAAACTCTTATTAACACTTCCTGATGGTGAGATGGTGAGTGTTCTTGTCCCCTTTAGAGAAACTAGTTTTGGATCCAGTTTTTGGCTTTGCACATTGGAGGATGCGAGGCAGAACGTTGGCAACATCCAAAATTAGGTTGTGTTTATTCAGGCAATAAGAAACTCTAGACTGATTCCTATTGATTGGAGGTTTTACTGCTTGAAGACGGAGCCAAAGAACACATCTTCAGAATTATTTCTCTATAGAATGAGCAGATCTGCATCCCTATCACACTGTAGAACGCCTTGTCTGTCCATTAAACCACTTCATCAGACCTTTTTTGTATTTTGTTTTTTTATTATAATAAAGTCAGACACATAGAGGTGACCAACTGTTTTACTCTGCTGGATGTTCCAGATTATTATTATTTTTGTTTGTTGGATTGACTGGAAATACTTATCCAAATACAATACTCATGCATATCTTGTTATGCTATATCCCAATGAATAAAGGTAAAGTAGCTCACCTTACATAGTCAACGTTATAAAATATTACTATTAACATAATATAATAACTCCTGGAAAAAAAAAAAAAAATACTTCGGGAATGTCATCAAGGGTAGGATTGATGGTCACAAACCACCAAGCAAAGCTTTATGTTTGCTTTATACAGAAAAGTGGTATAAAGTTACCCAACAGCAATGTGAAAAACTGGTATACCAAAACGCATGAATCTGGGTTATTCCACCAGATAGTGATTTCTTAATGCTATTTAGTCAAAGCATTAACATAATTTGTTTACAAATTATTAGAATTATGATTTATTTGGGTTATTATCTGCAAATACTATATGATGTGGCGTTATTTTGATGTGTTGTGATGTTGTCATTTCATACACTCCAATATCAAAAGTTATATTTTGAATTTAGGAGAAATATTATCAGCAGTTCACAAAAAAATGAAACAAAACTGTTTATCTCACCAACACATGCACATGTAAGAAAAAAAAAAAGAAAAAACAATATAAATCCTATCTAGAATTCATGTTCTACACAATTATTATTATTATTATTATTATTATTATTATTATTATTATTATTGTTATTTACCAGTGCTGCAAGTGAGGTAACAGCGCCACATCTTTGCCAGACGTGGCCCACATCCAGGTGCTAGTGACTACTTGATGACCTGATTGTCACAGATATGGGTGGTGTCATAGCCCATGTTGACAGCTGTAAAACCTCTTTGAACATCTCACCTACCACGTCTATGATATCACAACCATCAACTCCTGGTTTCATATCATAAGGTCACGGATATTATTCCACACCGTTATTCTCCATCGTTTTGTCAGTCCATCACTCCAAAGGGGCACGCTGTTCAGGATGCAGCAGCATGATGCTGTTTTGTTAGAGATGTTTAATTTTCAAACGCTCCATTACTGTTCCTGTAATGACACACTCTGAGTAGCATGCTAACGAGGTCAATCCCCCCCGCCCTCTCTCTCCTCCTCCTCCTCCTTCTCCCCTACAGTATTTCTCTCTCTCTCTCTCTCTCTCTCTCGTTCTCTCTTTTTGTCTGCCTCTCCGTCTCTAGCTCTCACTCTGTCACTGTAATTGACAGGCAGAATATTTTGCTTTTTATCCTGAACACCAACATCTCAATTAGTTTGGCTCTAGCTCTGTTGCTGTGGCAACGGTTGTGCGGGTTACCTCAACACTACCTTGAAGTGGTTATGAAGTCTATGGTTTTTGATTCTCTCTCTCTTTTTCTCCCTGTGTGTGTGTGTGTGTGTGTGTGTGTGTGTGTGTGTGTGTGTGTGTGTGTGTGTGTGAGCTTGCGCGTATGTGCATGCATGTTTGTGTGCGTGCGTAGGCGTGTGATGTGCTGTGTACACCCTTGCTGCCTAAGTGAAAGGGATACTGGGGTTTATTCTCATCATTAGTGCAGTTTAAGGCATTGGCTTGGTTTGGACATGACCCCATCATCGGCTGAGGCTTTTGATACATTGCCTGGCTAAAAACAAGCCTTTAGCTTTGATTATCGTGCACAGTGCGATGTGAAAAAAAAAAAAAAAATGTTTCATCATGCTTCCAGAACCACTCTTTTACAATTTAAGTCCTGAATATGCCTGTGCCATCAGGGGGGGGAAAAAAACTCCATAGATGGGATAACTTGGTCATTCAGTATATTCAGCTCATCAGCTGACTTCATTTATGTTTCTGAGCCTAGACCTGACCAACTGAAGCAAGCCCAGATCATAACACTGCCTCAAGAGGCTTGCACAGTGGCCACTGTTCATGATGGGTTGCATCGCTTAATATGCTTCCCTTCTTACGTACTCATGACGTTTTCCATTGCTCCTATGTCCAATCTTTATGCTCCCTAGCAAATTAGACCCTTTCATCTGATTTTTCTCACTAACACCTGGTTTTCTTCGGGAAACACAGAGCTGTTTAGTTCAAATCCTGCAAACCCCTTCTGATGCCCTAAGTCTCCTGGGATAGGCTCCAGGCCCCCACGAGCCTGTACAGGACAAGCAGTATGTAAGACGAATGTATGAATGTTATGTAATGTTAGCCTAATCAGGCAACATACTGTAGCAATTCAGGTCAACATACATTTGTTGTATACTGGCCTGTTGTATTATGTTGAATATATAATATTATACTCATAAAGTGCATGACATAGAGCTGCAGATTTTTGTCTTTTTTCTGTTTCTCCATTCCTTTCCTTTCCTTTTAATTGGCACATACTGTAAGGGCTTCGACCTTTTCTTGTTTATTTTGATTTATTTAGATTTGACAAGCATCAGAACATTAATGATGCCCACCCCAATTAAGAGTCGAGACTAAACTATTTCACCTCTCTGGTGTGCAGACGGATTATCTCCTATATTATTGTTTTTTCTGCACGATTCCACATAAAACGGAAACTATACAGAATCGTACACTGTCTATTCATAGTGCTACAAATGAACTGTGGTTTATTCGGTAACATACAGTATCACAGTGTGAGTGTTTTTAACTAATTGCATTGCTGTACAAAGCCCACTGCAATCAGGCTTCCAGTGGAGCCACATCACGTCCACTCAGCCACCGTCTTCCCCATCTCGTACTTTTGAGTGATAGATTTTCCTAGTTAGTCCCCTGTCTCACTCACCAACTAGAATCAGGGTGCCAACAAGGTTTATTGACCTACGCGGTGACATGAGAAATGCAATGTGCAGACGAGCAATAGAAAACCAATAGTACAAATGTTAACATCATTCTGAACTTTCTTTTGTTTTTTTGTTTTTCCTTTTTTTCCCCCTCTGCTACCCCGGGCAAGATGCCACCCTTGGCAACTGCCCATGATGCCTTTATTTAAATAGGGGATAAAGCAGTAATAACTAACTTAGGAACAGAATTGTATTCATTTACCAGGTAAACTATATATATATATATATATATATATATATATATATATATATATATATATATATATATATATATAATTTTTTTTTTCTGGGATATTGAATTTTGCTTTTTTTCTATTAGCGTAATTTACAAAATTGAAAGAAAAATTTCACTGAATTACTGAAATAAATAAACTTTTCAATGATATTCTAATTCATTGAGATGCACCTGTGTTTAGAGTGGTAAAGAAACTCGAGGAACTCCAGAGGTTGGAACACTTCGAATAGGTTTTGCCTCACTGAGGGTAAACGTAAGGCAAAAAATCTCTTATTCTAACTAGCTATTGTCTAATTTCCCCTTCGCTGGGATAAACAAGAAAAGAAAAGAAGGTACACCTGCCTCCTTATGACTTTGGACAACAAGGCTGCATCTCATTCGCCGAGACTGACAAATTCAGAGGACATCCATCCTTCACTATGAGTGTAGAGGAAAAAGGCTTTGCCTCCTTCATTGATATTGTAGATCCAGAGCCTGGCAGGTGCATAGGCCATGCCTCTTTCAGTTAGTCTGACAGACAAATAGGTCACACCTTTTTCGCTGAGACTGAAACACACCTCCCTTACCGAGACTGACAGGTACAGAGGGCAAGCTTCTTCGGTGAAACGAGTGAGAAATATGAGAATTCAGCCTTAAATTCATTATTAATTTCCTACCTTATAATGAATTTGCGATTATTATTAATCCACTTTGGAAAGCATGAATGGGTTTTTGATGAGCAGCAGCTAATGACAATCATTCCTTATTAAATATTCTTTATGCATATGAAGGTGTGCAATTATCTTTAAAGGCCCAATCTACTCTCTAAATTTCATTATTATTATAATGAAATATTATTATATTTCTTTTAACTTTGTAATATATAATTATAATTCTTTTAAATTTGTAATTATAAACAAATACATTTATGTCATACAAGCCATTAGAAATAGACAGGGGATGACATTTGCCAAATTAGGCCCCTCATCCACCACCACACCACACCACACTGCCTTGGCTCTAATACAACACAGCCAATTTCAAGTGCCTGACCATTTCTTGTGTAGTAAAAGTGTCTAACAATCATTCGCAAATCCTGTGTTATAGTTCTGTTAAGGTCATGATCTGTTTTGCATACACAAAGTATACTCAATATCTTTATAAAGCACAATGGTAAAGTTATAATCTTCTCTTTGCCTTAAAACAAAATAAGGAATAAATGATAATTAGACGAGATTAAAATCAAACATTAATTGAAGAGAATTCTGCAAAGGTTTAAATCGCAAAATTAAATAATCAATAAGTTTACTTTTCATCGTTCAATACAATCTTGAGGACTGCGTTCAACCAGGTGTTGCTCAGATTGTTCGGAGAATTGAAATACTGTATAGAGTATATGACTTTAACGTAACCATCTTCACAGTTATATTCTATGACGTGGTGCTAAACTAACGTTTATGTCCAAATGCCAGTCACCTGACTTTTCTTGCAGCAAAGTCTCAGCGAAGACAATTTTCATATTCATGTATTTACTTATTTATTTATTCCCCCGGTGGAGTGAATGGAGTCTATTGAGCATTTCTTGGCTCATTGTGGAGCGCATATCATTTATAATATAGGACGCATCTAGTTTCATTTTGCTAAATGCATGCTCACCTCCAGTCCCGGTCACTGGTAATGAAATTGGCCAAGTGTTTCGACTGCACCATTTTCACAAAAACAGAGGAGGGATGGGGTATCAAATGAGACATTGAAATGCGTTTTAATAATGACAATACTTGTATTTATCTTGGGGCAGTGATGGCTCAGGCCTTTAAGGGCATGGCATGCTGATCAGAGGGTCAGGCTTGGTCACTGTTGAGTCATTGGGCAAGTCCTTTAACTCTAGACACTGTACAACACACGAAGTGCATGCAGTGCACGTCCCAACCCTGGTAAGAAAGTGGGAGGGTTGCAATAGGAAGGGCATCTGGCACACATTTTATGCCAGGTCTAGCGGATCAAAAGATCGCATGTGAAAACCCCTCGGATAAAAGGGAAAAAGCCCAAGGGAGAAAATAATAAATAAATAAACAAATAAACTAATAAATGAATAAATAAACAAACAAACAAACAAACAAACATAATGTAAATACATATCAATGGTGTCTTTCCCCCTTTGGGACCTCGGCCAGGGTCATTTGATACAGATCTTTGACAATATGGACGTATTTCATATGTCTATTAAAAAGATCGGACTTGTGTGTGTGTGTGTGTGTGTGTGTGTGTGTGTGTGTGTCATGTGATGATTGGCACCCTGTCGAGGGTGTACCCTGCTTCGTGCCCTATTTCTCCTGGGAAAGGCTCCAGGGCCCTTCATGATCCTTCATATAGGATTAAATGGTATAGACGATGAATGGTTTAGTGAGTAAGTGAGATTTATATACATTTTTGAATATATTAAATTATCTTAGAAAAACATAAAACATTAAACCATGTAACATTTCTATATGCTGCAATATAAGAAATATTAAAAATAGGAAAATTTTAAAAGTGAGCCATAATAATAGTAGTAGTAGCAGTAGAAGTAGTTGTAATAGTAGTAATGGCAGTAGTAGTAGTAGTAGTAGTAGTAGTAGTAGTAGTAGTAGTAGTATACTGTATACGCTATATTGCATTTTAAAACTCTTTAGAGGATCTTGTACAAAGGCAAATTCTCTGAAACTTCCAGCCTTTATAGGACAAGGGCATGGCACTTGTTTTGTAATGGCAAAATGCCAAGAACAATTTATTTAATTAAAAACATGACCTTTGTGGTACTAGAGATCAGCTGCATAAAACATTAAAGCATCATGTTTTTATTCAATAGTTTAATCATAACGTTGTGTCGATAGCAATGAGGCAATATAGGAACAGGTTTGGTCTTAGGAAAAGGGGCGATTTCTGAACATACACTCAGTGTTTACTCACACTGTTATACCACCACCAGCTTTAGACATTGATACAGGACAGGAAGCAACCATGCTTTCACGTTATTAATGCCATTAAAGCCTATTTCTGACCCTACCATCTGAATGTAACAGGAGAAATAAAGACTTATCAGACCAGGCAACTTTTTCCAACCTTCTGTTGTCCAATTTTTGGTGAGTCCATGGGAATTATATCTTTGGTTTCTTGTTCTGCGCTAACAGTGGTAAGAGTGGTACAGAAGTGGACAGGGTGCCAATCAACACATGACGGACACACACATTACGAGCACTTTCAAAATCTTTAATTGGCCTAATCTGTATGTCCCTGAACTGTGGGAGGAAACAGGCATACCTGGAGGGAACCCACCAAGCACAGGGAGAACATGCAAACAACTCCATGCACACGTGGACGGGAAACAAACCTGGAGGGGAATTGAACCTGAGCCCTGGAGGAGCAAGGCAACTGTGCTAACCACTAAGCCACCGTGTATATAAATACATTGTGTAGTCTTCTGCTGCTATAACCCATCCGCTTCAGGTTTTGTGCATTCAGATATTTTCTCTGGAATGCCTCAGTTGGAATAAGATGCTATTTGAGTTATTGTTGCCTTTCTATCAGCTCAAACCAGGCTGGCCATTTTCCTCTGACCTCTGGCAGGAGCAGAGCATTTTTGTCTAGAGATATGCAAATCACTGGATATTTTCTCTTTTTCAGACTATTCTCTGTAAACCCTAGAGATGGTTTTATGCGAAAATACCAGTAGATCAGCAGTTTCAGAAATACTCAGACCCGCCTGTCTGGTACCAACAACCATGCCACATTATAAGTCACTTAAATCACCTTTCTTCCCCAATCTGATCCTCAAATTGATCTTCAGCAGATCATCTTGACCAAGTCTACATTACTAAATGCATCGAGCTGCTTTCATGTGATTTGGCTGTTTATATATTTAAATTAACAAACAGTTATAGAAGTTTACAGTAATTCATATTTAGGAACATAATGTTATAGAGGCATAGGATTATGAAACATTGGGTTTGGGGAAAAAGTGGGAAAAAGCTCTGGGACATGGTTTTGGGAGCATATTGATCTAATAGCAAAGGGTTTTTGAAACCTACAGTAGTATTTTAAGCATTTAGGGTTCAGGAAACATTAGCTTTTAGAAAGACAGGTTTTTGGGAATGTGAAAGTATGTGAATATAAGGCTCTGGAAATACACACGTGGACAAAATTGTTGGTACCCTTCAGTCAAAGAAAGAAAAACTCATAATGGTCACATAAATGACTTTAATCTGACAAAAGTAATAATAATAAAAAGAAATCTATGAATGTTAACCAATGAAAGTCAGACATTGGTTTTCAACCATGCTTCAACAGAATTATTTAAAAAAGTAAACTCATGGAACAGGCCTGGACAAAAATGATGGTTCCCCTAGAAAATACTGAAAATAATGTGACCAAGGGGACATGTTAATTCAAGGTGTGTCCACTAATTAGCATCACAGGTGTCTACAATCTTGTAATCAGTCAGTGGGCCTATATATAGGGCTCCAGGTCGTCACTGTGTTGTTTGGTGACATGGTATGTACCACACTCAACATGGACCAGAGGAAGCGAAGGAAAGAGTTGTCTCAGGAGATTCGAAAGAAAATTATAGACAAGCATGTTAAAGGTAAAGGCTATAAGACCATTTCCAAGCAGCTAGATGTTCCTGTGACTACAGTTGCACATATTATTCAGAAATTTAAGATCCATGGGACTGTAGCCAACCTCCCTGGACGTGGCCAAGGGAGGAAAATTCATGACAAATCAAAGAGACGGATAATCCCAATGGTAACAAAAGAGCCCAGAAAGACTTTTAAAGAGATCCAAGGTGAACTTCATGCTCAAGGAACATCAGTGTCAGATCGCACCATCCGTCGTTGTTTCAGCCAAAGTGGACTACATGGGAGACGACCAAGGAGGACACCATTGTTGAAAACAAATAATAAAAAACCACACTGGAATATGCCAAACTACATGTTGACGAGCCACAAAGCTTCTTGGAGAATGTCCTATGGACAGATGAGACAAAAATCGAACTTTTTGCCAAGGCACATCAGCTCTATGTTCACAGATGGAAAAATGAAGCATATGAAGAAAAGAACACTGTCCCTACTGTGAAACATGGAGGAGGCTCTGTTATGTTCTGAGGCTGCTTTGCTGCATCTGGCACAGGGTGTCTTGAATCTGTGCAGGTTACAATGAAATCTTAAGACCATCAAGGGATTCTAGAGAGTAATGTGCTGGCCAGTGTCAGAAAGCTGGGTCTCAGTCGCAGGTCATGGGTCTTGCAACAGGACAATGACCCAAAACACACAGCTAAAAACACCCAAGAATGGCTAAGAGGAAAACATTGGACTATTCTAAAGTGGCCTTCTATGAGCCCTGACCTCAATCCTATTGAGCATCTTTGAAAGGAGCTGAAACATGCTGTCTGGAAAAGGCACCCTTCAAACCGGAAACAACTGGAGCAGCTTGCTCATGAGGAGTGGGCCAAAATACCTGCAGAGAGGCGCAGAAGTCTCATTGACAGTTACAGGAATCGTTTGATTGCAGTGATTGCCTCAAAAGGTTGTGCAACAAACTATTAAGTTAGGGGTACCATCATTTTTGTCCAGGCCTGTTCCATGAGTTCATTTTTTTTTTATAATTCCGTTGATGCATGGTTGAAAAGCAATGTCTGACTTTCATTGGTTAACATTCATAGAATTCTTATTTATTATTACTTTTGTCAGATTAAAGTTATTTCTGTGACCATTGTGAGTTTTTCTTTCATTGACCGAAGGGTACCAACAATTTTGTCCACGTGTGTATATGCCTGTGATAACACTGGGTTTTGGAAATGTAGTGTCCAGTTAGGGTTAGTTGTGGTTTCCGAAATATAAGGGTTTGAGGACATATCACTCTGGAAACATGAAGCGTTTGGAAATTTCGGCCCCTAGGAACATAGCATTGTGGGAACATGGAGTCTTAGGAGCATGGAGATTCTGAACGTAGTATTCTAGGAACATAGGAATATAGTGGTCTGGGATGTCATTTTGTGAATATAGTGGAGTATTTTTCAGAAGATTGTGGTCTGAAAACATAAAGTTTAAAGACCACAACGCACATTGTTTTGAAGGCATTAAGAATCCTCACTAAAGCATGAAGGGTCCTCACTAAAATAACACAACTTTCTACTACATCCAATTTAAACCCATGCCTCACAGACCTTTTTTCGCTGATGTATTGCTGTTTGGTTCAGTGTGGATTTTTCATTATACCTTTGTATTTTCTGTATATAATAGCATCCGGATTAAGCTTGCATGCCTGAGAGTTCTCTGCTGATTTTAGAAATACAGACAATCTGCTACACAGCCGAGACAAGACTCAGTGTCCTCAGATACCAAATAAAAATATGGGCATGATTCCAGTCTATCTTTTATTGTGTACTCAGCATAACAACCATAATGAAACGTGTGTATGTGTGGGGTGAGGGAGGTGTGGGGTAGTTGGAGGGAATGACATTGGATCCTCCAAGCATGACTGGATGTTATCAACTTTTTCAACCAAAGCAGACATGGTTTCTCATTTATCCCATGATTTAATACCTTGCAGACAGAATATAATGGAGTGAGAGATTCAGTGCTCAAAGATTAAATGCATTTTGGAGGAAAAAGCATTTGTTTTACAAGTAAATTTAGCTGTGATTCAGCAGTGATGTCTTAATTAAAATGCTTTGGCTGAGCAAATGCAGATGATGGAAACAGATTAGGGAAAGCCTCAAACAGGGTTTTGGCCTAATTTGAGTTTTTTTATTTCCCTCTAAATGTTTTTTTTTTTTTTTTTTTTTTTGTAAGCATGTAATGAGGCAGTCGTAGTCCACTGGCTCTGCAATTCAATGCAACTAATAATTGCCATTAAATAGTCTTCTCCAATCAGTCTGGGCTAATTAAGCCCCAGAGTTCATTGATAGCAATCATGCCACAATATGTGTAATTTTGTAGTAGATCCAACCAAATTTAACGCAGATTTATACACTATCTATTTTAATGTTGAACTGAACGCCATCAACAGTCTACTAAGTTTTTCCCAAACCACATTTATTTTACATTATACTGTATATGCATCTGTGGACATGTCCCAAACCCCAAACCTTTTAGTTATTATTTAAACATTTATTTCATAGTCTGCATGCATACCATCATCAGGAACCTGTGAACAAGGTTCATGCTATAAAACCTATTCACTTAGTAGGTGTGTGCATCCTACATCATATGCTTTAATCAATGTATTAACATACTATATGGACTGTGGACATGTTCGCAATCAAACAATTTATTTCTTGACTATATATTGTAGGTAAGAGCATTTAGGCTAAATTCACATTATAAGCCACGTTCCTCGATTCTGTTCGGTTCACGTTCATAATAAGAAGTGACTTTTATCTGACTCTAATGTGGACGTCTCCATCCTCTGAAGTGGTACACAGGTGTAGAATGATGCTTCTTTGCTTGTGACATGTGAAGGTTTGTGAAACCAATCATTTATTTCAAACAATGGATACTACACTCACCTTAAGGATTATTAGGAACACCTGTTCAATTTCTCATTAATGCAAAAAAATCTAATCAACCAATCACATGGCAGTTGCTTCAATGCATTTAGGGGTGTGGTCCTGGTCAAGACAATCTCCTGAACTCCAAACTGAAGGTCAGAATGGGAAAGAAAGGCGATTTAAGCAATTCTGAGACGGGCCGGTCTGAGTATTTCACAATCTGCTCAGTTACTGGGATTTTCACGCACAACCATTTCTAGGGTTTACAAAGAATGGTGTGAAAAGGGAAAAACATCCAGTATGCGGCAGTCCTGTGGGCGAAAATGCCTTGTTGATGCGAGAGGTCAGAGGAGAATGGGCCGACTGATTCAAGCTGATAGAAGAGCAACTTTGACTGAAATATCCACTTGTTACAACCGGGGTATGCAGGAAAGCATTTGTGAAGCCACAACACGCACAACCTTGAGGCGGATGGGCCACAACAGCAGAAGACCCCACCGGGTACCACTCATCTCCACTACAAATAGGAAAAAGAGGCTACAATTTGCACGAGCTCACCAAAATTGGACAGTTGAAGACGGGAAAAATGTTGCCTGGTGTGATGAGTCTCGATTTCTGTTGAGACATTCAAATGGTAGAGTCAGAATTTGGCGTAAACAGAATGAGAACATGGGTCCATCATGCCTTGTTACCACTGTGCAGGCTGCTGCTGGTGGTGGTGTAATGGTGTGGGGGATCTTTTCTTGGCACACTTTAGGCCCCTTAGTGCCAATTGGGCATCGTTTAAATGCCACGGCCTACCTGAGCATTGTTTCTGACCATGTCCATCCCTTTATGACCACCATGTACACATCCTCTGATGGCTACTTCCAGCAGGATAATGCACCATGTCACAAAGCTCGAATCATTTCAAATTGGTTTCTTGAACATGACAATGAGTTCGCTGTACTAAAATGGCCCCCACAGTCACCAGATCTCAACCCAATAGAGCATCTTTGGGATGTGATGGAACGGGAGCTTCGTGCCCTGGATGTGCATCCAACAAATTTCTCTGAAGCAGTTAATCAGCTGTATTTGTTGAGGTCCAGAAGAAGGAACAAAGTGACTCAGATCCAATCTGAAAGACATCGCATTTGTGCTTTTAGACAGCCCTAAAAATCAGATCTGTGTCATATAAAGGGTTAAAAAAAAACAGATTTGTGTCACTTCAGGGTAATTATAGTTGTGATTATTTAAACAGAAATATGACTCAGAAGGAAACCCTACCCACAGAATATAATATTATATTCACAGGTAGTTATGAAAGACAGTACTAACTTTGCTAACTTAGCTAACTACTTAGCTAGAAAGGATAATTGTGATAGGAAGGATAATTGTCATCAATATGTCGTACTGATGATCAACAATGTTCTCTTACTAGTGTGTTTGTAGCTACAGTTATATACTAAGTGGTATAATGAGTTGAATATGTAAAAAAAAAAAAAGGCAAATTGTGATGTCACTTTATCTGTTTTGTGATCAGCTGGTGGGGCACTTGGTAAATACAGGATTGCTGTTCTTTTTATTTTAGCTGTTTTTTTTTTTTTTTTTGTATTTTTTTCCCCATTATTATTTTTGGTGAACTTTTCGCTTTAAGCTTTGACTAAAACATAGGAAGCAGCTTGTCTCCCCTTCACACACACACACACACACACACACACACACACACACACACCATAAACAGTTCATATTCAGAGACGTGAGAGTGTTTACAATCTTAGTCGTGATTAATTCATAGATTTTTTTTTATTAATTTATTTTTTCAGGGGCTGCGTTTTCGGAACCATGTATTATTCAATGCTGTAGCACACAGAACTTTCTCTCAGCAGATTTCTCATGGAAAAATGCAACGATTCCCAAGTGCAGACACATATCCACCAAACAGGCTTTATTCCAACTTACCTTTGCTAGGAAAAGAAAAAGAAAAAGTCTCACTATCACCTGCACATTGCTGAAAGTAAAAAGTGCTTTAGTCAAGAGAAAATTAGAGGTTCCATGTTAGCTATACACAAAAAGCTTTAAACCACAGAGAATTCCTCAAAATCTTTTTTTCAATGCTAGATTCCAGCACTTCTTCATCTTTTCAAATGTTAACAAAAAAGATAATTCAAAGAAACTAACTCTGCTAATGGACCAGATGCTGACTTTCATGTTAGCAGTTTTAGAGCAAAGTCTTATAAAAACTCTCTCTCTCTCTCTCTCTCTCTCTCTATATATATATATATATATATATATATATATATATATATATATATATATATAAAGGTAAAAGCTAAGTCAACTGGAACACGGATCTCTGCAAAGAGTGGTGCTGAGGCACCCATAGTGGACTTAAAATGCTGCTTAAGTGGCCTATATAGTGAACAGAGCTGTGACTTCGAACTAGCATTTAGCATTTCAGCCCTTGTTGAGGCAGAACTTTAGTAGGCAGAAAGTGCACTTGTGATTTGTTTCTGTCCCTGAAGGCGAATAAAACCAGTTAGTGTCTCTTTAGTGCACATCTTCATGACAACGTTTGCACACAAATGTGTCTGGTTGCTGAATCCAAAATTCCCTCATGGTCTAATTATCCTTCCATGTCTCTGTCTCGCCAAATCCAACCTTTTTTTTTTTTTTTTCTTCTGCTTTTCTTGGGTCCTGTTTTTGTCCCTCAGCTCTGTTGAGCTATTATAATCCCAATGCAGTGACTCTAGTATGCTCTGGAATGTTCTCCCAGTAGATTAGTCACATGACATGATTTCTGCTAATAACGTGACATTGTAATATTTATGGTGTTTCAGACTAAACCGTGTGACATATAGAATGTTGGAGCATTTCAAATTCGACTGGCAGCCGATGATGTCATAAAGAGCGTTACAACAGAGGGCCCTCCGGCCAATTTGCCTCAACCCAGACTCAGTAGAAGTGCACAATTGTTCTTTCTCTTTTGCTGTGTTTTTCTGTTCCATCCCCAAATCCATCAATATTTCTGTCGTTCTTTCTATCTTTTGCTTATTTGCTTATTTTTGTTGTATTTCTTTTACATAGTTTAATTCAGTTACGAATGACATCCTTAAAAGCTAATTTATTTTTTCTTCCTTAAAAAAAAAAAAAAGATGACATCGTGTGGTCATGGCAAAGATATTACTCTGTTTCAGAAGTGTCAAATTATTGGCCTGCATCAAGCAAAGAAAACAACTAAGGTTACTGTTGAAACTAATATTAGTTCTTAGTTAAGAACTGTAAAAGTCATTGTTACAACCTGAAGGATAGTGGTGAAGCGTCATCTTTAAGGAAGAAATGTGGTTGAAAAAAACATCCTGAATGAGTGCAATTGGAGATCACTTAAAGGCTTAGCGAAATCAATTTGTAAAAAAGAAATTACAGTAAAACTTATGGCTATATTTAATAGAGAGAGGAAAAGCACTTTTACATACACAAATCAAAGAGAAGGGATTGGGACAAAACAACTGTGTAGCCTTGCGAAAACCACTTATCAGTGAGGCTAATCAGATCAATTTCCTTGAGAGCATAAAGAATGGTCTTGGAAACATTGGAAAAAGGACAAGTGGTCTGCTGTGGATCCATATTTACCATGTTCCAGAGTGATAAGCATTTTAGGGTAAGAAGAGAGGCAGGTGAAGTGATGTGCACATCATGCCTAATCTGTGGGGGGTAGTGTTATGATCTGGGGTTGCTTCTGTTGGTTAGGTCTAGGTTCAGCAACGTCATGTGCTAAAAAAATTAGGTCAGCTACCTACCTGAATGTACTGAATAACCAGGTTTTTCCATCAATGGATTTTTTTTCATCTGAGGTCCAGGGGCGGATCTAGAAAATTATTCATGGGGTGGCAAGGGAGTGGCATTAACATTATGAGGGGTGGCAACATTGAAGCAAGCATCCTTGCATGGTTTTTGTGGATTCAAGGAACGCTATTCTTATTCGGTGTATACACTAGGGTGCACATTTTTACATTGTACTATAAAATTAAATAAAGGCTGATGTGTAATTGACTTAAACCTGATATCTGGATTGGAACATCAGATAAATTAAAAAAACTCTTTTATTTTTAGTACACTAGGACACTAGTGGTGGGGTGGCAAATGGGGTAGACCACCCCGGTAGATCCGCCCCTGCTGAGGTCACATGTATATTCCAAAATGACGATGCCAGGATTCATCAAGCTAAAACTGCAAAAGAAGGAGCATGAGAAATCATTATCACACAAGGCTTGGCCACCACAGGGTGTATGCCCTGTGGTGGCCAATCCTGAGCTTACCTCCACTGAGAATCCAGACCTTAACTCCACTGAGAAATTTTAGGATGTGGTGGAGAAGACTGCATGCAGCAGTCTGACTCTCCCATGATCAATAAAAGATCCTGGAGAGAACTCACTCACTCACTCTCTCATCGTCTATACCACTTTATCCTGTATTCACGGTCACGGGGGGGCCTGGAGCCTATCCCAGGGGACTTAGAGCACAAGGCAGGTACACCCTGGACAGGGTGCCAACTCATCGCAGGGCATTCACACACTCATTCACACGCTAGGGAAATTTGTAAACACCAATTAGCCTAATCTCCATGTCTTTGGACTGTGGTAGGAAACCATAGTGCACGGAGGAAACCTGAAAACTCCATGCACACAGAGACGGGAATCAAGCCTGGCCGGGAATCAAACCCGGATCCTGAAGGTGCAAGGCGACAGCGCCTGGAGAGAAATCAATTCACTGTATTTTTATAAAGCTTTTAACAATGGTAAATGATCAAAATATAATTATAATGGTGTTATGTTTGTCCCTGATGACCAAGCTGAGGGTAGCAGTGGCAAGGAAAAACTCACTGAGATGAAAAAAGGAGGAAACCTTCAGATGAACCAGACTCAACAGGGACCCCAGCCTCATTTGGGTGATTTCAAACAGCAGGAATTAAATTGCAGTCAAACACTGTGTTAAGGGGGCTAGGAGTTCAACTCGATGTGTTTAACTTACTATAAAGTCCACATTCATTCGTGGAGGCTTGGGATTTTGGGAATTTTCGTCCTAAACTATCGAGAACTGCAGACACAAGCCATCAGTGAACAACTACCTGTTTCAGCCGAGTCCAAGATCATCTTCATGGCCAAGTGGAACCACATGTATCCCAAGCAGACCATATGGGGCCATCCTCAGCAGAGTGCCAGAGGACTCCAAGAGATGAGAATGTCAACTAGAAGGGGGACTCAAGGATGTATCAGACTTGTCCAAAGGGATGAGGGGGGCCTGGATCACTTCAGTGTCAGAGAGAGAGAGAGAGAGAGAGAGAGAGAGAGAGAGCAGTTAGGTATGCTAACAGTGACATAATGTATAAGTTCAACATATATTTTGTGCAGAGTGCAAGCAGAGATTCCGGCAGGAAAATGGGAGAGCCAGAAGGTATCACAGATAGGAGGTCTGCCTACAAAGTAAACCAGTCACCCCACTATCAACATACCTGAGTGATCAATGAGACGCTGGAAGACAGCATCCAAACATAACAGTTTACCATAAAACTCTATGTCCATGAGTCCCCCAGATCTGCACATTTACCTTTACCTATGATGTGTTCTACCGGAAGCCAAGGGAAGATTGCCCAGATTTTTCAGACTGTACATGTCATTTTAGTTATAAATATAACACTTCATTTAACAGTTTCGGAAGCCAGGCCGAGTTGACATTCCTTTCCAACATACCGCCAACAGACTGTGAAGCCAGACTTTAAGTTTTAAGGTAAAAAAATATTCTGAACTAAATTACCACTAGAGCAGAAAAGAAAAATTAAAAACCAGAATTGCATACGGACAAGAAAAAATTAGGGATTCGAATGTTCAATGAGGAACATTATGTCCACACCGAGTGGCCAGTTATTACTCCTAAACCTCAGCTGTTGTTTTGGCCATGACTCCTACTGTATATTGCTTATTGTGCCTTGCTCGTCTGGATTAGCTTCAAATGTTATTTTACTCTACTGGTTATTTGCAACTGTTTAATCACAGAAAAGAAGTATGGAAACAATCTGTTTGTCATGTTCATATTTTATATGGATTTTATATGTCATATGTTTAATGCATGTAGCCTACAGAATATTTTACATAAAATGTTTTTTTTAATTGAGGTTGTAATGAATGCTTTTTTAATTTATTATTGAACTTTTGCCATTTAGTGCCTGGTTATGCATTTGGAAGGGGAGTTGTATAAATGAAATCTTGAGAACCATGTGAGAGTTTGTGTATGTGTATGTGTATGTGTGTGTGTGTGTGTGTGTGTCGGTAAATGCATACATCAGCTGGAGTGTGTGCATGTGTGCTGCATTGACTGTGGGATTGGACAAGACAGGCTAGCTTTTGCTTCCCTCAGGATTAAATGAACTTTGGGTGGGCATGATCCTGTCTCCTGGTATAAAATTGATATGATAATGTGTTAATGTTTATTATTATATGTGTATTATTCTTTTATGCAATGTTGTTAATTGCAATTCTCAGCTAATATTTTTTCCTAAATGTGCTTATGTGTGAAGTTCAGTGAGAATCATTTGATGCTTGGATTCGTAGATAGCTTTGTGACTGGATGCCACTTTGCTCCTCTTCTTATACTGTAGGTTAAACCATAATGCCTGTAATCTCCTTATTAGACGCTCAGGAAGCTGGTTAACACTGAAAGCATGCAGGAGGATGCTGATGTAAATTAGCATGCATGCACACTCACATACACACACTCATATTAAGTGTTTGGTGTCTCCCACTCATCTCTGTTTTTCCATCTGCTGCTGTTATTACGCATTAATCTGCCCATCAGTCACCCAATGATCGACTCAAAGTATAATCTCAGTATCATGGATTAGCTCGACAATTGCTTGATTCTGAGCTTTTGATGGAACACTGCACTTAAAAAAAAGCGAATAAAATTAGCGCTAAGGAAACGCATTCTTGCTAACCAGGACCTGGCTAATATTTTAGGGCTGAGGTCTTTTGTTGTAGCATGTCAGCATGCAATTTCATTAGTGCAGCTGTCACCTTCAGACTCCTGCTGTGTAGCATTTGTTTCACCCAGCATTAGCATTGTGCTTCAGCTAAGATGAAACGTCTTTGCTATTACAGTGACAAGGTCAGACGTTACAGCTCATGTACTGGCAATTTGTTTTATAAATTGGGTATTCATGTAGTACTGCTAACGGTAGCTTAGCTGCACTATATAATGTATGGTTGAAATACATAGCTTTTTAGTGGCAGGCTAGTTCATTTCCCTATATGATTTCACTATATATAGTTAATTTCACTACATTCAATAATGTGTACCATTATTGAATAGGAAAAGAAAAATACTGTAGGAAAAGCTGAATCTCAACTCGTTTGGCTCTTCATATGTCATCACCTTTGGCTCCCATGATGCTTTACTATTTATCTCCATTTATTTATTAAACTATTACGTGTCACCAAATATACTGCAAGGGTTGAAAAAGTAGGGTTGCCGTAGAAATGTGCAGTAGCTTGGTTGTTTTAGGTGTTAGCTAGAATTTAGCTAGCTAGTTATGCTTCCACTTATAATACTCTTTCTTCTCCATACAATACAGTAAGTATTAGCTTTCAATTAAAGGTGATCATTAGCTTGTAGCTTGTATTTTTTTTTTTTTTATAATTTATTAATTAGAAATTGTGTTCGTCACCATTCTTTACACAAAAAAAAAAAACACACAAAAAAAAAACAAAAAAAACACAGTTTTATAGTGAAAGCAAAAACCTAGAATCTGGGACATACCACAATATGTCTGTCGTTCATTATGCTATAAGACCAGTGCTCACTCAGGTACGGCATAAAATGTGCAGCTCTCAGGTGTATAAACAACCCCTCAAGGCCAAAAGGACTGTTTATATATAGCAAGGCATGCTGGGAAGGTCAGGCTTCAGATGCTGACACAGAGTCCTCTAAGCACCGGACATCATACTTACCCTGTTTACGTTTTACTCTCATTAAAGGGACAAGTGTCCTGGTCCTTATATATGTATATACTATACACAGTGAGACATAGAGAGGAAATTAAATGAGATGCCATTATGTAGTCGGGTCATATCTGCAAATGTTTATTAGAATGCCCTGAAGGTTAATTAAGCAAAACCACACTCAAGGTTGTTTTGTGATACTGGATATCAGCGTGCCTGTGAAACAGCTGCATGAGGGTGTAGCCTGAGTAGCCAAGGCATCACAAACATTATTATGTTCAACACAGATTATGATTTGTTTGTTTATCAAACCAGTTATTTATACTGTATGGGCCAACGGTTAGTGCAATTAACAGGGGTGAGAGTGGTCTTAAATTCTTACTGGTATGGAGCCAAAAGGTGAGGAGAATAAACCATGAAGGTGTATAGTTTTGAAAACATAAAAGATCTATTTCATATTTCAACTATATTTCTGCTTTAGAATATCAGCTAACTTTCTGGGGGGTCTCGGGTTGAATCCCAAATGCATGAAATTGAAAGCTCATTCGCTGTGTATGTACAATGTACAATCCCTTGTTCCACCCCCCAAGTAGTGCCGTTGACCAGGGATTAGAGAGGGATTTGGGATGCAGCCTTGTTTTAGCTTTGCCGCCCGTGTCAGCCCTGAACAGAACAAAATTGCCAGTTCAGAGGCAATTCAGAATGACTTCTAAGCAAATACTAAGGGGACAAAGTGTTAACAAATCTGTTTTTGTGCTTTTGTGACTGGTTTTGAATGAAGGTTTTGGCAGACAGCTCATCTCCAATCTTTCCAGTTCCAGTTGATTAACCAACTTTACTGACATATACTGAGACTGACAGTATAATTAATGATTCTTAGAATGTAGTTAAATGTCCCAGTGCTGTTATATTCCATATTACCACTCATGGAATACCAATAAGATTACTCAGCTTGATGTATAATCTGTAATAATAATAATAATAATAATAATAATAATAATAATAATAAGAGGAAGAAGAAGAAGAAATGCATTATAAAGAAATGATACCACTGTTTGCAACATCTGCGATCATGGGCATCCCAGGCTATAGAGTAACACTGTAGAAATATTAATGTTTATACTACTAAAAGCATCATTTAAAAAAAAAAAAAAAAAATTCTGTATATACCCCCCCCCGCCCCCCTGTCCACTGCCTGGTTTATTCGACAATTTTCATCTTTTCTTTTTTCCTTTTTCTTTTATATCACCTTTTTTTTTTTTTTTTTTTTGTAGCTCTTAAAGGATTTTTGTGTAATTGGCATTTCCTAGCTCTCTTTTAGAACCAACATGACATGGGCCTACATACTGTCTTAGAAATAGGCTTCTACTTTGGAATGGTTTCATGTGAAAATCTTATCGAAAGAACCCTCTCAAGTATAAAAAGCCTGTCCAAGTGACATAACTAGTTATGTGATTTTGTTGATGCTGCCATATTGCCAGTCAAGTGTGGGCGACACACCAGCCTAAAATCAACCATGGCAGAAACTTGGTGTGCAGCGAGCTGTAGAAATCGACAGTATGAAAACTATGAGGTGTCTTTTCACCACGTTCTAGTGAAAATTGAGCAAAGTGATCGATGGATAGATGCTATTAAATGTGTGAACCGGAATACATGGCTGTGATCTGTCTGGTATACTATGGCCCATTCTCGCCAGACCACATGCTCTTTTTGTTCATACACACACACACACACACACACACACACACACACACACACACACACACCCCTACTGACCTCGCATAAACTGAGACATCTGAGTCAACTGTCAAGTGTCTTGTCAAGTGGAGCAATTGAACATGAGAACATAAAGGGAAAAGTAGGAAAGACATCATGATCGGTTTGGAGGATGCTTCTACTACTATTACTATTACTGCTACTAATAATATGCAGTGCCTAAGCATATATATATATATATATATATATATATATATATATATATATATATACGAAATATATATTAAGTCCAAATATAAAGGTTTAAAAGTAAAATATCTAAGTCTAAGGCAGTGAATTTGATTACCAGTGCAATTGAATGAACACAAGAGCAAGCCTCAGACCAGTACCAGTACTTACCTTTGCCAGAAAGAAGTAAGCAAACAATGTGGGGACCAGTTCAGGTGTGAAAACGATTCCTCAAGCCCCTTTCACAATCTGAATCCTGGAATGTGCCATCAGGGAAGAAAAACACCATCGAGGTAATAATCTGGTCATTCAGTACATTCAGTTCATCAACTGACTTCATTTTATTTCCACAAACCGTTGCTGAGCCTAGACCAGGCCAACTGAAGCAACCACAGATCATAAATCTGCCTCCAGGGCTTTTTAGTAAAATGGTCAGTGTGCACGATGGGTGCATTGCTTCATTCACTTCTCTTCGTATCTTGATTCACCCACAGTTCGGCAATAGGGGGGAACCTGGACTCATCTTACCACATGATCTTTTTCCATCGTTCCAGAGTCCAATCTTTATGCTCCCTAGCCAAATGGAGCATTTTCTTTTGATTAGTCTGACTAACAGGCTTTCTTATGGCCACACGATTGCTTATTTGCAACCCTGTGAGTGCTCATCACAGTGTGAGTGTACTGTACATGGGAATAGCAAAGTGATTCCACAAAGTTAACGGTTAAGCACTAGCCTTGCAGACGTTGATAATATGAAAACATGAAGGGTTTTTAACCCCATTTCCCAGTCATTTGAAATCTCCACATTTGTTGTGCTTGCTTGACGCACCCAGTAATAGATGGTCCAATATGTGTGGTTCATCCATTTCTGAAGCACAGCATTCGCTAGAATGGCTGTCTAGACAATTTGTAGCCTCGGATACAGCAGTACATTCTCATCATGAGAAATGGACCATGCAGTGCCTGTGGAGGTGGTTTTTGGAGATGTTGTGATGTTTATTCATTCATTTATGTGGAATGTGCGGGATGTTCAAGTCAAACTGGGACTGGTGAATGTGGTGGAGGAGAAGATCGTCGGTGCAGGAGTAGTGGTTGGAGGAGGATTTGTGAACCAGGGAGTCATTAGATGGTCCTGGTGGGGAGTTTGGTATTAAAGTGATTTTGTGTAAATTAGAATTGCTGGTGATTATGTATGAAGCAGATTTCGGTGGTGGAATGTTGGTGGGAGTGTTGATGGGTCGGGGGTTGTTAGGGTGAAATAGTGTTGGCTTCTAATCAAGTATCAAGTTCATGTATATTGAAACAGAGGGCTCTCAGATCTGCTCAGAGCGACTGTAGAGCGTACTCAGTGTGCAGATTTCTGATAGAGGCGTCAAAGAACTTGAGACATTGAGAGAATCTTTAATGATGTCCCATGAGGAGGCGCTGAAATGTTAAAAGCACAGTTCACATCTCACAAACACCTTCTCTCTCTCTCTCTGTTTGTCTTTCCCTTCAGTCAGTATTCATCGCTGTCTCTCTCTGTCGGTGTTGTAACATGACAGTTTTCATATCTTGAATCTGCTCAGGACTCAGGATACTGGAAGGACTTCGCATGTAATTATTCATTAACAGATTCACCTCTGGCGCTTGTGAGTTTAGTAGAAAGTGTGGTTTTAATATTCTGTTAGGTCACTTCAAGTTAATTTACCTTGCCTTTTGCTTTGGAAAATAACTCTCTGTGATGCAATTTCATAACCTTTTAAAGCTCAAACCTGAAAGTTACATTTGTAAAGAAAAATAATGAGTAAAAGCGGGAGGGTTACGCACAGTATGCTATCTAGGCTACACTCTGAATAGTCCCAAAGCCTTGTAGTTACCATGGTAACTGATGCTAAATGGCGCTCCATAAACCCCGGATTATCTTCTGGAAAAAAAAAAAAAAAAAAAAAAGCCCTGCACATTATTTCTTTCTGTCCTTGTAGTTATATTTGGTATGTCTCACAGTGTTTATAGAATATCACATTTTCATGGAGAAAGAAAAGACAACAGGAACATACAGTAAAACACACGACACGATGAGATAGAAAGACAAAATAATGGTGGATGAAAAGACATAAAGAAAACTTTTATTTGTTTACTTATTTGTTTGTTTGTTTATGTGGAATATGAGTGATGTTCAAGTCAAACTGGGACTTAGAACTGGGGCGTAGAACCGATGAAGACTTCAAGCACATTATGGTGACGAGACTCACAATTATTATGATTATGAAATTACGATCCCTGCCATTTAAGAAAAAAAGAAATGATACTCTAGATTCATAGCACATAACATAAAATATTGAAAGTCTATTTCATTCTAATTTTGATCGTTATGGCTTATAGTATGCAAAACCCTTACGGTATTGTAAACGCTTTTTGTAATCTTGGAAAATAAGAGCTGTCGGTCCTAATAATCGAAATGAAAACAAACAAAGGCTTCTCCTGCAGCTTTGCACACCACCTTTCCAGACCTTTCCACAGGTCTGTCCATTTTGACATGAGAGATGGAAGAAAAAAAAGATGGAAGGAGTGGCATGAAAGATTGTTGATAGGCGGAGCAAGATTTCTCTGCCTATGTCGCCATGTGAATGGGCTTACTCTGTCAGTATAGAAGGCAAATCATTGGCAATAAATAAATAAATAACAACAATACTACTGCTGTTCTTCTTTTTCTTCTTATTATTATTATTGTTATTATTATTATTATTATTATTATTATTATTATTATTATTATTATTATAATAATAATAACAATAATAATAATAATAATAAATGAAGGAAAATGAAGTTACCAATCCAGCCATAATTATATGGAGAAATAAAGGATTTTACTCTCATAACCATGTTCGGCTGTTATGAAAGAAAGAAAGAAAAAAAAAACGTTAAAATAAAAAGAAGTGGAAGGCATGAACACTCATTTGTGGATTATTAAATGTGTGTGTGTTTGTGTGAGATGTTTTGTTGACTGTTGTCATGGGAACACTGAAATTTTGAGATTAGATACACTGACTTTCTCCCTAAGCCCATTGTTCGTCTGGAAAATGTGTCCAAAAGTGTGTTTCTCTTTGTGTGTGTGGTTGGGGGTGTCGGGGACTAGGGTCTGTCTGTCTGTCTGTCTATCCTAAGCTGAGTCCAGTCCAGGATGTTGCGCTTCACAGAACAGCAATATAGCCCTATGGCCTATGTGCGTGTGTGTGTGTGTGTGTGTGTGTGTGTGTGTGTGTGTGTGTGTGTGTGTGTGTGAGAGAGCATCTGTCAGTGTTTCAGTGGTTAGTGAAGGTGAAGGCTCAGATGGTTCCTGTTTTTTTTTTTTTCATCTTTGTTCTATGGATCACAGACTTTTTTTCTTAGATACAGTGTTCTTCCTTTCTTTCCTTCTTTTTTCTAAATCTATTCTTTGCCATGCATTTCTTGCAACTATCAATTTTTCTTTATCTTTCGTTCTCTTATCTCTGCATGATTCCTTCATTGTTATTTAATTTCATCTGGGGTGTATGAGTCAGAAATGAACTCTTCTTCTGTCAACGTTAGAACTCCTTGTGTATTATGGGTAATAACATATGGACCCTCAGTAAAAAACAGTTATAGTTATAGGTGTTTTGTTAAAACTTTTTTTTTATCTAAGAGGAATAAAGAAAACTCTAACAAGTGCAATGTTATAGCCAGAAATGCCCTTCCTCACATCAGCACAGAATTGAATCTGAATTGGAAACATTAGATTATCATCTTAATAATTAATTACCGCGGCCAAGTGGCCTTTTCTTATGAAGAATGTTGGACGCAATTAATCGAGAGGTTGAAACTAATGTGCATTTGCATTCCTGATGTAATTGCGTCCTATCGGCCAAATTGGATTATCTTTTTATGGAAACGTTTATCAGTTATTGGTGACATAATAATGCCTGTGCTGCATGGGCTCATTAAGAGGACTGATTATCTTTCATCCGAGGTCAATGTGGAGAAATCTGCCTCATGGAGTATAATCCACAATTAGGTCTTTCTTTGTTTTACTGTTCTTTAAGGGGAATCTGCTGAACAGAAATTTGTTTTGCTGATATCATGCTAATATGATTCACAAAGATAAGATGAAGAAGTATTGAAATATTACTGCCAACGATATGCACAGGGTTCACAACCACTACACAACTACTACTACTACTACTACTACTACTACTACTACTAATAATAATAAATAATAATAATAATAATAATAATATAATAATAATAAAAAAAATAATACAATTACAATACACTTTTAAATATATTGTTTTCATCGGTTCATGTGCATATTTATTTAATATAATGTAAAAAGCTATTTAATAAATTATAGTTGGTTTAAAAACAATGTAAAAAGTGTCCTAAAACGTCTTTTTTTTTTTTTTTTTAAGAAAACAATATCTAATTATTTTTTAGAAGCATTTGACGCATATACAAGGTACATACTGTATTCTTCATATAGGAATATGGCCTGATACAGTAAGTCCTGATACCCCCCCCCCCCCAACCCCCCCCCTCAGAGCAAACAGGACTGAGAGCCTTCCTCAAGTAAAAAACACTACTAGTTGTATGCTTTATTGCAACTTTATGTCTTAAGAGGAATAAAGAGAAAAATGAGTATGGTGGAGCTGTGGTTTGAACTGCCAACCTTCTGATCAGTAACCCTGAGCCTTACCACTCTGAGGAACCGCATTTTTTTTTAGTTTATTATTATTATTATTATTATTATTATTATTTCTTGTGGCAAATATTAATATTATATGAGGTAGTGTATGATATTCAATGTTTTCCTTTTTTCAGGGTTTTTATTGAATTTTATTATTATTGAACGATTTATTTTCATTTTGAGATTTCAAGATTTTATTTTCATAGGCATTTTTTTTTTCCTCCTACTGTGTGGCATTGGTTTGAAAATTGCTGCAATAAAGTGTTTAATGGGCTTTTGGCATGTCAGCGGTCATGGACAGTTGTCATGCCAACAGAAGAGATAGCGCGAACAGAAAAATGAGGGAGGGATGGCAAAGGAATATGTAGGCTTTTTCAGTCTAACACAAAATCATGGAGCTTCTTTATTTCATATATGAGGTATTTTGCTTTAAACACATGCTATTTTACTTCAAACATGAGACTGTATATTAGACAGTTTGTTATATATATATATATATAATATATACAGTATAGTTCACATGCCTTCACATGCAGATTCTTAATCAATTTTAGGGTTTAATATGATGTTGGCCCTTTGCAGGTACAGTATAACAGCTTCCAATCTTTTTTCCACACGGTATAGGAGTGTGTTTATGTGAATTTTTGACCAGAAACACATTTGTGAGCACACTGATGTTGGACGAGAAGGCCTGGCTCACAGTCTCCGCTCTAATTCCTCCAAAGGTGTTTTATCGGGTTGAGGTTGAAGCAGGCCAGTCAAGTTCTCCCACACCAAACTCGCTCATCCATGACAACATCATATTAAACTCTATGGATTAAGAATCGGATTACTCAAGTTCATATGCATGTGAAGATATATAGGGCCATATCCACTGCAAGTCACATTCTCCGTCATGTCACTACCACCTGTTTGCCACGGCGCACACTATGTATATTTAAGCTTGCTTTGATGGAACTTACTGATTTGTGTGTTAATGTAAGTACCATGCAACATGTTTATAGTCCTGTGTTCATAGTCTTTGTGTCAGAAAGAAATCTATCTTTTTTTTCTGAGAGTGGGAGAGCTCCGAATTAAAATTAATCGTCTGCCTCAAATGCCTCACAAATGCTCTGTGAAAGCCTGATAATCATCCCTGCTGCACCTTCAGGGTCACTCACTTTACTGCTGAGTCACTGAATAACTTCCTCATCAAGCACTTGTCACCTGAAAATGTCTAGCCAGATAGCATAATGTATGCACATTAGTCCTGTGAAGTGCAGACCAGCCTAATAAGTGCATCAGGAAATGTGCGTTATGCAGGATGTCTTAGTGTTACACCTCAGTGATACATTTCCACAGTCACATCCATTTCCCCTAAAATTATTTTATCCGTACAAATATACTTTACAAAGTTAAGAGGTAGTTAAAAAAAAAAAAAAAAAAAAAACTGCCTTAAGGGTAAAAATGGCTTTCCGGACACTGTAATTGGGACAGATTACTTCATACTTGTGTAAACCTGTGTATTTCACACTTCTCTCTGAGGAGATTTATGCTTAGGCTAGTCAATTCATATATATATATATATATATATATATATATATATATATATATATATATACTGTATATATGCTGTATATATACATTTAAACTGCTCAAAAAATAAAGGGAGCACTTTACACAATAACACATCCTAGATCTCAATGAATTAAATATTCTTATTAAATACTTTGTTGTTTTCATAGCTGAATGTGCTGAATCACACAAAAAATGGAAATCAAATTTACCCCATGGAGGTCTGGATTTCGAGTCACACTCAAAAGTGAAGTGGAAAAACACACTACAGGCTGATCCAACTTTGATGTAATGCCCTTAAAACAAGTCAAAAGTCTCAGTAGTGTGTGTGGCCTCCACGTGCCTGTATGACCTCTCTACAATGCCTGGGCATGCTCCTGATGAGGTGGCGGATGGTCTCCTGAGGTAATTTCTCCCAGACCTGGACTAAAGCATCCGCCAACTCCTTGACAGTCTGTGGTGCAATGCGTCATTGGTGGATGAAGCGAAACAGGATGCCCCAGATGTGCTCAATTGGATTCAGGTCTGGGGAAAGGGCGGGCCAGTCCATAGCATCAATGCCTTCGTCTTGCAGGAACTGCTGACATGACTCCAGCCACAAGAGGTCTAGCATTGTTTCACATTAGAAGGAACTCAAGGGCAACCGCACAAGTGCGGTCTCACAAGGGGTCTGAGGATCTCATCTCGGTACCTAATGGCATTCAGGCTACCTCTGGCGGGCACATAAATGGCTGTGCGGCCCTCCAAAGAAATGCCACCCCACACCATTACTGACCCACTCCCAAACCTGTCATGCTGGAGGATGCTGCAGGAAGCAGAACATTCTTCAGGGCATCTCCAGACTCTGTCACTTCTGTCACATGTGCTGAGTGTAAACTTGCTTGGTGTTCTTTGGCAAATGCCAAACGTCCTGCACGGTGTTGGGCTGTAAGCACAACCCCCACCTCTGGACATCGGGCCCTCATACCACCCTGATGGTGTCTGATTCTGATTGTTTGAGCAAACACATGCACATTTGTGGCCTTCTGGAGGTAATTTTGCAGGACTCTGGCAGTGCTCCTCCTTGCACAAAGGCAGAGGTAGTGGTCCTGCTGCTGGGTTGTTGCCCTCCTATGGCCTCCTCCACAGCTCCTGATGTACTGGCCTGTCTCCTGGTAGCGCCTCCATGCTCTGGACACTACGCTCACAGACACAGCAAACCTTCTTGCCACAGTTCGCACTGATGTGCCATCCTGGATGAGCTGCACTACCTGAGCCACTTGTGTGGATTGGACCACTACCGCTAGAGTGAAAGCACTGCCAGCATTCAAAAGTGACCAAAACATCAGCCAGAAAGCCTAAGAACACCTTCAGAACCACTCCTTTATTGGGGGTGTCTTGCTAATTGCCTATAATTTCCACCTGTTGTCTACTCCATTTGTACAACCGCATGTGAAATTGATTGTCAATCAGTCTTGCTTCCTAAGTGGGCAGTTTGATTTCAAAGAAGTGTGATCGACTTGGAGTTACATTGTGTTGTTTAAGTGTTCAGTTGAGCAGTATATATACCGTATATAACATTTATTTTTAACATTATAGAATTATTTCTTATGTAAGACCTTCCCAGAAAACCAAAACCAAAACTTAGCTCTGCTGCAGCAGAGAAGTTCATTTAGAGTCACCAGCCTCAGCACCTCAGATTAAAGACATTATGAATAAGTAGCAGACACATCTCAATATCAACTGTTTAAAGGAGATTATTGAATATTGTAATTATTGTATTAAAATGTAGAAAGAAAGAAGAAAAAAAGCCAATTCCATTAGAAATAGAGCCCAAACATTTGACTATACAGTCTGCAAAAGTTTAGACACCCCTTGATAACAGATTTTGGTGATTTTTTAATTGAAAAGACACATTCAGCTCATTAGATCTGATACATGGGAACGGCTGTCATTAGTAAATGCCAATTCCAAAGCATTACAAAACTTGTGACTCTTCAAACCTTGTGCCCACACTTGTGGACACTCAACAACCATGTGTTCCTCTAAGCAGCTGTGTAAGTAAGTAAAATGAAAGTTATTGATGTCCACAATGCAGGAGAAGGCTACAAGAAAGATAGGAAAGTGTTGTCAGCTTGCAGTTTCCACAGTGAGTAATGTAATTAAGCGATCAGTGGAGTGGTAGTTCAGGGGAACTGTGGAGGTCAAGATAAGATCGGGAAGACCAAGAAAACTCTCAGAGAGAACTGCTCGTATGCTGGTCAGAAAGACAAATCAAAACCCCCAATTGACTGCAAAAAAACGTTCAGGAAGATTTAGGAAGACTCAGGAGTGGTGGTGCACTGTTCCACTGTGCAGCAATGCTTGCACAGAAAAGACCTTCGTGGGAGAGTCAGCAGAAGAAAACCTTACTTGCGTCACCATCATAAAATCCAATGTCAGAAGTATGCAACAGAACATTTAAAGAAGCCTGAAGTGCTGTGGACTGATGAAGTTAAAAAGGCAAAAATGAGCAGCATTTCATGAAAAGAACACCTTGCCAACTATTAAGCATGGAGATGGATCTATCATGCTTTGAGGCTGTGTTGCAGCCAGTGGCACAGGAAACATTGCACAGGTGGAGCAAAGGATGGATTCCACTAAATACCAGCAAATGCAAATTCTTGATGCAAACATCACACCATCTGTAAAAAAAGCTGAAGCTGAAAAGAGGATGGCTTCTACAACAGGACAATGATCCTAAACATACCTCGAAATCCACGATGGAATACCTCAAGAGACGCAAGCTGTAGGTTTTGGAATGGCCATCACAGTCCCCTGATTTAAACATCACTGAAAATGTGTGAGTAGATCTTAAAAGAGCTACGTATGCAAGACGACTAAAGAATATTACAGAACTAGAAGCCTTTTGCAAGGAAGAATGGGAGAAAATCTCAAGTACAAGAACTAAAAGACTTTTAGCTGGCTGTGATGTCTGCCAGAGGAGGTGTTACTAAGTGCTGATTATGTAGGCTGCCCAAACTTTTGCACAGTTCCACAATAATGTTTTTATTTTTTTTATCTTTGTTCAATTTATGACATAAAAAGTAGCTATGCACCAATGTTTGCTGAAAATATTGTGCATTTTTTTCCATTTCCAAGAGAGACTGTGTTAACATATTTTCAATTAAAAAATCACAAAAATATCTATTATTTATCAAGGGGTGCCTAAACTTTTGCATAAGCCTGAATATTCAATAATAGTGTGTGTTCAATTTAATTTTATTTACAGTATGTACTGTATAGATTTTACTAATGGTCATTGTCGCAAAGCAGCTTTACAGAATCAAAAAGGAAAATCTCACTGAGTGATGACAATAGGAAGAAATCTTGAGGGGAATACAGACCCATCTTATTCATTGGAGGCTATTGGAGGCTTGGGTACAAAACTGTTTCAGTCCTAGGGTTATTCAATGATTGGATGACTGCAGTCACAAGTCATCAGAGAACAGCTATCTGCAGCGGCCAAGTCCATGACCATCTTCATGGTCAAGTGGAACCATCCAAAGTCACTACATACATCCCAAGCAGACCACACGGGGCCTCCATTTGACAAGATCGCCAACAGAAGCGAGGCACCAGGATGAGTCAGACATGTCCAGAGGGCAGAGTATGGAATAGAATCATTGTCAAAAATAATCGTACGTAAAAAAAAAGATTTGTGTGTAATTCTGTGTTTTGTCCGAGTTGGATTCCAAAATCTACGGCCACAAATATACGACTCTGATCGCTTACAGACACAAAACTCGTTTTTACATCTCCTCTGTTACACGGACGAATTGCGGAATTACGCCTATGAATGTAGTGTGTTAAATCGCTGTCAAAAATACGTCATCAAGGCCACATGCACAGGCATTAATAGCCGAGGGAAGAGGAATCGATTCGGCCACCGACGCCAAAATGGCATATCAGCAGCCGAGCACTCTCTCACCATCTCAGGCTTTTTTTCACAGATCCGTACATGTTTAAGAGAAGTAAAATTACAGAGATGTTTTAACTATAGCAGGTAAGATTTTAGGAGTTTAAAACGGCGGCAGGGCGCATGCGCCGTATCGATTCCTCCTTCTTCGGATAGTAATGCTTGTGCATGTGGACTTGACGTATTTTTGATAGTGGTTTAACACACTACATTCATGGGCGTAATTTTGCAATTCGTCCGTGTAACCGAGGAATTGTAAAAACAAGTTTTGTGTCTGTAAACGTTCAGAGTCGTATATTTCAGAGTAACAAACATACAAAATCTCGCATCTGTAAGTTGTCGTGGCCGTAGATTTTGGAATCCAACTCGGACAAAACACAGAATTACACACAAATAATTTTTTTATGCACGATTGTTTTTGACAGTGATTTTATTCCATAGCAGAGGGGGTCTGGATCACTCGCAGCTCAGGAGCGACATGTGTAGCTTCACAAAGAGAGAGAGAGAGAGAGAAAACGAGAGAGCATAGATAGATAGATAGAGTAGATAGATAGATATATAGAGTAGATAGATAGAGTAGATAGATAGATAGATAGATAGATAGATAGATAGATAGATAGATAAGATAGATAGATAGATAGATAGATAGATAGATAGATAGATAGAGTAGATAGATAGATAGATAGATAGATAGATAGATAGATAGATAGATAGAGTAGATAGATAGAGTAGATAGATAGAGTAGATAGATAGATAGATAGAGTAGATAGATAGATAGATAGATAGATAGATAGAGTAGATAGATAGATATATAGGTAGATAGATAGATATATAGGTAGATAGAGTAGATAGATAGATAGATAGATAGATAGATAGATAGATAGATAGATAGAGTAGATAGATAGAGTAGATAGATAGATAGATAGAGTAGATAGATAGATAGATAGATAGATAGAGTAGATAGATAGATAGATAGAGTAGATAGATAGAGTAGATAGATAGATAGATAGATAGAGTAGATAGATAGATAGATAGATAGAGTAGATATATAGATAGATAGATAGAGTAGATAGATAGATATATAGGTAGATAGATAGATAGATAGATAGATAGATAGAGTAGATAGATAGATAGATAGATAGATAGATAGATAGATAGATAGAGTAGATAGATAGATAGATAGATAGAGTAGATAGATAGATAGATAGATAGAGTAGATATAGATAGATAGATAGATAGATAGATAGGATAGATAGATAGATAGATAGATAGATAGATAGATAGATAGATAGATAGATAGATATAGATAGAAGATAGATAAGTAGAAGATAGATAGATAGATAGATAGATAGATAGATAGATGGTAGATAATAGTAGATAGATAGATAGATAGATAGATAGATAGAGTAGAGTAGATATATGATAGATAGATAGAGTAGATAGATGTAGATTAGATAGATAGAGTAGATAGATAGATAGAGATAGATAGATAGTAGATGATAGAGTAGATAGATAGAAGATAGGTAGATAGAGATTAGATAGAGATAGATAGATAGATAGAGTAGATATAGATAGATAGATAGATAGATAGATAGATAGAGTAGATAGATAGATAGATAGATAGATAGATAGAGTAGATAGATAGATAGATAGATAGATAGATAGATAGATAGATAGATAGATAGATAGATAGATAGAGTAGATAGATAGATAGATAGAGATAGATAGAAGATAGATAGATAGATAGATAGAGTAGATAGATAGATAGAGTAGATAGATAGAGTAGATAGATAGATAGATAGAGTAGATATATAGATAGATAGATAGATAGAGTAGATAGATAGATATATAGGTAGATAGAGTAGATAGATAGATATATAGAGTAGATAGATAGATAGATAGATAGATAGATAGATAGATAGAGTAGATAGATAGAGTAGATAGATAGATAGATAGATAGAGTAGATAGATAGATAGATAGATAGAGTAGATAGATAGATATATAGGTAGATAGATAGATAGATAGATAGATAGATAGATAGATAGAGTAGATAGATAGATAGAGTAGATAGATAGAGTAGATAGATAGATAGATAGAGTAGATATATAGATAGATAGATAGATAGAGTAGATAGATAGATATATAGGTAGATAGAGTAGATAGATAGATATATAGGTAGATAGATAGATAGATAGATAGATAGATAGATAGATAGATAGATAGATAGATAGATAGCAGTGGCGGCTACTGGTCTGTCAAATAGGGGAAGCTAATTTTCGGCCTACATCAGGTCAACAATATTAGCACTGTCTGCCATCGTGTGCAGGTTCACCCATGACGCTAGTCTAGCCTACTATATGAATGAATGAATGATCTAAAAAAAAAAAGAATTAAACTCTGTAAAAGTGAAACAAGGAATGTGGTGTATAATTGTGTGAAATGTATGATGAAAATCAAGCAATTTCGCCAAGCAAATATAAAGAAATAGGTTGCAGCAGTTTTTATTTCGACTGAACTGCAGAAATCCGCGATGGGACTTCAGCGATTCCTTATAGTACAGAATTGCTGTCAGTCAAAAGGGGACGCAGTCTTTCGACAGACCCTCCAATCATCACGCAGAAGCTCGGCGTCCGGGCAGCCCACTCCTCATTCACCCCCAGAGACGCTGAGCGTCCGTGGGCGAGACATAATCGCAGCGTTTATCCAATGACCGTCTACTGAAAAAAAACGTTCAAAGCAGCCGCATTGAAGTCAATGGACGCTGGGCTTCAACAAGGAAATGCACTGTGACACTACGGCAATTTTTAATCAATAAAATGTTAATACAATAGTACATAATTTGACCATTAATTTGTGACATTATAGGGGAAGCTGAGCTTCCCTTGCAGTCTTAAAGAAATCGCACCTGATAGATAAATAGCACTGTGGCCTCTTGCCTCCAGGGTCAAGGATTTGATTCCCGCCTTAATCTTTGGTTCTCAATTCGCTCTAAAATATCTACTTTCGCCAGAATAGAAACATATTCCTTCTAACTGTTAACATTTCTTTTTGTCCTGTAAAAGCTCTACAAGTCTGATTTTTATACTTTTTTTGCTTCTGACACTTTCACGGTAGTGAGTTAAATTGGCTCAGACTAGATTCTGGACAACAAACAACAACAACAACAACAAAAAAAACAAGGTCAAATGGGAACAGATCAAAATACAGTTCAAGAGATTCCTTGGCACAACAGTTTTCAGTGCTATTTAATTCCACCCACTTTTTCCTGTGAGCATGCAAAACATTTGAACATAATCTGGAGTGAGCCTTGCTTATCACTCAAGCAGTCATTCAGCTACACATTTTCTTGAAGTGGGATGATCATAAACTCCTTAAATCTCCTTCTCAAACTTTGAGAAATTCTAATAGGGTATTGTTAAAATACTGTGACTTACCATGTACTGGTTTTGTTACATATTTATTTCAGATTAGCATTTCGTAGAAAGCTAAGTATGCTTGAATAGAAGCTCATGGATGCTTGCTCTAAGCTGCCGATGCTATTACCAGCAGGTGTAAAAATCCATGCAGCTAAAATATCCATGAGTCGGATTAACATGCTTTTATGAAGAGTGGCAGTGTACCTGATGTTAGAGCAAGGTTCTTTTTTTTCTCCTCCATGCTAACGTTGTTAATTATTTACTAAGAGCTCAGAAAACCCTAAAACACCAAAGTCCACAAATATCTATCATGTTCTAACTGAACAAATGAAACCATTGCTGGCATGAAATAATTTTTATTTTTATTTTTTATTGATAAGTATAAATATGAAAGAAATTTGCTATTTTTGTTCAGATTTTATAGTCTTCATTTACTAATTCCAGTAAAGCCAAGAACATTGTGCATAATGAAATGGCGATGCATAAACATGGAGGGAGGCGTAAAACCAAATCCTGGGTTTAAATCTACTGAACTGCTGATCCATGATTGCATTGAGCATGGCTGCCATGTTGTAAACTCCCAAATGACCTTGTATTTTTATTGTCTATACTTATATATGTTATTTCTTATTTTTGTTTGGGATATAGTTTGCCTTATCCCAACTCTCTTGGAAATATCGAGATGCAGAATATTGATACAGCTCCTTGACACCCACAAACTGTATATCACAAGAAATGAATGCGAGACAGTGCATGTACATACTGATTTGTCTCTCATCACTTGGTACATGGGCTCTGTCTCTCTCTCTCTTCCCCATCAGTTCAGTTGTGTGTCCTCTAGTGCCATGGCAATGTTATCGGAAGAAGTGACAAAAGGCACTTCGCCACACAGTGCAGTAAAAGGTACCCCTGCTTTTACAGTGGCCCAGAAGGGCAAATCATCTTTTCCGTAAATGTGTTTGTATTTGTATATGTTTTTCCCCCTTATAAAGGTAAGTGTCTGTTTTTTCCCCGTTGTAAATGTATGATTTTTTTCCCCGTGTGTTTGATTTTTTACCGTTTTTGCGCAACTACTTTTTCTCGTGTGAGAACTCTCTTTCTCCTGTATTTTGCAAGCTAAAAGCTAATGCGCAAAGGATTATGGGACTGAGGTCAAAACTCAACGGAACACGGAACCGTGCCGGATATCAGCTCCAGGACTTCTCATGATGGAATATACAGTGAATCATAGCGTGATAACCTTATGATTTGCAACTGGATACACTTACCAGGTAATGTTTAATATATAAAATTAACCGGATGTTACTGTTTTAGGCACTAATGATAACATTGTAGCAGTGCTAATACTATTGGAGTGTTTGCCGAGAGTAAATGGCAGTGATTAAAAGGAATATCAGTCTCGTTTAGACCATTAAACACTGATGTAAACCATCAGCTCCATGGCGTCTCTGTATTATACATCCAAATATGGAGTTATAAGCAAGCTAATATCACAATGCTAATCGCTAGCGCTTAGCTTACCAGGGAAACTAGCTTGTTCATTAGTGTATATTAGTAGTATATAATTGTTTACAATAGTATAGTTACAGTAGTTTATAATAGTATAGCTAATTGTCTACACACAAATACGTGATGTAAACAATTAGCTCCGTTGTTTGTTTAAAATGCCTGTCCAAATATGGAGTTATAAGCAAGCTAATATCACAATGCTAACCGCTAGCGCTTAGCTTACCAGGGAAACTAGCTTGTTCATTAGTGTATATTAATAGTATATAATTGTTTACAATAGTATTGTTACAGTAGTTTATAATAGTATAGCTAATTGTTTACACACAAATACGTGATGTGAACAATTATCTCCGTTGTTTGTTTAAAATGCCTGTCCAAATATGCCTATAAGCAAGTTAATATCATTATGCTAAGTGCTAACTCACTAAGCGAGCTAAGATAGCAGACTATTAACTGTTGCCTATCAGCTATTCCTAATTATCCCTGAGCTAATTCTTAGCTGCTCATGTTATGTGTAATGTTACAGATGGTTAATGAATTGTTTTATGTAATTTATTGGAGCTTATCAGTGTTCTTGTAATGACATATAATGTATACTGCTGTATAATGTAGTGGTATTATCACAGCTAGAGATCTTCTGTATAAAGTAAAGTAAAGCCTTTATTTTTGTCACATATACATTACAGCACAGTGAAATTCCTTCTTCGCATATCCCAGCATAACTGGGGTCAGAGCGCAGGGTCAGCCATGGTACAGCGCCCCTGGAGCAGTTAGGGTTAAGGGCCTTGCTCAAGGGCCCAACAATGGCAACCTGGCTGAGCTGGGAATCGAACCGCCAATCTTCCGATCAGTGACTCAGTGCCTTAGCCCTCTGAGCCACCACTGTATAGTTAGCTACACAATGTATGCAATAGTAAGGGGCTTTTGTTCGGGTTCCATGTATTCGATTATGAAGTCATTCAATATGTGTTTATACTCCTTATAATATGTATGCTTGTGTGTTTTCCTTCTCACAGTGAACTGTATATATGAATCATCAGCTCCCTGTGTATCAGCTGATTTCTACACCAGCTTTACATCCTGAGCAGAAGGTGAGTGCTCAGAAGTATTCACCCCTCTTTTCAGGAACACAACTGAGCACATCTTAATCAGGGGACAGGCGCACACACACACACACACGTCTGTCTCTTCATGGACATGATGTTTGTTTTAACGAATGCGATAGACAGGGCCAAATTGTGCAGCAATACTTAATTGCAAAACCCAATAATTGTACACAGCATTACTAAAAGCTTTTCTATAAAATGTATGAAATTCATTTGTGCGTGTATGCGTGTGTGTGTGTGTGTGTGTGTGTGTGTGTCAAACTGCATAGTAAAATCATGAAGTCTTTGTACCAGACACTTATATTAACATCATGTCTTTATTTCTCCCCTGTTGGAGATTTCCATGGAAAGAACAGACCCGTGATCCTCTGGCTTCTTGTACCACCAATACATACCTGTATTTTATTCATTTGTAAATAAAGTGTTCTATTATATTATATATTATATTATATCCAGGTTGCTTATTCTTCAGCAAGACAGTTAACGTGCATGTACAGTAATGCATTGCTGCAAATGACATTGAATAGCATCAGATGTTACTCCACTCTGTGTGAGGGTACAGGCTTATATACAGTATATGATTTTAGCATCATTCATGGTTTTTCTGCTAGCTGAAGCGTGCTGTCTTGGAGATATTAGTGACAGCTCTGTTTCAGTTCGAACATTTCATAATATTTATGAATACATTAATACCATACCTGTATGTTCAGCAGTTAAAGCAGAGGTTCTTAAACATCTTACAGCAAATCACTCCTTCAACTGTAAAACGAACCCCTCTGCATACATTTACTTATAGTGCATCTCCAAAAATTAGAATATCATGCATTTTTATCCATAGTTTTAAAAAATGGATGGAAATGCATACATATGAAAAAACATACAATTACACCAGAAAAACGTACAATAATCTTCTTTGAACTGTTGATATCGAGCTATGTCTCCTACTTATGCTTCCATTTAGGACTGTTTAGGACTACAGGACTGCATGCTGCACTTTAACACAGGCTAAAACTCCCCTTTAGCTAGTGGTAGTCCCCTAGTAGCATTAGCACTAGCAGAATCCCCTTGTACTCACGCTGCCTCACCACAGCTAGAATAAAATAGGTAACTGTCTGGAGTTTCTATTGCCCAGTTCCCCAAACACACACACACACACACATTTTCTCTCTCCCATTGACTCACTATGTAGACTGAAATAAAAAATAGTGTTAACATTTTTCATCTATTCATCAGTCTGACAAAGGTGTTGGGTAAAGCTTAGTTTAGACTAAGGTTAGTTCTTTTCATACTTAAGCAGGTTTATTTTATCCTTGGGACAATTCACGTCAGTGTATTAAACATGGGGAAAAGTGACACTTTTATTGCTCCCATTTTTCTCTGTCATTGTTTTTAGATTGGTCACATCAGGTCAACATGATTTTACTCATCTGTGTGCACCACATCTCTCTCTCTCTCTCTCTCTCTCTCTCTCTCTCTCTCTCTCTCAGCCTCAAAATGCCCGCTGGCCTGAATTTAACCATGACATATTTAAACAGTTTCTAAATTCCTGAGTTTGGCCAAAAGGCCAAAGGGCTTTTTTTATTTAGCACACCCCTCTGAGTCATGGTCCACCCTAAAACAGGAATCAGGGTCCAAAAGCCTGATGCACTACAGAGAACTGTTACTAATGAGTTACTAAAGGCAAATGCAAAATTTTATTTAACTGATTGACATTTTTTCCCTTCAGATGTTACTTAAAGCTAAGGTAAACCAATTGCTTAGTTGAAAAAAAATCTTCCAATAAAAAGACAAAACCTGTTCTAGAAGAATTTCTCATAAAACAACTGCAGAAAAGACAAAATAAAAAGACAAAGATGCATATTGTAAGCCTCTAAGTCATGTAAGACTTTAGGTGTTTGCTTCATCATCAGGAGATCACAAATCCTAGTGATGAATTGCTGTTTGTGGTTAAGAGTCAAAACTGGTCTGCTGTCTGGATGAAATAAAAGGTCATTCAGCTTTTCTGTCACCAGTGCTTGTTTTTACAAATATGCATTTTAAGGGTAAAAAAAAAATGTAAACCAAAATATTCAACCTGTACACATTTGTAAACGGTACTGTAGGGATGGAGAGCCTGGGCTGAAAGGGCATAGATTAAGATCAGGTAGATGGTGATGACATGGGATTACACTGTTGAGGTGTAACACGTAATGATGATAAACATGAGTGAAATTTGCAGGATTGTAGTGGTGACTAAAGCTTGTATAAACTTGACGTTGTACTTGAGGTTGTTGAAGTATCTGAGGCCTTCAGGTATGGGTGGCTGATAAAGATTGAGCCCACACTGAGAGATAGATGCAATGATAAAAGAGTATATATAACAAGAGAGTGACATTACCCATTCAGGCATTATAACAATTTTCATACACACACCCATTATGAGTTGCATGGGCAGGTATGGCCTGTTCTCTCATTACTCCATGGCTAATTACTCCTATAAATTGCCTTGAGGTGGTTCTGAGTGTTTCATATGCATTTACCCCCAAATGGGCAATTTTCAGCGTTATACTGTCAACAATAACAATTCTAAATGCAAATTATTCATATTTATTTATGAGTATTGATACAAAAATAAAAGCATATGACCTGTAAAAAATAGTTGCTTAAATTAAAGCATTCCATGAAGAATTAAGAATTTTTCTAAAAAAAAATGGTATTGTCCGTAATCATGTCAAATTCATGTTGCAATATCCCAACAGTTCTGCATTTTAGAATAATACACTTTTTCAGGTTTATGTCTTTTCATGTAAAATATAAATTGGCCAAGTTTCATCTGGATGACAATTAAGATCAGAGAAAGAAAAAAATAAACGTTATGGACACTACAGTGCATGAAAGGGCATGAAATTGTATTTAGCAAATGTGTTTCTTTTTATGTGATAAAAATATAAATGTGTATTTATACTCACAAAAAATGGATCGGTAGATAAGAATCATTAAGTATTATGAAAAATGCCATCATATGATCCTAGAGTGAAAATTAAATTTTTTACCTAAGTGACACACTTTTTAGCACAAATACCATGTTTTAGCCAAAAGGCAAATAAGCGGCAGCTGATGACACGGTTCCACAGACTCTGCGATTCCTGCTCGCATGGGAACCTGGACTAGAACCGATGTCTGAATTTGGGATGGGTCTCTTGTATTTTTAAAGTGAATGGACACACGATACGTATCTGTCTGTTGTACCTCCCCATTCTGCTTATACCGTAGACACTGTGCCGAGGAGGGTGAAGTCACAAGGTGCATGGAGAACAAAGACATTTCTCTGTCCTGAATCCGTGACTGTGTACAGTACAATCAGCACATGGACTGACCTCAGGTGCCAGGAATGTTTCCGCTGCTAGTCGCAGGGTCTGTGTGCATTGCAAAGCAGTGTATGGTAAGCAGCCATGGACAAAAACACCATGCAAATGCCAGGTATGTGATGTTCACTTCTGTCTTCCGTAGAACACGAACTGCTTTTCAGAGTGGCACAGGAATATGTGTTTTGGCATTGCTTCGCCATGAATACAGCTCATTATGTGAGTCTTTGTCTTCTCTGGCTTGATTACAGCATTATTCATAATAATTCATGGCTCCTCGCATATGGACTTTCTAAACAAAAAGTGTCTTAGAACATTTAAATCAATATATTGTTTTCTGCAAGCGAGTGAGCAGGATGATTTTCACATAATTTTAAGATCCAGAGACTTCCTTTTTCCTTTTTCAATAACTGTTATTTTCTCCAAAATACAAACTTGTACTTACATGCTGCTCAAATATTATTATAGCCCGGTTTGTGCAGAATACAATGTAATCAGACTTTTATATTTTATAAGCAACCGAAAATCCACACGTCAGATCGTGTCAAAACTTCTCCAGGGCCCCCAAACATCCTGAGACCCCAGAGGGTTATCGAAAAGAAGGAATCAACTGGCAGGCTAGCAACAGAAAAAGACATGGACAACTACAGAAAATAACTAAAGTGAATGACTGCAGAAATCTATACATGGTGAAGAAGAACCCTTCCAGAACATTTATCTAAGTCAGGAGGGGGTCAAATACAAAAAAAAATTGTCACTGTTTCAAAATCTATGGACCTGACTGTAGATGAGTAGAACATATAGATGATATGGACTGATGGTAAAGATGAGGCTCCCACGGAAAGGCTAGGGACATTGATAAACTTGATGTCTGGTGTTGAAATAACAGAAAATAGCATGAGGGACACATGAGGCCTAAGTAGTGGGGTAGAGTAATATCGGTCACAGAGTAATATCAATAACTTATTATATATGCATATTGTACAGGTTTGTACTAGCGGGACATAGACACAGACGGCAGGTGAGGTGCTCAAACAGGTGTTGGTTTATTCATTTTCGTGAATGGTGAAGCATGTGATGCGAGGGTGAAATAGTGCAGAGTGCAGCGTTATCGTCTCCAAAAGTCGGTCTCACACACACCTACACACACAAACAGAGGGGCCCAAAAATTCATACATACTTCTACATTTTTAAAACTCTGATTGAATTACAGTATGGCTGCAATATGTGGTTTTATGTTCCCTCAAAAGATACCAGTAGTTGCACCATCGGAGATGCTATCATGTGACTATTAGAAGAGAGCCACATACACTCAGTCAAGTTTTAAGGTTATTATACAGTACAGACCAAAAGTTTGGACACACCTTCTCATTCAGCGAGTTTTCTTTATTGTGTTCTTTATTGTGTTCTTTAGCCCAAACGCGTCTCTTCTGCTTGTTGTCTGTCCTTAGCAGTGGTTTCCTAGCAGATATTCTAGCATGAAGGCCTGATTCACACAGTCTCCTCTTAACAGTTGATCTAGAGACGTGTCTGCTGCTAGAACTGTGTGGCATTGACCTGCTCTCTGATCTGAGCTGCTGTTAACCTGCGATTTCTGAGGCTGGTGACTCGGATGAACTTCTCCTCCGCAGCAGAGACGACTCTCGGTCTTCCTTTCCTGGGGCGGTCCGCATGTCAGCCAGTTTCTTTGTAGCGCTTGATGGTTTTTGTGACTGCACTTTGGGACACTTTCAAAGTTTTCCCAATTTTTCGGACTGACTGACCTTCATTTCTTAATGTAATGATGGCCACTCGTTTTTCTTTACTTAGCTGCTTTTTTCTTGCCATAATACAAATTCAAACTCTTTGAATGAGAAGGTGTGTCCAAACTTTTGCTCTGTACTGTACGTGTTCACTGTAATTGTTCTTTTAACAAATATTACACTTAATAATTAAAAAAAAAACAAAAGTAACAATTTAAGTAAATTACAAAAGTTACAAAAGTAATTAAGGTGAACTTCATGCGCAAGGAACATCAGTGTCAGATCGCACCATCCGTCATTGTTTGAGCCAAAGTGGAGACGACCAAGGAGGACACCATTGTTGAAATCAAATCATAAAAAAGACAGACTGGAATATGCCAAACTACATGTTGACAAGCCACAAAGCTTCTGGGAGAATGTCCTATGGACAGATGAGACAAAAATGGAACTTTTTGCCAAGGCACATCAGCTCTATGTTCACAGACGGAAAAATGAAGCATATCAAGAAAAGAACACTGTCCCTACTGTGAAACATGGAGGAGGCTCTGTTATGTTCTGGTGCTGCTTTGCTGCATCTGGCACAGGGTGTCTTGAATCTGTGCAGGGTACAATGAAATCTCAAGACTATCAAGGGATTCTAGAGAGAAATGTGCTGGCCAGTGTCAGAAAGCTGGGTCTCAGTCGCAGGTCATGGGTCTTGCAACAGGACAATGACCCAAAACACACAGCTAAAAACACCCAAGAATGGCTAAGAGGAAAACATTGGACTATTCTAAAGTGGCCTTCTATGAGCCCTGACCTCAATCCTATTGAGCATCTTTGGAAGGAGCTGAAACATGCTGTCTGGAAAAGGCACCCTTCAAACCGGAAACAACTGGAGCAGCTTGCTCATGAGGAGTGGGCCAAAATACCTGCAGAGAGGTGCAGAAGTCTCATTGACAGTTACAGGAATCGTTTGATTGCAGTGATTGCCACAAAAGGTTGTGCAACAAACTTTTAAGTTAGGGGTACCATCATTTTTGTCCAGGCCTGTTCCACGAGTTTATTTTTTTAAATAAATCTGTTGAAGCATGGTTGAAAAGCAATGTCTGACTTTCATTGGTTAACATTCATAGAATTCTTATTTATTATTAATTTTGTCAGATTAAAGTTATTTCTGTGACCAGTTTTTCTTTCATTGACCGAAGGGTACCAACAATTTTGTCCACGTGTGTAGGTGTATATATATATGAGAGAGAGAGAGAGAGAGAGAGAGAGAGATAGATAGATAGATAGATAGATAGATAGATAGATAGATAGATAGATATCATTTGCTTAATTTACTTAATTCTGAGGCCAGTACTATCATAGTTCTTTGATGTTTCTACCTTAAATGCTACTGTATGCTGTGCATAATTATAATAATTATAATGCATTGCCAGGAGGACAAATGCATGTGGTAGTGTAGTTCAGAAAACAGGAGTCTATTGTTATTTGTAATTTTAGGAGGTTATTAGGCAAGATATATTGTTGCATATATTTTTCAGTTGGTCATAGTGTTCCTTAATAAACCATGCAAGTAAGTTGAATAGATGAATCACCTAATGAACATACTGAACTGCAAAATCATCAAAAACATAAACAAAAAAACTGTTCTGTATGGTTGAAAGTTCTGTATGCTAATGCAAGGTAATGACATATAGCCAATGTGTATTTTATACAGACACTAGAAACGAGACAAAACTATCAGGAGAATTAATGTTTCATTTGAGACTTCCCTGAGATTTGCCTATCTCCATTACTTCACCCTTATCCCCCTAGCATAGCGAAAATGGGTTATCAATATTCCAGGTCTTTTCTTCAATTTCATTTTATTACTTTCTGTTTGCTCTGTGAAAACATGGATATTTTTAGACTTTCATTGCCTGAGGACAAATACTTTGGCTTAATATAACATTTCATTATGCATGAGACAATCAAGGCTGAGTTTCATTCAGGACAGGAGATGTTGATTAAACTTTGTTAAGGAAACCATCAATTTTCCTATAAATTGCTTGGAACTAAGTGTCTTTTTTACTTATGCTGTTTCACATGTCCTTGTTCCAGAAGTGCATAAACCCACATCACCATATGCCATCAATTAATTAATACTGCAGCCGGAGATAAAGGACAGAGTACACCAAGACCTCTTTTTATTTATTTATTTTTTCACCATGACCTTTGGTGTAAGACAAGCCTTCTATGACTTACAATTTAATAAGATCCAGTTCCAAAATATAAATAAGCCATTTGTTCTTAAGTTATGAGTTACATTTCATGAATCCAGCATTTTCCATCTCTAGTTGTCTATAACTCCCAATTAAATCCCATTCACCTGGGATTAGTATTACCTGTGGGTCCTCTAGTCATTTGTAATAATTTCCTGTGGTTGTCTGTGATCTTAATCACATGTGGAAAAATATTTGTCCCATGTAAACCAGCATGTCTGTGATTTGGCCAGGATTTGACAGTTTGTATATAAGTTTTTGTCTTCTGTGTGCCTTTTTTATTCATTTTCCGTGAAGAATGGAGGCTGCGTTGTAGTTCTTTGAAAATATTTTGGGTGCTGGGTCATATCGCTATACACTGTTAAAAAAATAAAAAATCCAACTATGTCAAGTCAATTTTATTTATATAGTGCTTTTAACAATTGACATTGTCGCAAAGCAGCTTTACACAATAAAAAGAAATACGTTTGTATGCAATGTGTATGAATCAAAATGATAAGATTGTCCCTGATGAGCAAGCCGAGGGCGACGGTGGCAAGGAAAAACTCCCTGAGATGGTAATAGGAAGAAACCTTGAGAGGAACCAGACTCAACAGGGAACCCATCCTCATCTGGGTGATAATGGATAGCAGGGATTGATCAGCATAATAACGTGTACTGGAAGTTCAGTATAACAGGAGATTAAAATTAAAAGTCCAGTTTGTTCCTGGAGGCTCAGGTAGAATGTAGGAGATTCCAGTCCTGAGCTATCGAACAACTGAAGTCACAGGTCCCCAGAGCATCAATCGATGACAGGACAGTCTCCATGGAAACCATCCCCAGCCACCACATGAATCCAGGCAGACCACACGGGGCATCCATGCGACGAGATCTCCAACCAGAAGCAGGACTCCAGGACGGGTTAGACGGCTCCAGAGGGCAGAGGGGTCTGGATCACTGGCAACTCAGGAGCGAACATGTATAGCTCGAAAGAGAGAGGGAAAGGAGAGAGAGAGGAGTGAGCAGAAAAGGAGAGAACATAAAATAAGGAGAGATGGCAGTTAGGTCTGGTCACAGTCAACATGTATAAGGTGAATCTATATTTAGTGAAAAGTGCAAGCAGGGACTCCAGCAGGACTAACTATAACAGCATAACTAAAAGAGAGAGCCAGAACGAAACACAGACATGAGGGCTCCCTGAGATGTAAAGCAACCAATCACCTCAACGTCAACAAACCTGAGTGAACAATGAGAGTGGGGAGGACAGCATCTAAACATACCAGTTCACCAGAATACTCTACGTCCATGAGTCCCCCAGATCTGCTCCCTTACCTAAGGTTAATCTATTTACAAAAATGCTTGGCTAAATAAATAGGTTTTTAGTCTAGACTTAAACACTGAGACTGTGTCTGAGTCCCGAACATTAATAGGAAGACTATTCCATAACTTTGGGGCTTTGTAAGAAAAAGCTCTGCCCCCTGCTGTAGTTTTAATAATACGTGGTACTGACAGGCAGCCTGCATTCTTTGATCGAAGTAGGCGTGACGGATCGTAAGACACTAACAGTTCACTCAGATACTGTGGCGCGAGACCATTTAGTGCTTTAAATGTCAAAAGTAGTATCTAAAAAAATCGATGCGAAATTTCACAGGGAGCCAATGCAGTGTAGATAAGATAGGGGTGATGTGCTCGTATCTTCTGGTTTTAGTGAGGACTCTCGCTGCTGCATTCTGGACTAACTGAAGCTTGTTTATACGCCTAGTTGAACAACCAGACAGTAAGGTGTTACAATAGTCCAACCTAGAGGTGATAAAAGCATGAACTAGTTTTTCTGCATCATTTAGTGACAATATGTTTCTTATCTTGGCAATATTTCTAAGGTGAAAGAAAGCTATCCTGGTAATATTATCTACATGAGCTTCAAACGAAAGGCTGGAATCTATAATCACACCAAGGTCTTTTACTGTTGCACTTGATGGAACAGAAAGGCCATCTAAAGTTACAGTCTGATCAGAAAGCTTACTTCTAGCTACTTGTGGTCCTATGAGCAGAACTGCTGTCTTATCAGGATTAAGCAGAAGAAAATTAATTAACACCCAATCTCTTATGTCCTGCACACACTGCTCAATTTTAGCAAACTGGTTTTTCTCATCTGGTTTTGCTGAGACATATAATTGTGTGTCATCAGCATAACAAGGAAAACTAATACCATGTTTATGAATTATGTTGCCCAGAGGAAGCATGTAAAGGGAAAAAAGCAGTGGGCCTAAAACTGAACCCTGTGGAACACCAAACTCCACTTGAGAAACTATATAAATGTTAAATGAATTGATATTGTATTGTTGGCCCAACTTCTTATAGTGGTATACAACAGGTTACATTTTGTTCATTAAAACTTTAGAGACACAGACTGAATAAACAAAAAAATCAAGTTGAGCCAACAATTTACCTTCACTGAGATGCAATCACGTTATCCTATCTTTACTCTACTCTCATACATTACTAAGGTGAGCTTAGCTATCATTAGACTTAAAGTTACCACACTGCACAGCAGTTAGCTCACTGTTCATAACCATATCTATCTTTTTCCCCACTATGCCCTGACTGTTGCCCAGCATTAGCGTCCTGCTCCCCCCAGCACATACAGACGCCAAACACTCAGCTAACAAAACTTCGAGAAAAACCCAGTTAATTAGCAGTTAAGGCGTAGTGCCACTTCAGTACTCGGTAAGGTAAGAGATGTAAAAATGTCTGTATTAGCTTGGTTTCAGAATTGCTAATGCTAATCTACAAGTGTTATATCGGTTAACTTATCTGTATGAAAACGCATTGATTAGATACCCGGTTAATTTAAAACGTCACTCGACACAGTTACTCCTGAGAATGACAAAGTAAAACCCTTGAAAATATCAAACTCTTTTGAATATGAAGTAATACATAGCTTTAACATTAGAATTCCAGATACAGTGTTTTACACTCTCTGGTGGTATATATCCTAATTAATATATTTATTTTTTTTATCATATCTAAATATGAAGTGACAGATGGCCTTTTGGAGCTACTGGAGGAGTGTGAACAAACTGGGGAAGTTGCTGTGGTGTTGAAGAGGACTATAGTCCTTGATGCTCTGGGTGACTATGCAGCAGCTTTAGGAGTGATTTGGTCAGGTCTGTGCTCTGAACATTGAATTGCAAAAGGACAGGATGTGCACCTATGAAGTCATCCAAACAATTTCTATTAGTACTTGGAGAGACACACTCCTCTCAGATTCAGATGCTGAGAAACAAACTCTTGTTACTCTTGTTGTGAACACTTTTTTTTGTATCTGACACATTGGAAAACAATGTTTATGATGTTGTAATATAAAAGAATCAGAAGATCAGAACCTGTATTTTCTTGTTTTATGCAGATCACTGTTTTAACTTTGACTAGTTTTGGAAGAATAAAGTTTTTTTTTTTTTTGTATGTAATGTTTGTGTGTTTTAATTGTTGAGGTATTGTTAGGCTAGCTTGCTTTTATAGAAAAACTATCACTTGAACCAACTACATCAATGGGCTATAATGGGAAACAACTTACCTTTTTGAGTAGATGAAAAGTTGGGCAAATTCAACTCTAGAGAAATATAATTAATTGAGCCCACAACCAATACTACTTGAGCCGATTTAAATATTTGAATTAAGTTGAGTCAACTTAAGATTTTGAACTGGATGCATGTTGTGTCAACTAAACAGCAATGTAGTGTAAAAAAAAAAAAAAAAAATCGTTTGGCCAGCATTTCCAGCTAAAAGTTGAGTGAACTTAAAAAAGCTGTGCATCTTGTACACCACACAACAATACAATGTGCAGAAAGAGAAAGCTGAAAACCATCAAAAGAGCCAAAGCAAAAAGAATGATTAGATGGAGATGGATGACATGGATAGCAGCATGCGGTAAGGAACATAAGTCAATAAATCTGATTAAAATGGCTCATCCCATGCAAATGCGCCGCATGAAATTCAGAAGTGGGAGTAATTTGACACAAGGTCCCCAGCTAATACTATGCCTGTGCAAGTATTGTTATTGTTTAAGGTCTTTATATATTATTGTTTAATATTGCTATGGAAAAACAAGCATCAACTGTGATTTGCCTTTAAAAAATGTGCATTAATCAAGCTATATTCATTTTGAAATCATTTTCAAGCTTTTTTCTAGAAATCGGTGCCTTTTGAGTATTTTATCAACCTGCAAAAAAACAACAAGAAAAGAAAAGAAAAGGGGGAAAAAAACGCCGTGAAACTGAAGCAGCATGAAATGCAGAGCACACTGGGGAATATGCATTTGTAATAGAAGCATGTCAGCTAGTGGAATCATGATCATCTGCAGCAGTCAAGCATGACTAACAAGATTAGCCGGGCACTTTTGTATTTTCACCTCAAAATCCCCTGCTGGCTGTAATGTGCCATGTTGTTTATTATTGGAACATGATCTCCTGACTTTAAATGAGGAAAACGTGTTGCAGTTGCATCTGGACTCTAATATTCTGATTGGTTAACATGAGTCAGGAAGGCAGGGTTACTGTTTAGCTTTCATCATAACCTAATGCATATCAAATGCACCAAGGTTTATTGCTGCGTAAATGAATACTGTATATTGTGCACGACTTAAAGGAGACTTGCAGCTGTATTTTGCTGGATGGAAATATTTGCAGAGCTCCATTACCTTCATTATTATTTTAAAAAAAATGTAGTAAAATATCTGCAGCTGCTGTGTTTGAATAAATCATGGCTTTACATCCACTGCTGAAGTCGTTGACCTTGAGTCATGTTTCATAAGAAGCAACATTTCTTTTCCATATACCAACCCTGAAGGCTTTTCAGGCTGTAGAACAATAAAGACTAAAGGACACGGATGTGTGCAAAGAAAATAAACTTATTGTTCAAGTTAAACCTTAACTTGTATTACAGCAAATTCCTGGTCGAAGTCTGTAACACATTTTCTGGTTTTCTACCTTTCATAATGTTTTGGAATATAATGTGTTGACACAGGCCATTAAACACTCAAATCACAGTAAGAGTCAAGCTCATATACAATAACTAGTTGTGTAACTCCATTCTGTCTGTTCTTCAACTTATTCTACTATTGTCATTTATCTATAAATCTAGCCATCCCATAGTTCTTCAAAATTATTTGAAGGCTTTCCAGGAACAGTGGGAAAGCATATTTGTTTTGTCTGGCAGAATTCTTCCCTTCAAAGTCTGGCAGAACTTTCTTCAACAAGTCCTGGTTGTCTGTCACCACCTTGTTTGCTCTCCTGGAAAAAAAAAAAAAAAAAAGTCCTGACCATGTCTTGCAGATGGTGATTAGTATTCCAAATTAGGTTTTGCTGTGTGGGTAACAATAAACCTGGTTCTTATGAAAAAAACCATTATAATATTCAATAACACAAATGTCCAAGAGGCAGAGCAATCTAGCTCGCTCTACTTTCATCATGGAATTGATTTGGTTGTCTAAGAATGATAGTTAATAATCGTTGAGCTAGGTAATGGTGCACATCATCATAAACAAAATAGGCGATCTTCATGCAACACTCCAGTATAGTAATGATTTGGTCTGTTGGCCTTCAACCTGTTCTGGCTGACATCCACTGCATCCTCAACCAGGACGCTTGTAAACAGAACCAACTTCCTAGCAGGTGGAACTCGGTGGAGCTTATGTTCACTGATTTTTGGAAAGCCATAAAACATGGGCACCTCCTCAGATTTCCGGAAGATTTGTTGCGAGAGTTGGTCAGATACAGACTCTCTGGAAAATAAATGTATATGTTGGAAAACGTCTGTCACGCATCCACTCAATTTAATTCAGTTCAATTGAATTACTTTAAATAAATCCAATTTCATTCAATTTTATTCGCGTAGTGCGAATTTGATAATGGACGTCGTCACAAAGCAGCTTTACAGGAAAACCAATCAGCAGATTAAAAAAAAAAAAAAAAAATGAATAAAAGAAATGTCCCTAATGAGCAAGCTGGAGGTGACAGTGGCAAGGAAAAACGTTCTGGTATGACATGAGGAAGAAATCTTGAGAGGAACCAGACTCGAAAGGAAACCCATCCTCATTTGGTTGACACCTGATAGTGAGACCATAAATAGATCCCTTCTACTGTGTGCTATGAGGTTCGAAAGGGGATTTGTTGAATTTGTTGAGGTTACCAAATGTTCACTCAGGAAAACTCGGGTACAAAACCGCTCGTGGTTTATTTAAGCGATTGCTGTAATAAGCCATTATTGAAACTGGTTGTATCAAACGCATCCATGCCACCTTTGTGGTTATTAAGTGGAACCGTGCTCAGATATCACATGGGTCTTCAAACAGACCAAATGGGGCCATCCTGAGCAGCGGATAGTGGTCTCTATGTAATGAGAACTCCAAGTAGAACTGGGGCACCAGGACACATCAAACAGGTAGAGAAAGAGAGAGAGGGAGAATTCTCACTGGCATTTAATGGATTAGAAACTAAAAACATTTTGTGCAGAGTGCAAGCAGCGACTCCAGCAGGCCTAGCTTTAACAGAATAACTGGGGGAACCACAGAAGGAAACAGGTACAGTGTGTGTGTGCTGCCTAGGAAATAAGGCAACCAATCACTTCACTTAGTTTCCGCTCGTAAACAGTTTCTATTACTCCTCTAACTTTGCTTTAACCTGCTGTGAGCTTCATCAACTCTTGTATAATTCTCTTAATTCTTCGAATTTACCTTTCATGTTAGGTTCAAGTACTTTACTGCCTGTACTTCTTCACTTGGTGCCTTTCCTTCTGGAAAATCTTCCCATGCAATTTCTGTAAATCATCAGTTGGCAGGACTGAGGAGTGACCAGTAAATGAAAGTCTAGTTCAAAGAGATCAAGCTGTTCTGATGCTCTAATAGATACGTGGTGAAATTCACCATTTCCCTATGCATCTCCATTTAATCAGTTTATTTTTATCTTATTCTATTTCACTTAGTTTATCTGCGTTTCTCTTTGTGTACACTGGAAGATCACTGCTGCTAATAATGGAGAGTCATTTCTGCTTCTGTATGCCAGTCACAATGTGATGGTCAAATGACTTGCAAAAGTTTGTTGAAACATTGTAAGTGTTGTTAAAATTATGTAAATTTGACATTCAGAATCCAAAGGCATTTTTGCCATTTTTGGTATATTGTGGTATCTGGCACCAAGGCATTAGTGGCGGCACCTTTACATCGAGTATGTCCATAGGGTAAACTTGTTTGTACAGCACATATATAATTGATTGGATTGATATCTTGGTAATTTGAAGGCCAAGTCAACAAACTGAACTCCAAAAATGTTCTTCACAAAATGTGCACTGTGGCTTTAAAGAAGGCCTTGAAAAAGGCCAGTACGGCCATTATGGCCTACTGTTGAGATGATAGGGTGTTCATGGTCTGCAACGACGTTTAAGTAGGTGTTTTTTTTTATTTTTTTTTTTTATCAAAGTAACAACTACATGAATGTCAGGACCCAAGGTTTTCAGACAGAACTTTACCCAGAGCATCGCTCTCACTTCACCAGTTTGCCTTGTTCCCATAATGCACCTTGGTGCTATCTCATCCCCAGGTAATTGAGACACTCACAAACAATTGCTCCATGGTCCACTTATGATGGTTATATGCTTTTGGTAGTTGATAAATGTCAGCATGAGCACTTAAAATGGTCAAGATACTGTGCACTTTGTGTTCTGACACCGTTCTATCGTAGCTATGTAGAGTTAACCTTTTCTGCAACTTGTGCTACAGGAGCTGTTCTGTGAGATGAGACCAGACTGCTTAAATTTGCTCCCCACATGCTTTAGTGAGCAATGGATGCCGATGGCTTTGTTGGTGGAATGGTCTGCGTTTCCTTTGACCGCTTTCTATAGGTACTAACCATGGCATACAGGGAACACCGCACAAAAGCTTGTGTCTTGGAGCTCCTCTGACCCAGTCATCACAAATTGGCACTTGTAGTTATTCGATCTATACACTTGTCCTTTTTCCCTGTTTGAAAAGCATCAGTTTTGAAAACTACCCATTTACTTACTACCTAATATATCATACCCATATGCAATAACATAATAAATAAATGCTGAATTTCTTGCCCTTGAGAAGCTTTGCCAACCCTTCGGTTTTTGCTTTTTCTTTTTTTTTTTGCAGTAGTAGCAGCATATTGTAGTCAGAAACAGCAAAACATGTAAAATCTTGTTTTACAGATTTGGTACTACAGGGACAGAGCAAGAGACACAGAGAGAGATGTGGTTCTGCATACAAAACATGGTAACATGTAGTGCATTTGCAATTTGCCTAGACAAGAATTTAACAAGTTGAGCAAAATAAAATGAGTTTTAGAAAATAAAATGTATAAATCCTTGCCTTAAATGGACACACAGGTCTGTTTTACTGCTGGTTCAGTCCAAATAGTTTGGAAATGAGAACATTGTGTATGTTTATAATATTAGCTTATTGATATTACCTGGGCGGCACGGTGGTGTAGTGGTTAGCACTGTCGCCTTGCACCGCCAGGGTCCGGGTTCGATCCTCGGCCAGGCTCGATTCCCGACTCTGTGTGCATGGAGTTCGCATGTTCTCCCCGTGCTTGGTGGGTTTCCTCCGGGTACTCCGGTTTCCTCCCACAGTCCAAAGACATGTAGGTTAGGCTAATTGGCGTTTCCAAATTGCCCATAGTGTGTGAATGAGTGAGTGTATGTGTGTGTGTGTCTGTGTGCCCTGCGATGGATTCGCACCCTGTCCAGGGTGTACCCTGCCATGTGCCCCAAGTTTCCTGGGATAGACTCCAGGCCCCCGTGACCCTGAATACAGGATTAAGCGGTATAGATGATGAGTGAGTGAGTGAGAGTGATATTACCTGTGTACGTTTATAATATTATATCATAATGGAACTTGATTTCATAGGAACATTTATCATGAGTTTTAGTGTATTGTAAATGACCATGAGATTACTGTACGTCTTAACTACAAAGGACATTCAAGTCAAACACCTCCTCGCACCTCACGTGTCCGACAGGTTTGCTCTCCTTAGTGATGCATCCGCTGAGAAACCGGAAAGAGGTCTGGTTATAGGAATCTCTATGCTAAGCCATGTGAAATTAGATGAGTAGGTGTATTTAGACAATTGTTAAAAGGGCTATTCGAATGATATTGAATTTAACTGAATGGAATTTAAGGTTTACAAGGCATTCAATATTATTTATTGTTCGTTTTCAACATTCTTTAATCAGTACATCTTGATTGAGCACTCTGCTGGGCTGTACATGAATGTGAAAAGACTCTGCCCTATCTGCCAAACTTGTCAAAAAAGCTTGGAGTGAGAATATGAAAAATATGGTGTTTTGTATGGAGTTTATCATACACAAAACAATGTGTTATTATTTATATTCATAAGAACACTCGGGGGCTAATTGATTACGAGAGAATACAACAAAACACATGCAAACTTATGTCAAATGCAGCAGTCATGCAGAAGAGAATGTACGAGGGCTCCTGCATGCACTGGTACTGCCAAAGCTCAGAATCAAGTCACATACTCAAATAGATTAAATACAAACAAATATACATACATTAAATCAAAGACATGTGAAGAACGTACAAAGACAAGATTTACCTCTTTGGATAATACCATGTCGATGCCCTCACCTACTCTTTAGTGCTCCCTTCTTTTGCGTGTGATTGATGCCTCACATAGCTGCAAATTTGTGCTAATTTCATTCGGATTACGCAAATGTTATTTCTCATCACTTGGAGAGAAAAACGTGGCGGCGCCTCGGAAGATGATTTGATATTAAAATAAAGGCCGTTTATAGCTGACTCGTCAGAACCAAACTGCCGCTCACTGATCTATCTCGCGTCTTCCACAGCAGAGCTTTCGTGGTTGTTTCTTCCGCACACTCTTACGTCTATACATGGTCAACTATTGTGTTGAAAGTCTCTGTTGCTCATCTTGAGGAAAGCGCTAGATTACAGGGCTATTAATTATTCTCATTTATCAGGAAAGCATCATGGTCTGGATAGAACTGTCACTCGGTCCAGATCCAGACTGCTTCTGGACATTTCAAAATTCCTGGTTTGTCGTGAACGCCTCTTTATTATTAAGACAAAGACCTTTGTAGTATACAAATATCACTTGACCAACAGCACTTTGTGGACTAATAGCTCATCATATATTATTATTACATGCACATATCATGGAACTATGATTGTGCTTTCTCTTATGCTTATAGGGTCTGATCATCCTTCTCCTCCTTAATAGCTCACACAATTGTTTAAAAAAATAAATAAAAAAAAAGCAAGAGACTTGCCAAAACACAGTGTCACAATTTTCTAGCACTGCATGCTCTTGCTTAACTTCTTGTTAATGAGCCAATGTGCACAGCATGTGGCCATCTTAACATACAGCATGCTTGGCTGTGTTTCATCACTCACTGCCAACAATCAGGGCTTATTTTTTTCTGCCACGGTTCTAAACTCATACATTTGATAATTTTTAGGAACGAGATTTTTGAAATGACGGGCATTTTTGGGTCATTATGACATGAGGGTAGCTAAGGCAAAATGGCAGGTGCTGTGTCTGTAAATCCGTGCCAAAGGGAAGAATTACGTGTAAAACAGCAATGCATTATGGGGGAAAAGTCGGATTTTTTTTTTTTTTTGCTGCTAGGGTTGATACATCTTATACACATTATGTGCATGAAGGTTGCATGTTCTCCCTGTGCTTGGTGGGTTTCCTCTGGGTTCTCTCGTTTCCTCCCCAGTCCTTTGGGAGGTCAAGTAGGCGTCCCCAAATTTCCCGTAGTGTGTGAAGGTTGAGCGGATGTCTTTTCACGATATATTTATCTTATTAACTTCTTATATTTATCTTATTCAAATACTTTATTTCATTTTATTCTTATTCTGTGTATATATATATATATATATATATATATATATATATATACATATATATATATATATTCTTTGGTTTAATCAGTACGTGTCTTCAATGTTTTCAAGCACTCAGTGTTAACGGTTGTCTCAACAGATACCACTGTAAGAAGTTGGATCAACAATACATATTAATTCATTCCTCATTTATCTAGTTGGAGCTTTTACACTGTACTGTATATTATGAGTATTATTAGTATATATATATATATATATATATATATATATATATATATATATATATTACAAGTATTCACACTTCGCACTGGTGGATCGTAACCAGGTTGTAAGTACTTCTTCAAAATGCCAAATGCCAAAAACTTAGAGAGTAGACAATTTATTGAAAACTACATTTAAACTTAAACACGCTGGTCATCAGCTGATCAAAAGTTTAAGACCATAGCTTTTCAAAGTTAAAATGTAATTTTAATGTCACTGTCCTTCAGACAGTCACACTGTCATGATCTCCTGATGGCAAAAGCGAAAAAGACTGTCTGTTTTTGAACGTGGCAGAATTGCTGAGCTTCACAAGCAAGTGCTCTCACAGCGCGCCATTGATCCCGTGGTTGGACGCAGCAAGACAGTCATTTTAAATTTCTTGAAAGTGCCTTAGAGTTGTGGGACAAAAAAAAAAATCAATTGGTAGGCCCCCAAAAAATTCTCCTGTCCTCCGTGAGGACACAACCTGCTCCTCGACCCAAATCAAGGCCCTTACTGATGCTGACTGCAGCCCAATAACCATAAGACAGCATCTGCGAGAGAAGGGCTTAAAGAACAAAAAAACATCTTTGAAAGCCACGTCTCCTCCCATACCACAAACTAGCCTGTTTGAAAGTTGCAAGCGAGCACCAAACACGGGACACTGAGCGATGGAAGAAAGTGTAGAAAGTGAGATATCAATCTGTCACCTTCCGGAATGTCTAAAAGCCACCAGCTAGCCTGAATGTCTCCATCTTGACTCCCTTATCTCGTCCATGACACAAAGCAGTGTGAAGTTTAACCCAAACATGGAAAGGAAGTCCACCGCACACTGATGTCTAGTGTTAACCTCGGCCGGCAACAGTGTAAATCAGCAAGCCGACAAACAAAGGAGAGAGTTTTACAGCTTCACTCCGAGTTGGGGGAGCCACACACACACACACACACACATATATATATACACACACACTCACCTAAAGGATTATTAGGAACACCATTCTAATCCGGTGTTTGACCCCCTTTCGCCTTCAGAACTGCCTTAATTCTACGTGGCATTGATTCAACAAGGTGCTGAAAGCATTCTTTAGAAACGTTGGCCCATATTGATAGGACAGCATCTTGCAGTTGATGGAGATGTTTGGGATGCACATCCAGGGCACGAAGCTCCCGTTCCACCACATCCCAAAGATGCTCTATTGGGTTGAGATCTGGTGACTGTGGGGGCCATTTTAGTACAGTGAACTCATTGTCATGTTCAAGAAACCAATCTGAAATGATTGGAGCTTTGTGACATGGTGCACATGGGTACATGGTGGTCATAAAGGGATGGACATGGTCAGAAACAATGCTCAGGTAGGCCGTGGCATTTAAACGATGCCCAATTGGCACTAAGGGGCCTAAAGTGTGCCAAGAAAAGATCCCCCACACCATTACACCACCACCAGCAGCCTGCACAGTGGTAACAAGGCATGATGGATCCATGTTCTCATTCTGTTTACGCCAAATTCTGACTCTACCATTTGAATGTCTCAACAGAAATTGAGACTCATCAGACCAGGCAACATTCCAGTCTTCAACTGTCCAATTTTGGTGAGCTCGTGCAAATTGTAGACCCTTTTTCCTATTTGTAATGGAGATGAGTGCTACCCGGTGGGGTCTTCTGCATACCTTCTGCATACCTCGGTTGTAGCGAGTGGTTATTTCAGTCAAAGTTGCTCTTCTATCAGCTTGAATCAGTCGGCCCATTCTCCTCTGACCTCTAGCATCAACAAGGCATTTTCGCCCACAGAACTGCCGCATACTGGATGTTTTTCCCTTTTCACACCATTCTTTGTAAACCCTAGAAATGGTTCTAAACCCTAGAAACGGCCCATCTAACACCAACAACCATGCCACGCTCAAAATTGCTTAAATCACCTTTCTTTCCCATTCTGACCTTCAGTTTGGATTTCAGAAGATTGTCTTGACCAGGACCACACCCCTAAATGCATTGAAGCAACTGCTATTAATAATTGCATTAATGAGAAATTGAACAGGTGTTCCTAATAATAGGTGAATAATAGGTAAAAATAGGTGAGTGTATATATATACTTAAAAGTATTAAAACTTCAGCAGGGTGTTCTCCAGGTGACAGATCAAACATTAGACTAATTTATGCATGAAAAAGGAACCATGCGGAACGTGGCTAAGGCCCGCAACAACATCTGCTTGGGACAATCACCTATGGGATGGACCAATTCTGTGGGGTCAAAACCCCAAGGTCCAAATAGGCTCCTCTGCTTTTTCACCATCACGTCTTCGCCATCACCCTTGCGTGTGCTCTTTCAGAATGTGAAACTCTTCGCCCTGAGACTTCTCTGACCTCCGGCTCCTTCGCCGTTGTCCTTTCACCCCTGCTCTTGCATCCGGCCAGAGAAAGAGAGGGTCAGCCAAAAAAAATTATACACATCTATCTATCTATCTATCTATCTATCTATCTATCTATCTATCTATCTATCTATCTATCTTTAGAATTAATACACAGTCAAATTGATGTACAGCTGCTGTATGATTTCTCAATTCCTCACTTCTGCATGTCTTGATTCTCTGGGGAGTCATTTACTAATTGGTATGCAGTAGCATGCTCTGTGTGTGTGTATGTGTGTGTGTGTGTGTGTGTGTGTGTGTGTGTGTGTGTGTGTGTGTGTGTGTGAGAGAGAGAGAGAGAGAGAGAGAGATTTATTTTCCCCCTCTGTGCTGTCAGCTACAGGAAGGCAATTGGAGGTTAAAAAACTGATACATTACTCTCTCCACTCTAGAGCATCTCTCCACAGAGCAGTCTGTCACATGCTTCCTACACACACAGATACACACAAAAGAGGGGTGAATAAAAAAGGACGCACACAGTAATGCAGTGGGTCATTGAAACATAAAGTCAGTGAGTTAGGAAATTATTCCCTCAGTAAGTGAATCATTAGGTAAGTCAGTCAGTGAATCATGCAATAATTCGGTCAGTGAGTCAATCAATTTCTTGGTTATGAATCATGAGGTCTGTTATTTTGTCAGTCAGTGATTCACTCAGAGACGATGACAGTGGGTCGGTCATTCAGTCAGTAATCTGGCACTCAGTCAGTGATTCAGTCAATGACTCAGTTATACTGTGGGCAACTGAATAATTAGGGTTAACATTTCAGCCAGTCAGTGTTTCAGGGAGCAATTTACTAATTTTAGAGAGTTAAAAATGTAAAAAAAAAATCAGTCAGTGAAATATAGAAAGATTCTGTTAATGCATCAGGAATTCATTGGTGATTGAGGACGTTTTCGTACTGGGAACGATTGTTCTGTTCTGTTACCCCCCCACCCCCAAACTCCCTGCCCCCCACTGTTCCATCATCTGTACAAAAGGAGAAAGAAGAAGAAACCACGAGACGAGTCATTCCTACCGACACATCTATCGCGCAGTGCGATTATCAGTCAGTCAGTCCATTATTTATTTAATCAAAGATTCGGTCAGTCGGTCACAGAGGTAAAAGTAAAAGTAAGTTTCTTGGTGATTCAGTGAGTTATTTGGCGAAACAGTAAAAGAAAATGCATCACAAGTAGGCAGTAATCACAGACAAAGGGTTGAATGGTCTACACACTGTGGTTAAAATCAAAGAGAAACCTTTGATTACTTTCATGCATTATAAAGTTATAAAGAACAGCAGGCGTGCAAGGTTCTCTCTCCTCCTACACACAGCATTTAAATGAAGCTTTTGATTATGTCTATGTGTGTGTGCGTGTGTATGTGTGTGTATGTGTGTGCATGTGTGTGCATGTGTGTGCATGTGTGTGCATGTGTGTGCATGTGTGTGTGTGCGTGTGTGTGTGCGTGTGTGTGTGCGTGTGTGTGTGCGTGTGTTTGTGTCTGTCTGTGTGTGTGTGTGTGTATGTGTGTGTGTCTGTCTCTGTGTGTGTGTGTGCATGTGTGTGTGCGTGTGTGTGTTTGTCTGTGTGTGTGCGCGCGTGTGTGTGTGTATGTGTGTACAGTATGTGTGTGTGTATGTGTGTACAGTATGTGTGTGTGTGTGTGTTTCTGTCTGTGTGTGTTTCTGTCTGTGTGTGTTTCTGTCTGTGTGTGTGTGTGTGTGTGTGTGTGTGTGTGTGTGTGTGTGTGTGTGTGTGTGTGTATGTGTGTGTGTGTGTGTGTGTGTGTGTGTGTGTGTGTGTGCCTGTGTATGTGTTTGCATCAGAGTACATAACTGCTTGTGCTTTACTCTATAATTATACTATGAAATTTAAAAACAAGACGAGAACGCGCTTAATCTGAATATAGAATGTAATACAATTGGGTTCTATTTATGTCTTGTAATATGCGAGCCTCAGAGTGGATATGGTAAAGTCGACATAAACTGAGGGATTGTCCCACAGTGGTGGATTCTTTTTTATATAAAAGCTGATGATTGTGTATTTACTTCAACAATAAGTATCAGACATTTTCATGGATTTTAGGAGGAAAGATTCTTGGACAGAGAACACAAAGAGACTTTTGACCACTACAGCACTTTATAGATGGTGGATGCATGGACTGTGACAGACTTTCAACCATATATAACTGTACCGTTATTTTAAAAAATGACTCTGTTACTTTTTTACCCAGTTAGTGGAAGTTATTTCCTCACTGATTAGATTTTTGTACCAGGTTAAAACTCTTACTACAAACCTCCCTTTGAGGATATGGAGAACTGTCAGTGTGAATAATGTTCAAGTTGAGGTACTTTAGCAGCATAGGTAAACAGATTCTTTATTCCAGCCTGGTGGCTGTTGATACTTGGAGAAATTTGGCTAGGGTTCTGAATAAAGATCGAACAACAGCTTCTGTTCTGGCAGAGAACTGCAATTGCTGAGGCACCACCATTTCATTCAACTCCACGGCAGAATTCCAGTCTGAGAATTACTTAATAATCAGAAAGATGAGCTTACCGTGAACACCACACGCTTAAATAAAATAAGTCTATTTGGGTCTAATGCAGGTTTTCCAGTTTAATTGTACCTACCAAAAACTTGGAAGTACATACTGTAGCATGGCTATGGAACATGTAGCAGTAGAAACAAAGGGAAAGGCTTGTGAAATTACACAGAAACAGGAGAAACGAATGCAACCATAATATGGCATAGGCAACTCATTAGGATCACTGTGATATATATTTTGTGTAATTATTAAATAATTATTATATACATAATATCATATACCCAATGCAAAGAATTGTATAATCGAAGCCATGAGCTACACTATTAAATCATTCATATAAGCTCTAACACAGCAAAATTCCCAGTCTTGATTTAACACCCTATGGTGTTAATATAAGTCCAGGTGGACTAATATATGAACTCTGAAAGAATTAACTGAATACTGAGGGTTTGGGTTTCCCAGGGTTCTCTAATGCTGCCAATCTAGCTAGCTGACATCCCAATCACTATACCTGCTCCGGTTGCAAACCATATGTTAAGAAGAAAAAAAAAATGGGAAAAAGGCTTTCAATATGTATACCTTCTCTGTGAAACTACTGTTAATGCTGTCTGTATCCTGGAATGTAGATTATTCACCAGCAATGCAACAAAACCAAAAAAAGTCATTAACTAAACATGATATTGGCTTTTATTTGCCAGAATTTAAGAATAATATTGCCGGGTAATACTTGGATGAGAAGTACTGTAACCATGGCAATACCAACCATACAGTTGGCGGTGGCCCTATTGTCCTGGTATTAAAGTTTGTTTCTTTTTTGATGAATGACGGTGATGAGACTCCCATCGCAGTCACAAAGCAATATAACACCACTACCATACTGTATGTACCCTATTTCATCTGTACCCTTTATCTTTATACTTACAGGACTGGTTGGGAAAACTATGTCCTAAGTTTCCATATTTTTCCATGGTCTATGCTCTTAGCATGCTATGTTCCAAAGGGCCTATATCCCAATCTTTTATTTTGTTGGCCCTATGCACCCACTAACCTGTTTTCATACCTCCATGTCCAATGCCCTTAAACCAGGACTGGAAGAAGAGCATCAATTTGATGGAAGAGGCATTAACAAGCAAGCTATGCTAAAGATACCACTGTAATGACTATGGATATTTGCTAGCTGAAACTACAACGCAATGTTAGGGCTAAATCATAATGACAGTGCATACTGTACATTTGCAGTCACAAAACATACCACAAGCTAGTACTTGGTATAGGTGCAACAGAATCTTCCCAGTTATCTTGTAATGCCTAGGAAGATATATTCCGAAGCTGTAAAGTATCTACAGCAACAAAGATTAGAATTTGTCTCGACAGTGATTTCTGTATTTTACGTAAAGTAAAGTTGGACCTTTGTATAGGAAAAAGATGGAAACTTTTGAAAGGACTTTTGAGAACACCAGCCATATTCAAAGCAAAATACTTTTTTTTTTTTTTTTTTGACTGGGCATTGTACAATGGACATTGGTATTGTCTCCTGGAAAATCCTGGGAAAAGCAAAAGGAAGAAACAGACATGGAGTACATCCCCATAAGTTGACATAGATTTGTTGGTACTTGAAAATACACATCAGCTTGCCAATGGGAAGGGCAGCCAATTGCTTGAGGCCACAGGGCAGTACAGGGCCCTGAGGGCTGACAAACTTATTATATATATATATATATATATATATATATATATATATATATATATATATATATATATATATATATATATATATATATATATATATATATATATATATATATATATATATATATATATATATACTATTTATTTCTACTTCTGCCAATTATGCAAAAATGTAGAGAAATAAAATGTACAATTTCTTCTATGATGTAGTGGAGAAATAAATAAATAAATAAATAAATAAATAAATAAATAAATACTCTCTGTCCCCAGTATGCGGTTTTCGTGGCACCATTACCTTCTCTTACCTTCTAGTTTGCTGCATTTTAAATGCTATATAATCCTGTGTTCATTTAATCAGGAGCCTGTGTTTGTACCTATGCAGCTGCATAATGGGACTATGGGACTTTACTGTCATTTTGTCATCTGTCATTTTAACACCAGATTTGTGTTGTGTTATGCATCATCATCCCTGCAACTTTCAGTCTATCACAGCACACTGTACTGACGTGATATTATATTAATAAAGAATGATGGATATTTGGGAAGTGACCTTATAAAGGTGAATGGATCTTTTTTGTTTGTGACTGTAACATTGATCAATTTAGTCGTGTGTGTGTGTGTGTGTGTGTGTGTGTGTGTGTGTGTGTGTGTGTGTGTGTGTGTGTGTGTGTCTGTGAAAATTAGCCTCAAGGTTACTTGGCTCATTTTTGCAGCTGTAGTTAGAAAGATGGATTCTGGGAGGTGTATTTGCTGGACTGTTTTGTGTGTGTGTGTGTGTGTGTGTGTGTGTGTGTGTGTTCTGGATCATGAGCCACCATCACAGATGCTTCATGGCATCTGTCTCCTTTCATTCTTCGCTTAAGGTATGCATGTGTGTGTGTGTGTGGAGGGTGGGTTGCCTCCCAAATGACCCTCTTAAGTCCTCTTGATCTGACGTTTGGAACTGCAGCTATGTAGAAACACAAAGTTATAAGAGCTGAGACTGTCTTGCTAGTTCTTGCTAGTAGGTGCCACTAACAGGATGTGACATTGAAAACATCTCCTGCTAATTTAGGAGAGAAAGGAAAGCTCATTTCATCTTTGTAGTTAAACAATGGAAAAAATGTCTGTTATTGTTTGGACGTGGTCCAAATAACCAATCCCCGAAGTCTCTTTTAAACATTGCAAGAGAAGTTGATTATGTAATCATGTTTGCTTCTTGTTAGCTTTCTGTACTGAGCTTTGCTAACAGGAAGTGAGAAGTGCTAACATGTGCTACACAAATAAAATATTGTTCCAAGTGTTGTTCTTATGTAATATAATTACCACACTGACCAAATATAAACAAAGTAAACAAGCAAATAATATATAAGAATGTGCTGCTAGCTAGAATGATGCTCGTTAACAATGCTATCTCACCAAAACAAATGAAAAAGACATCGCAGTTTTATTTGCCTTGTGCACACACAAACACACACGCACACACACGCTTACTCCCCACACACACACACACATTTTGATCAGACATAATGGTTCAATCCATCAATAATTCATGAAGAAGAAAGACAATAACAGCATCATTATTAAAACACGCGCTGAATATTGAAGCATCCATTCGGGCAGAAAATAAAAGAGGCAAAGAAGCACGTAAAATGCTATTTTTTTTCTGAAATAACTCTTTTAGGAAATACAATATTGCCCATTCTAATGGAATCCGACTCTGGTGACCCCTCGTCACGCCATCGTGAAGAGCTTTTAATGAAAGCTTTGCTAGGCAGCGCTTCATCATTCTGGCTCTAGAGATCTATATTCCCATTTCTGTCCCAAAACACTATTTTCCCAGGGCTGTACCGATGAGCGTGCAGAGTATTTAACATGTCGAATTGGCATGATAAAATACATTATCAACATGAAAATTTAACAGTACAGAGTTGATTGAAGTAGTCTGCAACTTCTTTCTCCACCAAAGTAAATACTTAACCCTGATCGGTCAAAGCAAGGGGTGACAACATGAATTCTGATTAATTTGCCTGATGTAAATAATACTGACAATCAAAGTGTGTGTTTAATTCTATTGTAATATCAGGGGTTAAGCGACCTTAACCTATGACAAATTGACACATGAGCTAATTTTCTTTTCTTTTATTTTGTTCATTTATTTATTTATTTTCCACAAAGCAGAAAACATTTTCACAAATGCCAGAAAGATACCCAACCCAGCAGGAATTTTTTGTAGTGATGTATATTTGGCAACATTCTGGCTGCTGGGATAATATAGGGTATTAGGTTGTTTTTGTTATTGTCCCTAAGACAATACTGCAAATGAGACATCAAAACAATATTAATACCAAACTGATGGTAGTGGGAGCTTTGCATACTCTTGACTGCACCACTAGAGAACTACAGTAATAGTAACTAATAGAACAGAACAAGTAAATGTGTTTGCATAACAGTGAGTGGCAATACCAGATAAGAAGAATTTATTGAATTGTTTAATTGGGGAAAAAAACCCATATTACAGTAGAGTAATTTTGGAGCTAAGACACACATCATGGTAATGTTTCCGAAAGTAAAAGAAATAGAAAGTTAACTAGCACTAAGACGTGCTTGACATGAGATACACACACTGTACTATACGCCGGACGCTGTTGTGGCCGTCCTGATCTCTGATCAGAATTCTAAACCCTGTTCGAAATTTAAAGGTCCATGGATGTGGTAAAATCATGTGTGAATGTATGTTGATCTGCATGAATGCTCCAAATAAATGTTACGATGTCATTGTTTTGAGGTTATATTTGCAACATTGTGTTTGGGTCTTAACATATCTTAACATGATTTTGTCAAAGTCATTCTAACTTTCAAAAACAATGTTGCACTGATGTTGAATTTCATTGTTAGACGTGTATTCCAACAGTCATACAACAATAGGGTCCCTGCTGGGAGATATCACAAATTGTATACAGAGCTACATACAGATCACTCAATTCAATAAAAAAAAGGTTTTCCATTGCAAAGGTATTGCCCCCCCCCCTTTTAGCAGAAACTCTACTTATTGATTTCATTATTATTATTATTATTATTATTAAGTCAAAACAAAAACATTTTTGATTTCCAAACATTAGCATTCCAACAAAAAATTCAATGCTACTTTATTGCTACAAAAACACTTGTATGCCAGACAAGAAAGCAGCATGTTATATAAGAAGAAGAAGAAGAAGAAGAAGAAGAAGAAAATCTATTGGGATTTGCATGCAAAAAAGAAGCAGGTGAGTCAATGTCCTCAAAAGAACTGTGGATGGTCCTGCAGGAGGCTCAGAAACACCTAGTAGTTAATTTCCTCATAAAACTACCCGAATTGTCCCTGAAACTAAAGGGTCCAAAAAGCATTTTTGTCATGCCGAATAGTGACTTTGTTTCATTAATTGCTCTCACAATTGGGATTATAAATAAGATAAGACAAGATTACAAGTTTTTTCAAATAAAAGTATACACTCAACAATTAATTTCCCATTATTGCACAGATTCACATTATTGCACAGCTCTGGTGTGAGTGGACTATTTGGGACAGTATTGATTGCTCTGACAGTGGCTGGAAGAAAGGACCAAAATGATTGCTCTTTCACATGCCACGGGTGAAGCAGGCTGACACCGAAGGAGCTAATCAGTGTTGTTACAGTCCTCATGCATGATAGCTTAAATAATTCTCTTTTGTTTCTGTGTTATGTAGTCAAGTGTCTAAATGAGTGACCAGCGAATTCATTATAATTTTACTATGAAGCCTGTTTACTGTTAACTTTGTCAAATGTCCACTGTAGGTGACAAAATAATTGTAGTTCTAAGTTATAAATGCTCAAATCAGGACTGGGGAGGACAAAGAGTCAGGACCACTTTGTAGCTTTACAGAAAGAGAGAGAGAGAGAGGGACCTATTAGTTGCTCCAACCTCACACTTACGTATTGGTTAAGGACAATGTACTTTGTGTGCCTACTGCAAGCAGGGCCTCTATCAAGAATAACTATGACAGCATGATTAAAGCCAGAAGGTAACACAGACCTGAGGGTGCCAAGAGACATAAAGTAGCCAAGCACAACACTGTCGAGACTGGAGGGTGATAGCATTGAAACACCCTAGCTCGCCAAAAAACTTTATGGCCAAGAACTCTTCAGATCTGCGCCTTTATCTAAAAGAAAACTAACAACTTTTTTTTTTTTCTTCAGATATTGTATGTTGTAAAAGATTCTACCCCACTCTAGTTTTTACACTTTGAGGAACCACTAATAACCTGCAGCATTTCAACAAATTAGGTGTGGTGGATTAAAAAAAAATAAATAAATAAAAAAATCACTCTTGTATTGCAACACAATGTAATCAGTTTTGGTAATCAGTCATGCATGTAATATATATATATATATATATATATATATATATATATATATATATATATATATATATATATATATTTTTTTTTTAAGTAATGATGTTTCCAATTTTAAGTGAACATAACTATTAGTTTGTTGTACTCATTCACAGAGGTGGAAAGAGTACTAAAAGTTTGTACTCAAGTAAAAGTACTGTTACTTCAGTGAAATTTTACTGAAGTACAAGTAAAGTTACCGTTATATGGTTCAGGGTTCTATTTTAAACTGTATGGAAATGGTGGTATATGGCAGAAAGAACTAGATCCAGTCATTAACTGATGAAATAATGAGGTTTGTATTGCTTTACAAACACACACACACACACACACACACACACACACACAGGAGGAGGATCAGATTCAGGGTGGACCCCGGCCAAAAGAATAAACTAAATGGTATTTATATTTAGTAGCTAGATTACCTGCAAAAAAAAAAAAACAACACAAACAAAACCCCAGGTCCCTTCCCTGACTCCCTAAACCAAAAACAGTAAATAAATTCCCTCTTCCCAAAATAAACGCCCCTACTACTGCTGAGTGCACAAACATATTGTGAAATTATCTACAAATATATACAAAGACCAACCAAAGCAATAATCAAAGTCAGTGGGAGGCAAAAAGTCACAACCGAATATCAAAACGGCAAAATCACAATCTCTTTCCTCTTCGGTTTATACATGGTGGCGCTGGTTGATGACGTCACTCTCAGGGCGGAAGCGAGCGTGTGGAAGGTCAGGTAGATGCCGATGTGGGGAAACAGTCAGAAAACCTGGAGTGGAGTCTGGAGCGGCGCGCGACCAGGACACGATACACACACGCGAGCGCAACGAAGCATTTATACAAAGCAGAATATTTTTTGCATTTTCATTCATTTGTTTTTACTCAGTAGCGAATATGATTTAAATGTAGCGAATTACAATACTTCAAACAAAACATACTTGAGTAAAAGTAAAATTACTGATTTTAAAAACTACTTTAAAAAGTACACACAAAAAAAAAAACTACCCAATTACAGTAACGCGAGTCGATGTCATTCGTTACTTTCCACCTCTGCTGATTCATATTAATTGTTCTTTACTTGCATTATTGAGCAGCCTAACTCATACTACTGTATTTAATAGCAAATATCATTATCAAATCAAATAAATTGTTGTTGGTCTTTCGGCTGTTCCCAGCAATGGGTCGCCACAGCAGACAATCCGGTCCACACACAAGCTCGGCACAGGTTTTACACCAGATGTCCTTCCTGACACAACCCTCCCATTTCATCTGGGCTTGGGACAGACACTTCATCCAGTTGTTGGGAATCGAACCCGGGCCGTTCGCATGGCAGACGATACACCTCCCACTGAGCCACCAGTGCCCTGTTGCCCTGATGACGTCAGACACAAAATCACTAGACTGAAAGATTTTAAGTTGGTGGAACTTTAAGGTGACAGGTACTGTTGCTTAGTTATCAAATCTGCTCAGCTCACTTGAAAAGTGTCATTTCTACAAACTCATAAATTCCAAAAAGTTCTAAATACTCATCAAGGTTGATTAATTTTAACTAACTGTAATTATTTAAGTGAACAGTACTCAATATGTTTAATTACTTTGAGCATTAGGGTTTACAGTGCAGATTATGACTAAGACACATTTTAAATGACATGAGATAACTATCCATGTGATTGAATCGTTTTTTATGCTTAACCCCAATGTTAGTGTAACCACCTGGTGCTATTTTGCTCTGAGAAATTGCTAATGACTTTTTGTGAAAAGGGCATCATTACATGAATTCCATCCATTCTAACACATCACACCACTTTTGGTTGGTCCCGGGATGTCCAGCCTTAATTTCTTTTGGATGTTTTAGTACCAGTTAATAACAGTTCACTTTAACCCAGTCCATTACACTCTTGATCAGTAATAATTTTATTAACAATAAGCAAATGATGGAAGCCAAAAACAGAAGTCTACAGCAAAGCCATATATACAGTACAGATCGATATTTGCCTCTTTGACTCCCACCACCCATAGCAGCACAAATTAAGTGTCATCAGGACACTGCACCACAGGGCAGAGAACATCCCTACCTACACTGAAGCCAAACAGAAAGAACAAAAGCATCTGAAGGCAGCACTCAAGACATGCGGGTATCCTAAGTGGGCCTTCAACAAAATAGCTTCCAGATCCAAAAGAACGATGACAGAGAGAGCCGAGACCGAGATACAGCAGAAGAAAAAAATCTTATCATCCCATATGTGGCTGGAGTGTCAGAAAAGCTAAACAGGGTTTTTGGACAGCCAGTTCACTTCAAACACACTAAGACGGAGACTCATCCAGCCCAAAGGCTGCACACCAAAACACAAGAAAAGCAATATAATATATGCGGTTCAATGCAGTGAAGAGTGTTCAGAGCTCTACGTTGGGGAGACAAAACAACCGCTTCATGAAAGGATGTATCAGCACAGAAGGAGCAACACCTCTGGTCCGGAATCAGCGATATACCTTCACCTGAAGGACAAAGGACACACATTTTAGGACAAAAATGTACAAATTTTGGACAGAGAGGATAGATGGATCGAAGAAGCCATCTATGTGCAAGTGGGAAATCCATCTCTCAACAGAGGTGGAGGTCTTTAACACAACCTGTCTCATATTTTTCATGCTGGCCTTTCATCTATCCCAAGAAAGATCAAGACCTCTTCAAAGACACACTTAAGGACTCCCCTTACTCTTTCTGGTTGTTACACCTTAAAATCTCTCTCTATTGTCCCGCCAACAGCTCTCTCACCTCTAATCTCTAACGACCCTCCCTCCTATCCTCACCTTCTCCATTGTTCATGTAAAAAAAAGCTGTTTCAGATACAGTAGGGGAGCAACCTTTGACCTTGGGTGACTTAAATACGAGGAACTTTCCAACTTACCCGAGACTGAAGCATCTACTTGGATGAGGAGTGAAACGTCTTTACTCAATTAACAAGTCCAGTTGACATGACTCAAATTCCAGATAAGTGATCTAATATTTACAATATCTAAGTAATATATATATATTGTATATATACAATATATAAGTGAACTAATATTCGGTTATTAAAACAAAGTCAGCATGTTTGTTTAGCTTGGGGGACAGACACAGACTCAATCTAGTAGAAACTGAAAGATGACTAAGATCAGCTAGCCGATCATCACTTTAGCCTGTTGCTCTGATTGTCACAGATTACACTATGCCCTAAGCAGCAAGGAATACGAGCTAAGAAAGCGGGATGGTTACCATCCAAGCAAAAAAAGTGAGTCTTGCACTAAAAAATATTACAATTTTCAATTAAAGGCACACTGTTTCATATCGATACATGGATACCCAGCAGGTCAACCACCATGAACCTCTGTAAGCCACATCACTAAACCAAACTGTTATGTGGTCAGATCATAGTACTGTACAACTTTGAACAATTCCTTCAATAAAATTACACACTCTTGGTGTATACTTTAAGCTCCTATATGAAAAGATTTCTTTGAAACTTTATGCTTGCTTAAGACCCTAAGATAACCTTATATAGTATGTCTGGCACCCTGGGTCACCGAAACTCACCTTAGAGTATACTTACTCACATACAGGCCTAGATAATTGCGCATGCCGCGGTAGAGAGTCATTTATAACCAGTCCCTCAGCTGGTGCCGCATATCACTTCAGTTATACACATGAGAACGGTTTTTTCCAGCCTGCGCTTAAATCGAGTCAGGAGGAGTAGGCCTTAATCTAGAAGAGTTAATTTTAGTCTTAAAAGTGACTTTCTGAAACACCGAAATTACTAAATACTTGGACTGTGGAGTCCTAAACGAAATTAAACAAGAGTAATCGAAAAAACCACATGCGCTAGTCTGGATTGTCAAGCGGCCGACAGCAGCAGACAAGAAAACATGATCAAAAATCTTTAGTGAGCATGAGAGAACTCTTTTAAAGCAAATAGTCTCAAGACACCCCGTCATTGAAGAGAAGCAGCACACTTAAGCTGTGGAATCAAAGAAAAGGACTGCCTGGAGATCTATCTGTAATAAATTCAATGCAAATGAATAAGAATACAACAACTTCAGGTGAGAATTGCCTTACCAGCTGAGGAACAAAGAGAGAATTTTCAGCTCGGTGGATGACCTGCAAATAAAGACACAAACCGCTTGGATGAGTTACTGACAGGTATAATAGAGAGCCAGCAACCTTTGCAGTATATACCATCTAGATGACCATCTAGACAGGTCAGATGAGGGATCTCAAACACACACACACACACACACACTCAGTAGATTTCACTTTGCCTTTTCTTTGCCTTTTTCAAAATCCCCCTTGCGACTGTTTTATCTGAAGCATCATCACATTTTATATCAGTTTTTCTCATCAGACATACCGTATGAACTGGTCTTCTTAAGAGGAGAAAATAACATGGACAGTTCCTCGAAGTGTCATGAAGAACATGAAATGGAAATGCAGATGTGTCAAATAGGACTGGAAATGTATATGAAAGGGAGACAAAAGCAACTGCTTCAAATCTTACATACTTACAAACACAAATTTGTGAAAGAAATATTGTTTTATCAAATTATGTTGAACGTTTCTAGAACGTCAACAAGAGAACATCTAAGCGTTTTTCCCCCGGTAAGATATACTGTATTGTACGTGCAGATTACATGTTACAACATATCTGATCAGAGAGAAGGGTGAAAAGGTTCATTAAGTCCAAAATATCGATTTAAAGTGAAAACCCAGATAAATCCCCAGGTTCTTTGTGAAAGATACAACAAAGGTTACGAGTGACTCATCTTTGGGTCATAAGTCGTATGAATATGAATTTCACAGAACTTACTTCATGCTTTCAAAAACTCTAAAACTAGTGTTATTAAAATGTCAAAATGTCACTTTTGTCAGCAAGAACGTGCCTGGATGGTGGGACATGATGATCGTCATTAACCTCGTCGAGGTAGTCCCTATGTCTCTTTGACGGATGACATTGATCTGGAGCCTGCACTAGTTCTAATCGTCCTTAAGGAAATCAGTGTAGTTAATTCATAACTTGGTTACGTCTAGGACTATTTCAAACCATGACTTGGAAAGCTGATTTCTGTTAATCTGGTTTTGAAGGCTAGGATTAGGTTTAATACATGTCTGGGAAACCAGCCTTTGAGGTACAGAAGGATAGTGATCCTCCGGTCAAGCCTTAGCATTAGCTTTGGCTTTGCAATCATGCCTCTGATTCATCACCCATTTGCCCTCCTGTGAGGCCACTAATGCCAGAGCTGGTGGATCGTGAGCTCAGTCTAAAGCTCCCAGACTTCCCGTGCAGACAATCCTCTGCTCTCACTTCCAGTAACCCTCTCGAGTGTCTGGAAGAACAAGAGAACATCTTCTCTGTCAGATAGACAACTGCAACTGATACTAACTGACTAATAACAGCGGAGGAAACATGTTGAAACATTCTGCACTCGATACAATTAAAGCTGAATGTTTGGCTTTGGTTTACATTTTTGGTTTGGTCAACATTTGTTGCTATTATTAGACAGAGCCAACATACAGTAGATGGTTTCGGGGGGGCAGAAGTATTAACAAATACATTAAATATTATCAAAAGAAAAAAAAAATAGTGCAAAATGGTTTATGAATCAGAAAGGAAAAACAGTTTACTATAATCACCCAACAAATGATCAACCAAATGGAATTATGGCACGTCACCCATTACAGTGTTACTCTATTATAATGACCATAGCATTTATTTTTAACCCCCCCCCCACACACACACACACACACACGTACATCCCTTTACCCCTTAATGGAACCTGTGGTCTCAGGACAAGAATCACAGCAACCAAATACAGCAAAAGGCTATTCATGTATGTTTCTTATCATAAAAACTTAAAAGATGTTAATGATGGTACATACTTTAGACATTTCATATAAAGACGTTTCTATATGCAGTGCCAAGACATTATAAACCCAGAACTATTTCTTTTGGATTTCTAAGATCAGTTAATCATTGTGCCCTAATTCATTTTCTTTGTACCCTGAGCTTTTATCCTTCTATCAGAATGTTACGTAATAATAATAATAATAATAATAATAATAATGAAATCAGTTTTTTTTCCTCTCACATTTGTATTAACTCTTGGAAAAGGGATATATTTATCCTGACACACACACACACACACACACACACACACACACACACACACACACACACACACAAATGTATGAATAATGCTTATAGTTAGGGAGATTGTCAGTTTAGCCAACATTAATTTGAGCTGATGTGTTTTGTCAGCGTTAAAAAGCTTTCCTGGTCAAGACGTAACCCAGAGCCATCACGTCGTCACAGACATTAGCTAGATCAAATTTAAAATCAAGCAGGTGAATGTGGTAACATGGCAGTGGTGAGTACACACAAAAATGGATGAAATCTAATCAGTTGCTATCGGTTGCTAAACGTTCAGTGTTAGCATTAGCAGTGTTAGGGTAATGCCTTGCTTTTTAAACATTTGTCAGCGTAAGAGACGTTCCACTGATGCTAATGTTAGCATGCTGAAATATTTTGGCTGCTAACATTTAAAATGCTATTACATTTCGAATGTTGATTGTCATTTCCTATTCATTAATGATGCACATGTATTCAGTGCATCTGCTTCCTTTCCCTCTAAACATTTAATCTCTCTCTCCTTCTCTCTCTCTCTCTCTCTCTCTCTCTTTCGCTATCATGCACACATACTGTACACACATGGGCCTCATAAGGAATTATTTGGCAGATTTCTGTAAAGGCAGTGTTGTTAAACGTGATAGTGGCTTGCTGACCCACAATCACATGGTATGATGAAAATATTTCCTTCTCGATTCCTCATTCTCTCTCTCTTTCTCTCTCTCTCGCTCTCTCTCTCTCTCACACACACACACACACACACACACACACACACACACACACACAAATGTGTCCACAACATACATTTTACACAAAATTTCACTAGAGCAAGAGTGCCCCCCGGTGGTGTGGTGTTTCAGTGAATTTGTACAACAACAATTTAATGGCTGCTAATCACTAAGGTCGTGTTTGTTTTTCACACACGCGCACACACACTCACACATACACATACACATGCACATACGTGCACAAACACACACACACACACACATGCACACACACCCAAACAAGACTGTATGGTGTATTGTACAGCTTTTAAAGCGTATGGCATAAATTAAAGAAGTGTTGCCATGGAGACGGCTCTTTTACCCTAGTATACAGGCCATGTCGAGATACCTTTACCGAAGCGCTGCAAATGATGGAATGAAAGAAAACGTTTTTGAAATGATGTGAAAAAAAAAAAGTTAATGTAAAAATAAGTATGGAAAGAAAGAAAAAAAGAACGAACATTGGTGAAAAACAAAAGAAGCAAACAACAAAGCTGAAAGGAAACAGAATGAAACAAATAAATCAAAATTGCTTTATATACTGTATAAGAATGAATGCAAAAGAAGTTAAGAAAAATAAAGATGACAGAAAGATGAAGAATGAGAACAAAATAAGGAGAGACACTTTTATAAAGAAAAATAAATAATGAAATACAGGGTTTCTAAAGAAAATATAAAGAAAACATGGAATTAAAAGAAAAAATATAGGGAAAAGACAAAAACATTACGACATATAAAATGAAATAAAGTAACAATGACAAGCAAAGAGAAATGAATAGACAAAAAAGATGCAAAGGTAATTATTTACAAAATAAAGAATGAAGAAAAAAAAAAGCAACAAAAGCATAAAAACGCAAAAATGTGAAAGAGAGCTACGGTAAGAAAGAAAGAACGAAAGAACCGTCTGCTATGATAGACTAGCTTGATCACGATGATCAGTTTCTTTCCTTCTCAAAACAGCTGAAAAAAAAAAACCTCCAAGCGTTTTCTGCAGAAATTGACAGTCTCAAAGCTATCACTGCCTCACAAGCCAAATATGATAAACAGTTACTCACACTGAGAGGTCTGCTGAAGCTAACGCGGAAAGTTTGCAAAACATTTTATTTATCAGTAGGCACAGGAGGATAGCCAACGAAATGAAAAATGACTTGGTTGAAAGATGTGTGAGCTGAATGCAAAGAACAAAAAGTAAAAAAAAATAATAATAATAAAAGGTTTGGCAGATGTACAGTATATTTTGAAGATTGTGGATGATGTAAAAGGAAGTAAAGGGTGAGGATGTCAGCACAATTATGACTGATATTGTTCAGAAGGTGGTTCCCAAACTTATTAGCAATTTGATGAAAGTGGTTAATTACAGTAGGTTTACTAGGTGCCTTCCAAAAAACAGGGTCAGGAGTAAACTACCGATTATGTGATCAATGACATACGGGTTTAAAAAAAAAAAAAAAGGGATTTGTAGCTGAAATTCATTGGTAAACATCAGAATGAAAGGAATAAACAGCCCATGAAGTTTATTAATTGTATTGAACAATGAAAGATAGCATGCTATATTTTTTGAACATCATGCATTTCTGTTAAAAAAAAAAAAAAAAAAAACCTGAATCTACATGTCCTGCACCAGAATGCTGTGTTTTCCATTCTCTCTTACTTGACCAACATTAGTGACATTAGTACCTTGTCAAGTCAATGGCAAACCAAGTCTTTTAGCTCACTAAAAACTACTGGGAACAACAAATCTACTATAGGAACAACCAAGTCTACTTACAACAGCCGAATATTATCTTGAGATTTTACAACTGCATTAACGCTAGTGAAATGTGGATAACCGCTAGTTAGGTGTGGGTAATTTAGAAAATTTAGGAGAATGTGCATTTAGCTCCCAATACAGCCCTGGAGAGGATCACTTCCATCCAGCGATTATCATTCTAATCCTAATGCTACCACAACAGAATTTGAAAGAAAGCCAAAGGATCAGAGTATATGAGTTTCTTTACAAGAATAGCCTCCAACTCACAGAAGTGTTATCCTCAGCTGACATTGCTGCTAGAAAGAAACTGTGGCTGCTGTCAAAAAGGAAGGTAAAATGTTTTTTTTTTTCTTTTTTTTTTTTTGTAGGCCCTTTGCTTTCCTCAGGCGAAAAATAAAATATACCTTTTGAAAGTGAAATGATCTGATTTGCACATTCAATTTTCTCAAATACCGCATTATCTCCTGAACATTAATCCAACCTATCTAGCACAAACAATTTTGGTTAATGCATTGATTTTGACAGTGGTTGTTCGACCACTACATTGTTCTTGACTGAGTTGGTTACAATGTCAAAAAAAAATTTCTTCTTAGATTTGAACGAGGTATCATTTTCATTCCTAGCACTTTTTTTTTTTTTTTTCTTTTCTTTTTTACAACTATAGTGATTTTGTTGCTCAGGCGTACTCTCAGAGCCATTCGTGACTGTCAAGGATACGTGTGTTCTGAAACTTTGGACCACTGAGGTTGACGCTCCGAGCAAATTATCAACGTCCTTTCCCAAGGTTGTGGAGCGCCATTAAGATAAGCATTCCTCTGCATGTTGACACTAATCTAGTCGAGCATTATGTGCTGACCTTCTTATCCGTATTCTCCACCAGCCCTCCCCTCACCCAAGCTTCGAGTGAGAAGAGTCCCATATACACGCTGTGTCCTACAATAAACCGGAGAGATGATTCTGCACCTGGTGCCTGTATCATTTCTCTCCGAGTGTGCTCATCTCGCAGAAGAATGACAACCCATCTATTTGCATTACACTAAGCAATGAGCGCAGCGCAGCTGGTGCAGACTAAGATCAAAGCCAACGATTCTTCATCGATGACGTAATCAAAATGGTTTTTACATGTATAGTACTTTAAACAGAAAGCATTGTCAAAAATCATAGTACTGGATACATATGCAGTATATATCTTTAATGAGCAAGCCGGAGGTGATGGTGGCAAAAAAAAAAAAAAAAAACATCGCTGAGGCGATATGAGGAAGAAACCTTAAGAGAAGCCAGATTTAAAAAGGGAATCTATCCTCATCTTGGTGATACTTATTAAGTGTAATGGTAAATTTTAAATTCTACAATGTTATGTTTTTAAAATGAACTCTAAGAGGGGCATTCAGGACAACCTGGGACTTGCAATGAAATTTCTCCTGAATGACGGCATAAAACTGATGACTGATGCACAAGCACATACAGTGATGAGACTCAGTCTAAGTAAACCATTTAATCGGTTGTAAAGCCCTAAGGGCAGCGGTGAACTGACACAGGCATGGACACAGTAATTGCGGTGTTCCAAGTGGACCTGCTTTATTATAATTTTTTTTTCCTTTATATAAACGTCGGGAGTGTGAGGAGGTGAAAAAGTGTAGGGACGGTGCAGGAGGGAGGTGAATCGGGGATATCCGATTAAAGCGTGGAGGTGTCGCCGTATTTCCACGCCGGGCAGTAGCAGGGCACTGGGTGGGAGGCGACGAGCGAACCTGTCTGGGAAGTGACGGATAATCTTCCAATGTTGTTTCGCTCGGGACTCAGCGGGGTCCTCAAAGTCTGCAGAGAGGGAGAGAGAGAGTACAGCGTACTCCAGGACTGCGAATGGGAATGGAAAGCCGTCCGTGAATGGTTACGGCGCCCCGCCCCTTTTTCCGCTGTCCTTAGTGCTGAAGTGCTGGTTGGTGCACGGAGAACAGAGAACGGAGCAGGTGTACAGATCTCCATCACATGGTACAAAAATTTTAAAGAAGTTCGCACGCCCTTGATTGGCGGAACTCGGCTTAGGTGGCTCAGAGCCCAGCCTCACCCTTCCTGTGAGCATTCAGCAAGTGGAACACCTGATCCTTGCAAAATCAATGGAATCAACGGCTTGTCTATCTGTGGGAACTGTACACACAATCATTCATGAACACAACTTGCACTCGACTGGGAATTGTTGCCACATCCTACGTACAATCCTGACCTCACCGATTTGAGCTATTAAAAAGTTCTTGGGAAGCCGGTGTTTCAGACATGAAGCAGATAATATAGAATATAGCATTGATGGTATCCAAGAACTCTTGAAATACTGGGATAAATGCATTAGAGTAGCAAGGGATTACTGTATATAGAAAAATAAAGTTACCTTTTATTTTCTTAACTGTATTACGTTAGAAGGCGGCACGGTGGTGTAGTGGTTAGCACTGTCGCCTTGCACCGCCAGGGTCTGGGTTCGATCCCCGGCCAGGCTCGATTCCCGTCTCTGTGTGCATGGAGTTTGCATGTTCTCCCCGTGCTTGGTGGGTTTCCTCCGGGTACTCCGGTTTCCTCCCACAGTCCAAAGACATGTAGGTTAGGCTAATTGGCGTTCCCAAATTGCCCATAGTGTATGAATGAGTGAGTGTATGTGTGTGTGTCTGTGCCCTGTCCAGGGTGTACCCTGCCATGTGCCCCAAGTCTCCTGGGATAGGCTCCAGGCCCCCCGTGACCCTGAATACAGGATTAAGCGGTATAGATGATGAGAGAGAGAGAGAGAGAGTATTACGTTAGAAAAAATATTATCAGGTCATGGTTTGACAGATTTAAATGTAAAATTTTTCAGCGACTGCAGATCTTGAGATATCATGCTATCAACTTCATCTGCTATCTTAGAATTATACTTTGTGGCCCAACAATAGACAGACTGAGAGAGCAAAAGAGAGATATTATTGGGTATACCTATTGCAGCAAAGACAAGCGCATATTGTTTGCAGAATTTAAGCAGGGACTCTGAACAAGCTCTGACAGCATAAATTAAAGAGAAATTGGGATAACAGAAATGAAGGCACCCTGGAACATAAATAAGCCAGAACCTCAACAGGGGCATTCTAGTCCACCGAAACATCATATGTCCTCAAATCCTCCAGATCTGCTTCTTTACTTGTGGGGAAAAAAAGTGATTAAAAGAAGGATTGACTAAATCAATATGACTACACTCAATAAGCGGGCAAAGTGGCCCATATTTAATATAAGATAAGGTAAAATAAAGTAAGATGGATCTTTATTAATGAAGATGGAAATCACTGTTCTGCAGCAGCATTAAGCCCCATAACATGAACGTAGGAGAGTGAACATTAATCATGTAACATACAGTAGGGCTATACTGTAGTCACAGGAACAAAATCAAATGGCAGAGAGAGTATCTAAAAACAGTACAACAACAGACGAAACATGAATCGAATATAGAAAATACCTAACCATACCTAACTGCCATCTCTCCTTATTTTCTGTTCTCTCCTTTTCTGCTCTCTCTCTCTCCCTCTCTCTGTCTCTCTGTCGAGCTATACATGTTCGCTCCTGAGTTGCCAGTGATCCAGACCCCTCTGCCCTCTGGAGCCGTCTAACTCGTCCTGGAGTCCTGCTTCTGGTTGGAGATCCCGTCACATGGATGCCCCGTGTGGTCTGCCTGGATGCGCTTTGTGGCTGGGGATGGTTTCCATGAAGACTGTCCTATCATCGATTGATGCTCTGGGGACCTGTGACTTCAGTTGTTCGATAGCTCAGGACTGGAATCTCCTACAGTCTACCTGAGCCTCCGGGAACAAACTGGACTCCTTTTAATTTAAATTTTAACACATCTCCTGTTACACTGAACTTCCAGTACACATTATTATGCTGATCATTCTCTGCTATCCGTTATCACCCAGATGAGGATGGTTTCCCTGTTGAGTCTGGTTCCTCTCAAGGTTTCTTCCTATTACCATCTCAGGGAGTTTTTCCTTGCCACCGTCGCCCTCGGCTTGCTCATCAGGGACAATCTTATCATTTTGATTCATACACATTGCATAAAAACTTACTTCTTTTTATTGTGTAAAGCTGCTTTGCGACAATGTCAATTGTTAAAAGCGCTATATAAATAAAATTGAATTGAATTGAATTGAAAAGTAGCCCAATGCACAGAAATTAACCAGATATTGGGCACACTGGAAAAGAAATCTAGAGTATGCTTCGCCAAAATCCCGTACATTTACACATTCAGTATGTAACAAAGAGCATACCTGATCATCTCTCTCTCTCTCTCTATCTGTGTGTGTGTGTTTATCTAACGAGCTACATACCAGTAAACCTAACCCCCTCATGCTGCCTGAACCTGCCTGATCAATCCTGGTGTCCTACTTCTGGTTCTACTCTGGTTCCACTCAGTGCTTCTGAGAATGGACCCAAAGATCTACTTACTGTAGATACATGTTTCGAGTTTGGCTCAATCTCAGAATTTTTTATTTTTTTTTCCCCAATGTACAGTAGTTTATTTGAATGCATGTCTGACACCACGGGAGCACATCAAAGTGCATCTTATCATTAAGGTATTTTAAGTATGATGAGGGATGATAAGATGATAAGGGATAGCCTCAGACTGTCAGAATACTGTATTGTCAGCCACCCAAGTATATTTGCCTGTCCTGGAGAACGATGCCATCAGTGATCATTTAACTAATAACCGCCTGTTCCTTCTCGTGCTATACTGCTCCTGCACCTGTTTATTCTGTTACCGCGAGATCGGTGCACTGAGAGGCAGCAAATGAAGCAAGTGCCGAAGAATATGAATTGCGTGTTGTTGATCGCACATCTCTATGTGCTATCTAAACTATTTAACCCAGTAAATGGACGAAACCCAGTAAGCTTAAACCTTAAAAATATGCAATGTATATAAAACGTGTGTGTGTGTGTGTGTGGGTGTGCTGAACTAAAGTAATGATAAGCTGTTGATTTCCCATATGGAAAAGAGGAAAAGAATGGCTTCCCAGTCTTCTGAGTCCCTTCTGATGGTCTGTCTGCCCCCTGGCTTTACAGGGTCACCTCCTCTCCACATCTGGGCTTCGCAGATGTCATATTCTGTCTGCCCCCATGCTTCACAGATGCCAACTTCTCTGCACATCCACATAGCTCTGATGAGCCCATGCTCTCACTGGAAGGAAGCGAGTGCTCTCTCTTTTCTTCAATGTTTTCTCACAGTTTTGCTCTCACAGTTAGTTAATGTCCCTGGCAGCATAAGGACATAAATAGACCAGAAATGCTTATATTACATTCTTTGTCAATTTGGGTGCAGTTCAGTAAATTAAAACTACCCGTGACAGAAAACTTTTTAAAGTTATATTTTGTAACGTTTCTTTATAAAGGACATTATGGTATGAAGCTAGTTCAACATTTTGATGTTGGTTAAAGTTAGGTTAATAATTCTGTTGCTATATATATATATATATATATATATATATATATATATATATATTTTTTATATGTATATATTATTGCTGTATTGTATTTGTATTCATGCGATGTTATTAATACACACTTAAATGTGCCAAAAATTGGGTAAGCATTTGTATGGAAGGCAAATATTCATGATAAATGATGTTTATCATTTCACTTGTCTGAAGGGTATCAGGCCTCACCGACAGTCTATACTGTATACTGTATCAGTTCACTATTTATTGATAAAGAAATATACCCTAGTTCTTTTATATATTCATTAAAATCCAAGGAGTCACTGCTATGTAAGATGTTTTTATTGGGAAAAAAAAAAAAAAAGCACAGTGCATTGCAGCTTTCTGTCTATGAGGGTGTATAACTGCTAATTAGGCAGAGTGGCCGATGTGTGTATGGTGGAACAGAAGTAATGCATAAATTGGAACCCGTAACAGAACATTAGACTATTTAATGTACATTGTTACTTATTACTGTTTTTAATAGCTTTCTCTTAAACACAAATGGAAATATTTGAGAGTGCTGTTTGCCAGCCCTGGTAAATCACTCAGGTGAGCCTCAATTCACTTCACACTGTTTAATGTAAAACCGACCACCCCCTGTACACCCCCGCTACACATTTACAGATGGGCAAGAAAGTATTTAGTCAGCCACCAATACTTAGTGCAAGTTCTCCCACTTAAAAAGATGAGGGGCCTGTGATTTTTTCATCATAGTTATACCAAAAAAAAAAAAAAAAAAATCCAGAAAATCAGATTGTAGGATTTTTAATGAATTAATTGGTAAATTCCTCGGTAAAATAAGTATTTGGTCACCTGTAAACAAGCAAGATTTCTGGAGAGGTGCTTTTGATGATGATATAGAGGAAGAGGATCACGTTTCTGAAAATTCTGAGTCTGATAGTGACTTGAGACTGAGCATCAGCTTGTTTCAAAACGAAAAACGAGACACCGAACCAGCCCGTCAGCAGCCAGGTCCAGAAACAGAAGCCCATCAGCAGCTAGCGAGTGAAAAAATATGGACGTCAAAAAATGGTGAAATTGAATGGTCTTCTTGCCCAAGAAATGACCGACACGGCACTGTGATAAGAATGCTACCAGGGCCAACAGGGATGGCATTTTTCCGTCCCAGATTCAATCCAGAAAAAAATATTCTGGATTGCAATCATTTAGAGGGAAGGCATGTTTTATAGAACGAGAAAGGGAAAGGAGATGGACCAAAGCCAATTACATGCCCATTTTGGGGTGCTGGAGTTTCCAGGTCCAGAGGGGGAATCAACAGAATCCTGGCAGGATGCATAAACTGGCGGAAAACATTTCCATGCAACAATGTCCCTGGAAAACTTCTACATAATATCCAGGATTATCCACTTTGAAAAACGAGACGACAGACCAGCTTGACGGCAATCTAGCTGCCATCAGGATGGTGTGGCGTGAAGTGGGTGTCATGTATCGGGGTGCGAGGCATAAACGCGGGGATCCAGGTTTTAAAGGAAACGATGCTTTTATTATAACAAAAGGTCAGGGAGACTCAACAAAACAAAGATACTTTATATGAAAAACGAAACTAAAACACGTATAAAGACACAGAAGGACACGAACTAAACACACAGACATTAACGAGGTATAAATCAACAGATGCAAGACAAATCACTAAACTCAAGACAACCTATTTATAAAGAAACTAATAATCAACTCGGTTCAGGTGAGCGCCCTACGTCACCTGACCGAGGTGCATAATGGGAAATGAAGTGAAAACAAAAGGAACTACAAACAAAATCACAGGGCGCTTTGGCGCCCTCTAGGGGTTATCCCTGACAGTGGGAGCACTGCGTCCTCCTAACCCCGGGGCAATTATTCTAGGTTGTGGCCAGCAACAACAAAAAGATGCTGTGGAGTGTGTGGACCCAAGATGGACAGAGAGACACTATATACATGTATCAAAAAGTACATATGCACAACATACAAATGTAAAACTCTGCCTGTGTTGTATAGGCTGGTATGAAAAGGTAATGTGTTCGGTGGGCCTGATGTGTTGGCTTGTTTTGTGTAAATTGACCTGAAGGGTTAAACTTCTAATTAAGTTCATATAAATAGAAATCAATAGTTGCTTAATTTGTAAATCTATTGATTTTTTTTTTCATTGATAATTGATTATTGTTTTTTTTTTTTTTACATTTTATAAAAAAAAAATAAAAATAAAACAAGTAGCACTTTAATTCACAAACGTGATCTAGCAAAGGTAAAGGGCAAATATTAACCATACATACTGTGTATATTGCTTGTAATCAGGATGACGTAAACATCTGTTGAGTATAATAAGATAAAAATGCTGCGGGTCCTGAATACTGGCTGAGTGACAAAAATATAAACACTGCACAAGGGTTGACGAAAGATGGAGAGAACTTGGTTCGGGTGTTCTACAAATTCATCCTGCATACGCAAGTAAACTCCTAGCACAGTTAACTCACATGTGCAGGCATTGATACGTCATGCTTTGCTGCTTTTGCACCCGGACCATAAATCCATTTTCACGCAAGATATGCGGCATTTGAATTTCCGTGAGGCTGCAGTACTTTCTGTATATCTTGAGTGACAGATGTGTCATCCAATCCGCGGTAAGAATCAACAAATTAAGAAAGTACCAGAAAAAGTTAGGTGTAGTTTTGCGACGAAATTCTTATCGCCGATCTTGAGTGGCAGATGTCTCGTCCAATCAGCGGAAAGACTTTCACTTGCAAACTATACAGAATGCAAAAATTGTTTTGCATTTCTCGGCCACTGTGTGTACTGTAGGTGAGGAAAGACGGGAGTGTGGTTTAGAATAGCAGGGTCTTATGCAAGCCATCAGTCCATTGTGCCATCTTAGTACATGGTAGACAGCACAGAACTTCAATCAGTATTGGGCACAAATGTGACCTGTACTCTCTTTGCTTTTTCGTCTTTTTATATATATACTGCAATGAGCAACGCAATAACTTATAAGTCATATGCAATGGTGGTAGCAAGACATGTAGAAGTGCTTAGTCTGCCATATACCCATACACTTATTACATTTAGGAGACTGCTGGGAGTGCCTCCATAGTCCAAAAGATGGTGCGGAAGGATGCAACTTTGAAAAAAAAAACAAAAAAACAAAACAAAACAACAATAACAACAACAACAGTCTGGTTTAATCACTCGTCACCTTTTGAAAAGATCAGTGTTGGAGATTTAAATGTCCTCTGTGATCCACACAAACATGCATGCAAAAACACATTTAGATGTCATCGTGTGCAAAGAAACGTTATCCACAACAGAACATTTTGAAACAGCAGGAACTTGTTTACATTCCAGATGCTGCTTAGTCGTAAACAAGTCCCTGCTGTTCGGAAATGTTCTACTGTGATACCTGTACTGAATAACAACGAGTCCTCACAATTTAATGTTAAACCAACTGCCCCAAATGGGTTTAATAAGATTGTTTGAATTGCTGAATTGCATTATGTCCTGGACAGTGGACACAGACTGTTTAAAATTTTAATCACGTTACGTTCAAATCGTATGCTGTGCAGAACTCAATGATAGAAATGTGTAAGACGAACCTTTAAGATGGTGAACAAGATCCATATAATGTAAATCTACCTATGTATTTTAATAAAATATTTAATGAACAACTAGTAAGATGGATCCTTCATATGATCGACTACATCAGTTCAAACTAATTTCTATTTTAACACAACTTACGATGAAATGTGTCATAGTGGGTATGACAAGTGAAATCTTTGTGTAGTATGGCAACGAAGTGGTTGACACTGTGGCCTCGCATCTCCAGTGTGGAGGGTACGAGTCCCACCTTCAGGTCTGTGTTCCTGGAGTTCCCAGTACTTGGTGGGTTTCCTGCAACTTAATGTAGGAATGCACTTTAGCCGAATTAGTGGTTTTTAAATTCCCCATAGTGCGCGTTTGTGTGTGTGTGTGTGTGTGTGTGTGTGTGTGTGTGTGTATGTGTGTTGAGTCCCCTTGGGATAGGCTCCAGGTATCCCATGATCCTGTACAGAATAAGCACTATAGACAAAGAGTGATTGTGAGTGAGGAAAACCAGTTTTGGTTGGTAGTGATCCAAACCTCCTACTGTAATCCTAACATTACAGTATATAATGTGTGTATATATATATTATATATATATATATATATATATATATATATATATATATATATATATATATGTATGTGTGTGTGTGTGTGTGTGTGTGTGTGTGTGTATATATATCCTGGCTTGTTGTTCCCTTGCACACCTTTTTGCTAGCTGTAGCAGCTTAATGACACAAATGCCTTTGAATCGTGACAAAGAGAATTAATGAGACATGGAGAACTAAGGTACGTTATAAGCTGCTTACACTTTTCCCTGAGCTGCACAATTGTGGCATTAGCTGGTGGCACGCATGTTTGTAAAAACACTTTATTTTGTAAAATACATCAAACAATGCATGCATGATACCGCTACAAACCCCACTTGTTGGCAGGTAAAGTTGTTGCTGATTATTTCGAAGAAAAATAACATTAGAAATGTTCTCCATCGGAATATCAGCCTATGGTTCCCAGCAACTACAGTATAACTCCAGGGCATGTCACAAAAAGGTTAACAATCATCATGTGATGACTGATGCCAACCAGGTGATCTTATTATTTTATTTTATTTTATTTTATTTTATTACTTTTTTTAATTAGTAACGCTTGACAAAAAGCATCTTGGGTATCAAAGGGCAAATGGGCAACCTTAGCCACTCACTGCACATGCATGGTCTACAGTCGAATTCTATGATTTGATTGGTAGTTTACCTTCTAATAGTATAAACAGTCAACAAATCCAAATAAGATACATCGATATTTGCTCCTGCAGGCATCCGCTACTAGGAAGCTAGTAAACATGTCATGTGTCATGTATCGGGGTGCGAGGCATAAACGCGGGGATCCAGGTTTTAAAGGAAACGATGCTTTTATTATAACAAAAGGTCAGGGAGACTCAACAAAACAAAGATACTTTATATGAAAAACGAAACTAAAACACGTATAAAGACACAGAAGGACACGAACTACACACACAGACATTAACGAGGTATAAATCAACAGATGCAAGACAAATAACTAAACTCAAGACAACCTATTTATAAAGAAACTAATAATCAACTCGGTTCAGGTGAGCGCCCCACGTCACCTGACCGAGGTGCATAATGGGAAATGAAGTGAAAACAAAAGGAACTACAAACAAAATCACAGGGTGCTTTGGCGCCCTCTAGGGGTTATCCCTGACAGTGGGAGCACTGCGTCCTCCTAACCCCAGGGCAATTATTCTAGGTTGTGGCCAGCAACAACAAAAAGATGTGCTGTGAAGTGTGTGGACCCAAGATGGACAGAGAGACACTATATACATGTATCAAAAAGTACATATGCACAACATACAAATGTAAAACTCTGCCTGTGTTGTATAGGATGGTATTTGCTCCTGCAGGCATCCGCTACTAAACTAGGAAGCTAGTAAACCAATCCACTCATTAAATACGGCGCACTAGTACAAACACTTTTGCGTCAGTAATGTAATATCTTTATTATTATAAAAAAAAGTGGAGTGTCTGATGAAAGACAGGTGACGTGCCGTTTTAGTGAAGGAATATTTCCACTAATGATACACCAAAATCTGATCGGTGGTTTAGTTAAGCAATCGCCTCTAAATGGCACCGCTGACATTTGGTTTCTTCTAATCAGAAACTTGATTAAAATGGTTTCTTTTCCAGAATATTACAATGCCAATTTGAAGAAATTCCACGTAAAAGGGCCTTAAAGACTGAGTACATGTGGATATTGTTAATTAGTAATTATATACAATTAATTAACTAATATTACTGGGATAAAAGGGAAATGCAACACAGACTACAATTTACTCTGATTAGCATCATCAGCTGCTGAATGATTTATTCCCTTTTACTGTTTTTTTTTTTCTTTTTTTTTTAACCACCAACTAATTTAATGAAAAACAAATCAATAAACACTGAGCTCTAGAAATCTTAAGATAAAATCTGAAATAGTTTTAATAAGCACTTGCCTGAGTGCCGATCTGTCATAATCATGCTTGTCTTCTAGCATTCATTAGCAGGAAAGCTTCATGTCCTATAGATCGATAAAAATCTTGGCCTACCTCATCCCTATATATGGTACGCTATTGAGCTTGAAATATGTTCCAAGACCTATGAAGTGAACTGTGCATTAATTACTGTACATTTATACTTATTACTTACACAGGCACACTATAAGATGTTAACTTTTAGTCTTAATTTTTGACTCTTTTATATATATATATATATATTTAGGGTCTCTTGACTTTATTTTACTCTAATAATTACAATGATTTGTTCTTCTGATAATAGCATAATCTAAAGCAAAACAAAACTGAATCTAATTCTACAACCAATCAATCAATCAATAAATACAAGTATTAATATTTGCATTAATATTTGAGCCTACAGGTGGAAACCTCTCACTGTTCTATTAAATACCATATATGGAACATACTGTATATTGTATTATAGAAAAAGCAACACCTTAATTCAACCAATGCAAGACAACAAATATTGGAAAATCTGGAACTACCGTGAATAGGGATGGTAGGGTGGCTTAGTGGTTAGCACTGTAGCCTTGCGCTTGTAGGGTCCGGGTTCGATTCCTGCCTCTGTGTGTCATTAACTTTAAAGGTACGCTGCTATATTATTTATTTATTTATTTTTTTTGGGGGGGGAATTTACAAAGGCTTTTGTCAAAACAAAAATGAAGATTTCAGCTTGGTTTAAATGTTCATTCATGTTACCTTTTTTGTAAGGCATATAATAGATTATTATAATTCATATGAAAAGATGAATGATCTTTTTGGATACATTTATTAATATGATAATTAAAATTATTTTATATTTTTCTCATTCTCATATATTAAGTATGTTTTTTTTTAAGGATTTTGGAAAATATACTGTATTTAATTTACCTTACTTTATTTTTTCATGCAGAGAATGAATGAATTGCATGTATTCAAATTGTCATTAAATATCAATTTGTTTAAATCAGCTTTCAAAGATAGATAGATAGATAGAGAGAGAGAGAGAGAGAGAGAGAGAGAGAGAGAGAGAGAATTCCAAGGTCATTGAGGTGTCCTTGATATACTGGATTCCTACTAGGCACTGTTTTGCCCTCTTAAGACATGATAATTCTATATTGTTAGGCAGTCACACACTTTCTCATGCCTGTCCTTCACTTTGCATTTATTTTCCCCATAAACCTTAAACATTTTTGTTCATTGGCTAATTCTGGACACCGCATTTCTCTTAATTATTTCTTATTCTTAACTGTTTATGCCATTTTATTTCACATTCTCATTTTTGTCCATGCGAGTTCATGTTCCATTAACTGTAAGTTGTACATTCTACACAGCATGCAGTACACTGCATTTTGGCATGCAGAAATGGTCAAGATGATATTGATTAAGTCTTGCCAAAGCAAGTGTGGGCTTTATAAATAATTAGAGGAGCTTTGGGGTTACTGCTGGCCTTTTAGGGTGGGACAGCATCCATGCCATTTGGCATGCATTTGGCTGCGTTCATGTCTTGCAGTAAACCTCATAGCCTCAGAACAGACCTGATAAATCAGTGACTATCCAGAGCCCAGGCCAGGGAGGAGACAAACGGGTTAATATGATCATCTTCCGGCTACACAGAGTCATCACTTAGGTTCCATCAGACTGAGATTGTGTCTGTTCAATATAAATTCAATATAAAATACATGGCCAGCCCCTCTGATCTGAATCTAGACATGTTAAATTTTAAATCTCGCTTATTGTTAATGAAATTATAACTGATCAAGAGTTTTATACACTGTGCTTAAGAGAAACATGGATTAAACCGAACAAACATTAAATTAAACTAGTCGCCCTGGATACAGAATATACTGGATACTAGTAGAGGACAAGACATCAAAGTTATTTATAGTCATAAACCATCATACAAAAACATGGACACAAATTCAATCTATTTGACATTTTCTATAGTAACACAACAACCACAGGCACAAATAACATGTCTACCCAGCCTATTCTGCAAATTATTATTTACAGACCCCCAGGGCCAAACTCTCAATTTCTTTGTGAATTTGCGAACATCTTCTCAAACATGGTCATTTCTGTAGACAACTAATTAATTACTGGAGCCTTTTATATTCATTTTGAAAATTCAGCATTTATGTCTATACTGGACTCAGTCTGAGTAAATTAGTGCATAACAGGACCCACTTAAGGCTGGTCACACTCTTGATTTAATAATAACCTCTGGATTGGATAAAGAAAATGTAGTGACATTTCCACAGTCTAAAGTTATTTCAGATCATTATCTTTTCTCATTTAAAGTGGGTTTTATTTATAATGTTTGTACAGTGTAGCCCTACTGCATTAAATGTCCATTAAAACACAGTGCACAGAGCTTTATCAGTAATCTCCCAGAGTTATCAGCTATGATTGGATCACCATCTGACCCCATATGTGACCAGATGTTTAAAGCCAATGCTTTGTTTTACCTTAGATAATGTAGCTCCACTTAAAAGAAAAATAATTATATATACCTGTATATACAGTGTATTTAAAAAAAATAAAAAATAAAAAACTTGCTTCCTGATATAACGATCACACAGGCACCTTAAGACAGAGTGTTCAAAAACTAAAATATAAATAACATCAAACTAAATTGGTAGCATTTCAAACGGCATGGACAGAGAGTACGATGAGCTCTAAAAATCACTTAGTGTTGCTAGATCAACATTTCATTTCATCTAAATTTTTATGTTATACTTTAGAAAAATTAACCAGGAATATTATGCAATCAAAAACCTGAATACCGGTAACATCTACTTGTAAGGACATGATTTTTTTCAATAAAAAATTCAAAACCTGGCAAAAAAAAAAAAAAAAAACAGAAAATTGAATAAACATCGATACAGGTAATGATCTAGTTATGTCAAAACAGTTAGAATATGTTACTCCTCATCAAGAGACTAAACTAATTTCACTAATCTCTTCAGCTGAATTTGTGTACTAGATCCCATACCTACACTTTTTTTTTTTTTTTCAAACAGATAACACCAGAAATAACTGAATTTTTGTTAAAATTAAACAGCTCTTACTTACACACTAAAAATGCTGGGTTGTTTTTACTACCCAAACTTTGGGTTGTTACAGGGAGTTCTGGTACTTTTTGTTTAACCCAGCTTGCTGGGTTGGAGTTGGGTTAGCTAGTGACAGCTAACATCACAGTCAGACCGCCCCTCCCCCGAAGTTCACCGGTGTATTCAGTGGCTGTGTCAACTTCTTGTCTTTTTTTTTTTTTTTTTTTGAAATATAAGGTCTGTATACACACTTTCACTCACAGTGAATTTGTTCACTATATGTAACATTTATTACTGTTACCGTGTTAACGTTACACTCAAACTTTCAGCCTGGTCTGTGCTATAGCATGCTAGTTTATCTGACAATGGCTGGCTAGCTAGCCAAACCAAAGAACCCCATCTGTGTATGAAAGAAACTGCAAAAATGTCTGAGCTTTTTAGCTTTCTTTGCAGAATGCTTGCAGGGTGTATGAAGATGGTGAAGTGGTGAATGAAAGCTAAACTGTTAACTGTAGTGCCAGCATGACACTAGCTTAGCTAGGTTGCTAACGTTAGCAACCACGTTAACATTAGAACTTTATTAATCTCAGTGCTTGAGACAATAAAAAGCTGAGGTGTTACAAAACACTAAACTTCTTACAAATATGCATACTAAGCCAACCCTCTGGATTTTTCCATAAACTTTTACTTTGAAGGTTGGAACCGACACCACGGAATATCTCCAGCAGGCTGAAGTGTCGAGGCCGTACCCCTGCATCCTGATGTTGGGAGATAATGACCAGCACTGCTCTCAGGCATTAGTGCTTCTCAGTAATAGTATCATAATTATGTCATTGTTGAACTTGTTTTGTACACCCTAAAAAATGCTGGGTTAAAAACAACGCAAAATGGTCAATATAATGTTGGGTTAATTCTACCTCACGAATAGGTTATTATTATTTTTATGTTTTACATGTCTATGGGTAAAACAGTTTAAACAGTTTAATTACTTTGATATACTGGTCTATAACAAAAAAAAAAACAAAAAACAAACAAACAAAAAAAAAAACGAAGTTTTGCAAACCATACATATATGCAATAAACACCAAATTAATTGTACAAATCATAGAAAACATATTTATATTTATTTTTCAAAAGCACAAGATCAGATAATACAAAACAAGTTCAACAGCGACATCATTACGATACTATTACTGTGTATAGTGCTGGTCATTATCTCCCAACATCAGGATGTAGGGGTACGGCCTTGACACTTCAGCCTGCTGGAGATATTCCACGGTGTTGGTTCCAACCTTAGAAAGAAAGAAATTAAAGAAAGTAAAGGTTTATGGAAAAATAGAGCTGGTTGGCTAGTATGCATATTTGTAAGAAGATTAGTGTTTTGTAACCCCTCAGCTTTTTATACCGTTTGTGGTTGCTAATGCTAGCAACCTAGCTAAATGCTAGCCTCATGCTGGCACTACAGTTAACAGTTCTCAGCTTCATACTAAACTTTTAATAGCTTCATTTATCTTCATACACCCTGCAAGCATTCTACAAAGAAAGCTAAAAATCTCAAACATTTTTGCAGTTTCTTTCATGCACAGGTGGAGTTTTTTGGTTTGGCTAGCTAGCAGCTATTGCCAGATAAACTAGCATGCTATAGCACAGACCAGGCTGAAAGTTTGAGTGTAACATTAACACGGTAACAGTAATAAATGCTACATACAGTGAACAAATTCAGTCACAGGTGAGTGAAAGTGTGTATACAGACCTTATATTTAACGTTTACATTTCCTCTTAAATGCTTGAGGATGAAGTCCAAGAAAAAGACACGAAGCTGACACAGCCACTGAATACACGGGTGAACTTCGGGGGAGGGGCGGTCTTGTCTGTGATGTTAGCTGTCACTTGCTAACCCAACTCCAACCCAGCAAGCTGGGTTAAATAAAAAAGTACCCAATTCACCGTAAATAACCCAGAAAAAATTACCCAACAGAGGCAACCCAGCGTTTGGGTAGTAAAAACAACCCAGCATTTTTTAGTGTGTATTATCTGATCTTGTGCTTTTGAAAAATATTTTTTTTTCTATGATTTGTACATGTAATTGGGTGTTTATTGCATATGGTTTACATGGAGGTTTTTTTTTATTTATTTATTTTTATAGGCAAGTATATCAAAGTAATTTAACTGTTTAAACTGTTTTACCCATAGACATGTAAAACATAATAATAATAATAGTAATAATAATAATAATAATAACCTATTTGTGAGGTAGAATTAACCCAACATTCCAGGTAATAGAATGGGTAGAGTAGAATAGTTCTGGATAGAACATTTGGCCAATTTATGTGGTAAAATTAACCCAGCATTATAGTTAAATATGATGTAGCATTCGGATTTAATATTTTACCCATCTTGCTGGGTTAAATTAACCCAGCATGTAGTTGGTCCAATATTTACTCAGCAGCTCGGTTAAAAACACTCCAAACTGGGTTGTTTTTAACCCAGTGTTTTTTAGGGTGTAGCAATGGCTATATTACTAACCTTTTAAACAAGCGGTTGTAAATCATTAATTAAGAAACCTGACCTTGACCCCTGTTAACTGTCTAACTTTAGGCCAATATCAAAATGATCCTATATCTCCAAGATCCTAAAACAATGAGGCACAGAAGCTCTGCTCATATCTACTATAGATAGGAATAACATTCGCGCCTCTGATCAGAATTTGGTCTCCTTGCTTTTGTTACTTGGACCATAGTGCAGCTCTTGACACCACTGATCATAATATTCTCCTTGATAGTTTGGAAAAGAGAGTCAACGTCTTATTTGACTAGCTGTTATTAGTTTATAGATGTAAATGGTGATTATTCTATGTGTATTCAAGTGAATTTTGATCTGTCACAGGGTTCTGTGTTATTTTATCTCTAAATTCTCCCCCTGGATAGCATAATTCATAGCATGGTATTAGTTTCCACTGTTATGCTAAATAGTTTTTTTTTTTTTGTTTGTTTGTTTGTTTGTTTTTACAGAGTTATATATCTCAGCAATGATGATATTGTCTCACCAGATGAGAAACACCAGTTTGATGAAGTTGAGAAATGTTTGAAGAACATTAGACAGTGGATGCTTATTAACTTCCTTCTGTTTAATTCTGACAAGTAAGTTTTCTGATCACACAGTAACCCTGGATGACCTTTCTGTTTCATAATGTGCAGCAGTAAAAGCACCTTGGTGTGATTATCGATTCCAGTCTTTCATTTGAAGTTCATGCATATAATGTTACCAGGATATCCTTCTTTCATTTCAGAAATATTGCTAAGATAAGTAATATATTGTCACTATATGCATATGAGTTCAGGCTTTTGCCACATCCAGTTTGTCATGCCATACTGTCTGGATGTTAAACTAGATGCATGAAAAAGCTCTCGTTAGTCCAGAATGCAGCAGCCTGAGTCCTTACTAGAACCGAAGATATGACGACATCACCCCTACCTTACCCACACTACATTGGCTTCAAGGGAATTTCACATTGATTTTAAAATACTACTGTTGACTTATGAAGGATGAAATGATCTTTCAACACAGTATCTGAGTAACTGCTGGTGTTTTATGATCCAAAATGCCCACCTCAGTGGAGGCCGCTTGTCTGTACCTCATATTAGGAAAACTACAGCAGGGGCAGGGCCTTTCAGTTAATGTTCTGGACTCAGACACAGTGTCAGGGTTCGATCCTAGGCTGAAAACTTATTTATAATCTTAAGAAATTCAAGAATAGATGAGAAGGTTTACCAAGCCATTTTTAAGTCTTTGGGACTCCAGCGTACAAACTTAGAAGCTTATAAAAGAGCCCAGAGCAACTTCTAAAGAACTGCCGGCTTCATTTGCCTCGGTTAAGGTCAGTGTTCATGAAATAATAAAACAAGCCTGGGCAAATAGCATCCATTGGGAGAGTTTCGAGGTGAAAGCCACTGCTGACCAAAAAGGAACCCAAAGCTCATCTCATATTAAAAAACAAAAACAACAACAAAAAAAAAAACATCTTGATTATTCCCTTGACTTTCTTGCAAATATTGTGTGGACTGATAAGATGATGTGAAGGTAAAGGTATCTTATTACATCTGGCATAAAACAATCACAGCATTTTATAAAAAGAGCATCATACCAACATTAGAATGGCTCCAAAAAAAAAAAAGAAAAAAGAAAGAAAGAAAGAAAAGGTTTTGGAGTGGCATCATCAAAGTCCAGACCTAATTCCAATTGAGATGCTGTGGCATGACCTTAAACAAACTGCTCAAACCCTCCAACAATTGATGCAACCAGTTATTAGGTTTAGGGGTTCATTTTTTTTTTCACATAGGGCCAGGTAGCTTTTTCCCCCAGAATAAATGAAATTATCATTTAAAAACTGCATTTTGTATTTATTCAGGTTATGATTGTGTAATATTAAAAATGAGTTTGATGATCTCAACCATTTAAAGTGTGAAAAAATAGGCGAAAATAAATCAGGAATGGGGGGCAAATTCTTTTTTACACGGTACATTATGTCATAGCTATCTAACCTGTTTTCTCTCTCTCTCTCTCTCTCTCTCTCTCTCTCTCGCTCTCTTTCTCTCTTTGTCGAGCTACACAATGCAGTCTTGAATTGTCAGTGATCCAGACCTCCTCTTCCCTCTGGACCTGTCTGACACATCCTGTTGCCCCACTTCTGGTTGTAGTTCTCATTGCATTGGGGCCCGTGTGGTCTGCTTAGGATGCATGTGGTGACTGGGGATGGTTCCACTTAACCATGAAGCTGGTCTCGGTCTCAGCTGATGCGGACAGCTCTTCTCTGATGGCTTCTTTGGGTACTGCAGTCTCTCAAACATCTTTCCTGTTACACCGAACTTCCTGATATCACCAACATGAGGGTGGATTCCCTGTTGTCTGGATCCTCTCAAGGTTTCTTCCTATTGTCATCTCAGGGACTTTTTTTCTGCCCACTATCATGCTCGGCTTCCTCACCAGGTCCAAACTGATCATTATGATTTAAATGCTAGGAAAACTCATGAAGCGTGGGCTTAACATGAACAGCCACAAGTGGCATCTGGGTCACTGATGTTTATGGTGAGATGAGCTTATGCTTGGATTCACAAAATATTTTATTGATATGGTTGATGATTGGTTGAGAGCTGGAGAGATGATTGAAAGTCTCATCAGCACATGGCTCAAGGCGTGATATAAAAGTGCGAAAAGTGCAGTTATCATTCCTGAAGGTGACTCGCTCACATCAGGGTTCACTGAAACGCTTTTTTTTTTCTTTCTATTTTATTTCATTTCTCAGAGGAAATCCCTGACAGTGTGTGTGTGTGTGTGTGTGTGTGTGTGTGATTTCTCTGGAGGTGCTAATGTTCTAAATTTGGCTTTGCATAACAGCTGTGCAATCAGTGAGACGAGACAAGACAAGATAAAATGCGGTGTATGTCTGAGAAATCGAGGATAAAACCACAGGAAGCAAGTTTCATCTGTTCACGTCTCTGTTTTTCTGATGACTTCACAGCTTCTTGGTCATTAGCCTGAGTGTTTTCCAACTGGACGATAATCTTCTGGGGAAATATAATAAAGTTATTTCCCTGCATTTTAACGCGTGAAAACATCTAATTCATGGAGTAATTTGTCTAATTTATCATAATGAGATGCACACAGTGATGGGGAAATACGTATTAGTACGCTATGCATTCATAAAATTAAGATTGATAAGGGAAAACGTGTTGCTGAAAAAAATTCTGCAATAGTCTTGGTACTTTCCTTAAAGGAGATTCCTAAATTTGTCAGGTCAGTTTGACCATACGATACTCAATTGGAAAAAAATCTGCAAAGCCATAGCAAAGGGGGAAAAAAAGGCTTTATTTGTCATGTGTACTGTATAACAATCATCCATACACTAATAATACAATGCAAAACATTGCAAGACCTTTTTGGGGGTTTGCTACAGTATGATGTCTTTCACCAGAACATTGGCAGTTGATTCTTTGGGTGCTCTGGTTTATAGGGTGAGGCCTCTGCACTGTATATTGGACTTGTTTTTCCTTTTCATACCATGGTTGCTTGATCAGGTTGGGATCTGGGAGTTTCGTGGACTCTGGGCCCTTTAAATGCTGCCCTGCTGTGGTGCACTGGGTGCCTTTCTGGTGTGGCCAACATAGTGGCCATGATCCCGTCACCAGTTAATGCTATTGTTTTCTTCTGTAAATGTGCTTGTGTACACTAGAGCACCCTGAAAAAAATGATGCCATGCCCATTTGATAGGAAGCTGGGGTCAGAGCACAGGATCAATCTTGTGTTGATCAGGGTTCAGTACCCTGCGTTAGTACCTTTCCTACAGCTTGTCAGCATGTACTGTATGTATGAACACCTGATCTACTGTAATGATTAGTTGCTCAATTGGTTTGGTATCTGTGGAATTTGCAGGCTGCCCTGTGCATGGCTGGCTGTGGTCCACTGGGTGTCTTTGTTTTTTTTTGTTTTGTTTTTTTCAAATTGTGTTGCATTGACTTTTCTGTAGGATCGGATCAGACAGGCCTGTCCTTTGGTTCCTAGACATGAGTGAGTCTTGGCTGCCCTCGGCCTTGTAATTGATAAGCAGTGATGATAGTGTATTCACGTTTTGGCCGACCGGTATACATTAGAACTTTATAATACACTATAAACATAAACATAAAACATCGAGCATCTAAATATAATTTCCTTAACAATTTCGTCTGGAAAGGTATATTTATGTCAATAAATATTTAAGTTCAGATCTCCATTTAAAAGTCACCTGAATTAATGGTATTATATATTACGTACTCAGTCGCTGTGTGTATATAAGAATTTGTTCATTAAATAACATATCAAATCATCAGCCTATAAATATGGACAGGATAGGAATACCTTTTTATTTAGCTGTCCTGAATAAAATGTTTAAAAGGTCAAGACTTTCCCCTTCAGCCTTATGTACATTGCAAGAGTCCTACGTAAGAACCAGGACAAAACATTTCAGCATTTCCAAACGCCATTTAAGTAACTGGAGCAGAAATAAGAGATCTAAAAATATATGATACACATGATACAGACACAAGGAACCCAATGGCACAGAGTATAGATCGTTAAATAATTAGCGCACTGTTTCATGATATGAGGAGACTTTAGCGTTAAATACTTGAAAAGAAAACAAACAAACAAACAAATATGGCACATGGACATTTGAGTTGTACGTTCATGTATCAGCCACCAGATGGAGCCGAGAGCTCGTGTTTAAATGTGCCCTCACCAAGCAACTGGAGGATGACTGAATGACTACACACACACACACACACACACACACACACACACACACAAATCATTTAACATCACACCCTTCTTAACACCAGTGTGCAATTAACCCTGACAGAATGGGAGGGAAAGAAATCAAGCAGTGTTTCATGTTTTGTGTTTATATATAATATATCATTTTCTCTTTATCTAATTTCTGTTTAGAATAATAATTCCTACGACTTGCTGAGAAAACTGGAGGAAGCCAAGAAGGGCCTTTATCTAGAATTAGATTCTACACTCATATACCGGATCGGAGATTAAACGATCCAAACACTGAGCACGCGAGTCTCCAAGATCCGAATACAAGATTTGAAACACCAACACAGCACCTTAAAAAAAGATAGTAATATACATATTAATAAAAAATTAAATCAGTGACAAGAGACTTTTCTTGTAATACGTCTAATCAGTATGGTTGTGCTTCACTTATGTCCCAGTCTTGAGCAACAGAATGAATGAAGACAGTCATTACTGTACATAGCTGCACAATAACTTCATACAAGACTTTAAAGCTGTATGCTAAGCAGTGCACTCAGCATGACAGGAGAGTGAAAATCCTCGTGCCGAGATCAGACAGGATCAGAAGACAGGGGGTGACGTGATCCGACTGGACGTTGTCTGTTATTCTGACTTTTATATCTGCTTTGTTTGCTCAACTCTCAATATACAGTTCATTTGTTTGTCCAACAGGATGAGACGCCTCAACATCTATTTACATCACTTTACAAAAACAGGATGTGATTTCCGGTCCAACTTCCACTTTCATCATCAGCAACGTGCTTCCAAAGGATCAACAACGGATTGGTCATAGAGGGGGAGATCAGCACCGCATCAGCGAGGAATCAGCAGAGGATAAACTGTGGATCAGCAGACGCTCAGCAGCAGGTCAATACAAAGCGGCAAGAGGTTGGAAGGTAAATCAGAAAAGCTGGATCAGCTGTAGATTAGATGTGGAGCAGCTGTGCGCCAGCAGATGATCTGCAAATGATTAGCAGTGGATCATCTGTGGCTGATCCACACAGCTGATTTTGATAGGCAAAATAGCAACTGTGGGCAGTGGTAGCTTAGTACACAATTAGCTGTGGATCGGGGTGATTTGGGAGAGGATCTGCAGCAGCTCGGCATAGAATCGACTCTGGATCAGCAACGGATCAGTGATGGGTCAGCAGATGATTTGCAGTGGATCAGTATAGAATCAGCAGTGATCAATAAGGATCGGGGTGAATCAGGAGAGGATCTGCAGTGGATTAACATAGAAACCTAGAATTAACTATGGAGCAGATGATCAGCAAATGGGTAGCAGTGCATCATCTGTGACTGATCCGCAACTGAGGGCAGCGGTAGGTTAGTACAAAATTAGCTATGGATCGGGACGAATTAGGAGAGTTGGGATCGACTTTAGATCAGCAAAGAAGAGCGATGGATCATTAGATGATTTGCAATGGATCAATAAGAGATTAAGCTGGATTAGGGTAGGAGGAGCAGAGGATTGGTTTAGATTAGGTTTAGAATCAGCTTTGGATTAATATGGGATCGGGGTAAATTGGGAGAGGATCTGCAGTGGATCAGCACAGAATCAACTATGGATCAGTATACAGTAGAATCAGCTGTGGATCAATAGGGATGGGGGTAAATGAGGAGAGGATCTGCAGTGGATCAACGGAGAATTATTGATGGACCAGCTGCACATCAGCAGAACAATCTGCAAATGATTAACTGCAGGAAGAAAAAAAACAAAACAAAAAAAAAAAAACCCAGGATCATGTATGGATCAGAAGTAGACCCACAGCAGATGGGTAACGGATCAACAGACGACAGCCATTCTTACCACAGGTGGTTTAAATACTGGGATTACACACACACACACACACACACACACACACACACACACACACACACACACACACTCTCAGCACGTCACCGGCATTAATTTAAAACACCATCAGGTTCCTCACTAATTAACATCAGGCTAAATTTTCTCGTTCCCCCCCCACATTTGTTCCCCTGCAGAGTGGTTTATAAAGTGCTTTAAGCCAAATAACTGATAGAGGTGTGTGTGTGTGTGTGTGTGTGTGTGTGTGTGTGTGTGTGTGTGTGTGTGTTTAATTAGAGACTTTACGAGTTTGTTAATAGAGTAATCAAAATGCAGCTTGTTCTCGGAGGATTACTAGATAGAAATTAAATTAAAATCAAATAAAACTCCTGTGTATGCTGAAAAAAAAAACATTCTGTACATCAGAATAAAAATACAATAAAAATGTACACCTCAGAAGGAATGACATAAAGCATTTACAAGGGCTTTTACACATACATGCTGTATACACAAACACACACACACACACAGTTCATAGAGCCGTGATAAAAATTTTTTTTAAAAAAAGTCACATGACTTTTTTTTGGCGCTGCCATGTTTATTGGCACCTGGCCACCGCACCTTTCACCATCGTCGGCAGCATTACGTTTTTCAGCAAGTTGCACTACAGTATGTCGTCTCAGCGTTCAGGGCAGTTGGGCTAGTCTTCACTCCCCATACACATCAGTGAGCCTTGGGGTGCTCATGACCTTGGACAACTTTTGGTAGGTATAGTAACCAGTGTGCGCAGGGAATACCCCAGAAGACCTGCCATTTTGTAGATGCCTTGATCAAGTCATCTAACCATCATCGCATCAATGTGGTAAAACAACAACAACAACAACAACAACAACAACAACATGTTGATTAGTTATTTATTGTAGCATTTTTATTCACTGTCGTGTCTTGTCTCGTGAGTAGTTTTATAGCATCATTAAAGCTGCTGCTCAATTGACTTCTATTGTTCTCTCAGCAAAGACACTAAAGATGGATAAAAAAAATAAATAAAAAAAAACAGCTTTATCTTCTCGGGCAATATCGGCCTTCCTCAGATAAAAATAAAGAAATGAATAACGGAATTCCTCTGAGGGTTTAGTAGCGTGTAGCCTCTCCTGTCTCAATGACAGCAGACAGCGAGTAGCAGATGACTCACTCAGCGCGCGCCTGGTTTTATGCCAGAATGAGCATGTTATCTCAGGGAAGTCGTGAATATTTAATGCAGCTGCAGCTGGTTTTATTGCCCAACCTGGCTACATGCATATTTCACAGGAAGTGTAAGTGAAAAGGTAATAATAAAGAAAAAGTAAAGGGACAAAAAAAAAAAAAAAAAAAAAAAGCAGTGTTATGTGCTCCCATGTGCAGGATTATATCCTCAGCCATCAAAATCCTAATGATCCGCAAATGTAATTATTTGTACAGAAAGCGACATGAAATTTTAATTAACGATTCAAGTAGTTGAACTTGGTGTGTAAATTCAGCACCTGTGCAAATCAAATGTGAGTTTTTTTTTTTTTTTTTCTTTTTCCTTTTGTTTTTTCTTTTTTTTTTTACATTCAAATCCAATGTAAAGTTTCACCTTCAGACTTTCAGACAGACACACCCCTTATTCGGGTCTGATGCTGTTGTTGAGAGACACTCTCGTTCACTCGTTCACTATAGTGCTTGGAGCCTATCCCAGAGCTACACCCTGGTCGAGGCGCCAATCCATCACAGACACATACTCAATCAAATTGGAAATGCCGATTAGCCTAGCTTAGCACCATCAGGAAACACCACTAAGCACAGACAGAACATGGAAACGTCACACACAGAGACCTGAGAACCAAGAGTCAAACCCTTGACCTTGGAGCCCTTGAACTACTATGCCACCATGTCTCCTGTTGAGGGAAACCAAAGAAGTAATTCAACATGCTAATATCAGATCCGCTGTGAACGTAATGGATCATGCTAGTGAATGAATAATTCAATATTTTAAATACGGTACAGAGCATCTTGTTTAGGTGCTAGAAACGGGTTTCACCAACGTACATCATGTTTGTCATGATAGAGCTCCATCCATTCAACAGGCCAGTGCCTAATTTGGTGACTTTGTTTTTCCTCCGATCCATTTTCTCCAAAATTCTGGTCATGACTTTTGATTATAGCGTTTGTTAAACAACAGGTCTTTTTCTGAAGCAGCAAATCATTTGACTTGAAGTTTACTCCTTTCTCTTTCAATTAGGTCAGAGTCAGAAGAAGGTAATTTCTTAGAATGAGTGGGTCCTTCAAGTCATTACTGACAATTGTTCCACTCTCATTCAATGGGTCATTGTTAGACATAGTGAATCTTTTATATCACTGAATCTTTCCCTCATTTACTCCTCCATTCAATTTGTTTCAAGCTTTCTGGCGAACTACATGTTGGACTGGGTTGGAAGAGAATCCTCCAAATTGGCTGAACAAATTGTGTATACTCAAAGACACGGATCACTTAAATATTTAAATACATAATCTCTTACTAATGCTGTAAGTTTAAATACAGAAATACCTGAAATTGCTGACAAAAATCGATTAACGATCAACCTAAATATAATAATAAATCAGTCAACAATAAGATTGGACTCTGACTTTTAGTTTTTTAATCAAAAGTCATTAATCATTGTTTGTTATTGACTTAAGAAAATGAAATAACCCTCAATGGGATCATTGAACCTGCAAGGTCGAATTTTCTGCTGAAGCTTTGTGTGTGTGTGTGTGTGTGTGTGTGTGTGTGTGTGTGTGTGTGTGTGTGTGTGTGTGTGTGCGTCTGAGATGCTCTGTTGTTCAATTCAGTTTTTTTATTGTCCATGTGGGAAATCTGTATTGCAGCAACAAAAACAACAAAACACCCCCCAACAATAGCAGCTTCAAAAGAGACGCATCGGAGCACATGGGTTTCTGTCATTACATTTTGTTAATGATCTCTTTATGCATTTTCTTTACGCATGTATTGTGCATATTAGTTTTAACATAGCAACGATTCTAACAGACCAATAGTACAAATTAGCATTTAATAGCGTAAATGTTGGGTTACTAAAAACCAGAGCCCCGTACAAGCCACACATTCATTCAGTAAATGGTCTCCTTGCGGACTATTACAGAACACCGATTGAAGTGTGTTGCATCAACTTCACTGAGTGGATTACACTACATGACTGACTACCTCAACTTCTGTTGTGGACAGACATTAGACATCATTGTTCCTGTGTGCTGCTTGCCAACGCTGGCTTTTAAGTGAGGTCAATGACTTCTTTAACCTGAAAAAAAAAGAAGGCGTTTAAAGATGAGGACCAGGAAGAGCCCATCTGGTGGATTCCGAGGAACTTAATATTTGGTTGAACTAAGCCAAAGAGACATACAAAAGTAAAGAGAAGTTGCCAGAAAACGAAAAAAAAAAAAAAAAAAAAAAAAAGAAAGTCTGAGACCTGGCATGGCATAAAAAAACTCATAGACTTTAAGAAGAATGGCAGCAGTGTAGATGCGGAGACTGAGGTGGGGAAAGGACCACTGAGTACAAGTGGTCTACAACAGGTTTGACTTCCTCTCCCCTAACTTCCTGTCACTGAGAGATCTCCTTCAGTACATATTCAGCCTCAGTTCGCAGCTAGGTTGTTTTCCTGAACTCTGGAAACCATTGTACCTTGTTCCATTCCATAATACAAGCTACCCGATAGAGCTTAAATATTTCAGGCGAGTGGAACTGATTTCTCACTTGTCAGACCTCAGGTCTCCCATGCAGTTGATTTTTATTGAAAGAGTAGTATAGACAATTCCACTCTAAATCTGCTACAGTGAACCTACTCTTATCTGAACAAGGGGAAGGGTGCTGTGTTTATCATGTCCTTTAATTTCCCCAGTGCCCTCAACACCATCCAGCCCCTGTTTTTGATAACCAACCTGACTGAAATGCATGTGGACACAAACTTTGTGACCTGGATTGCAGGCTACATCAAAAGAAGACTCCAATACATCCGAATGTGGGACTGCAACACAGCGATCGGTGTCAGGGGGCTAAAACTATTGCAGATGTTTTACAAATCAGTTGTCACCAATATGCTCTCACCAATGTGCAGTTTTAAGAGCAGGTTATGACACACATCTGGACAAGGATGTCAGAAGAGTTTGATTCTTTGGTTGGCTTGGAGCTTGACTCTCTGGGGTCAATTCTAGACAGGAGGACTATGAACAAACTGCTGTCTTTCATGTCCAAAGCCCACCGCCCGGAAATTTTTGACCGACTAATGAGTATGTTAACGGCAGATTTATGTCCCAGAGCAGCTTCATAAAAGACCATAGATCTTTACCACCTCTCTACAGGGCCAGTGGGATGGGGACTAGGAGATTTGGGACTTGACTTGCATCTCTGCTGCACACTCCGAATTTCTTTTAACATCAGTACTTTCAGCTCACATTCAATTCCAGCACTGCAGCCAAGGTGCACAAATGAAAGTAAAGGCTCTGCTAGCTGATGCCAAAAAGTAGACCTAAATATGAATGCTGCGGACAGTGGTGAAGAGACGAAACATCAACGAAGAGGAAGCAAAAACATGCTGGTGCCGTGCTTACATGATATGTTCTAAGGCCTGGAGGTCTCCCCATTTATGGAGTTTAACTCTTCAGACATTTCATTTCATTTAGTGTTTTTAAAATCATTAACTCTTCAACTTCAGACTATAAATAATGGATGGAGAGATTGGTGGATGGATGGATGGCTGCTCCAACCACGACATACATGACAGAACAATACATACAGGTATGTGGTTTATTATCCAATGGGGAAAATGAGCATGCAAATTGTATAATATTATTTTCTTATTGTCTGGTACAGTATATGCTATTCATTAGCTATTCTAACAATATAAATCATTATTTTAATAGATTAACTTTCCAAGGACAGGAACAGATGGAAGATGAAAATGCTTCGGTGTGACTGAAGTAGAGCATAATACACATTCCTGTAATATAGTTATTCATTGCTGCATTATAAGAAATTGAATGTATGACAAGTATGTTGGATAATAAACCACATACTTTTATGTATTTTTCTGTCATGTATGTCATGGTTGGACTATCCATCCATCCATCCATCCATCTATCCATCCATTATTTATAGTCTGCCCCTGCCTTTGAATTTAATAATTGAAAGTATTACAACCAGAGGAGGGTAGTAACAAGTTACATTTCCTCCATTACATTTACTTGAGTAACAAGTTTGATTTGAAAAAAAAAAAAAAAAGTACTTCTATGAGTAGTTTTACTGCACCATACTTTTTACTTTTACTTGAGTAGATTTGTGAAGAAGAAACGCTACTCTTACTCCGATACATTCGGCTCCACTCAACTCATTACTTTTCTAACCATTCATTCTACACACGTAGCCAGAGGGTCTATCGCCTGACTGTTCTACCAACCTGACTGTTCTTCCAATCTATCCTATCTATGAATCCTACATACAGTATATATATATATATATATATATATATATATATATATATATATATATATATACACACACACACATTACTATATAATTATTATTATTTTTCTAAAAAAAAAAAAATTATGATTGAAACAGTTACTCGGTACTTGAGTCTTTTCACCGAATACTTTTTTACTCTTACTTTCCTTTTACTTCTACTTGAGTAATTATTCTAAAGTACAGCTGCACTTACTTGAGTACATTTTTGGCTACTCTACCAACCTCTGATTACAACATGTGACTGACAACTGTTTCGCGGGGCCCATGTGCACTGTTAGATTAACGATTTGAATAATTAATAGCTTTGAATGTCTGCTCTTGGTTTGATCGCTGGGTTTCATCTGTGAAGTCTGTGTTTATTGTTAAAAACAAACAAACAAAAAAAAAAACAAGTTAGGCAAGCAAAGCTATAAAAAGGGAAATCATTGTGATCTAAAAACAGACTAGCAGATTGGCCAAGAAAAGCAACAGCAGTTGATGACAGAAACATTTTGTGATAGCTGTAGAGAATACTCCAAACATAACAGTCAGCAGCATCATTAACAACTTCCACAGGGCAGGAGGGAAGGTTTCAATGCAGCATTTGAAGGAAACTTCAATAGCAGAGATATGGAGATGCCTCAAGATGCAAACCACTCATAAGCAGTAAAGTTCTAAAGCAAATATTGTCATTTGCAAAATAAATTCTCAGGTGAGTTGACAAAGTTCAGCAATCAAATTTAAGCTTAACTTAAGTTATGGAAAGACCAAAGTTTGGAGAAACAAACACTCCAAAACAACAGCAACACGACATTAACAAGCACATTTCTCAAGCATGGTGGAGGTAGTGTTACTGTATGGTTTGGGCTTGCATGGCTGCTTTTATTGTCTGCCAATTTAAAGAGAATTGCATCTAATCTAAATGAGAAGAACTTGACAGTGACCCAAAACACTTTGGAGCACGACAAAGACCTTAAGCAGAGGGAAAGTAAAAGAAAAAAAAAAAAAAAAAAGAGGAACATTTTAGGCTGGACAATCACCAGACGTTTTCCCATTTAGCATGAATTGAAGAGGCGACTGAAATCTTCTACAATAAATAACTGAGAAAGCTGAATGCAACAGTTTGGCAACTTTAAGTTATTTTAATTTAATTTTAATTTACTTTAAAACATTTTGCTCATATGCTGTTCTTACTGAAAAAAAAAAAAAAAAAACGACCGAGTGGTCATTAACCAAAAGTTCTAACTTGTTTAACGCACCTAGGTGTAAACAGCAGGAAACCAAAGTTGTAATTCTGATCTCATATTCATTAATGAATCTCAGAATGAAATATCTCCAGAGTGTAGAAAAAAAAAAAAAAAAAACTAAGAACTGGTCTTACCATTCCATTTCAGACAAAACTGTAGTGTACTTACGTCAGTTATTTGCAAAACATATTCACATATTTCACATATTTTTTTGGGTTTGTGAGACATTCAAGTAGTCATTATAAACAGCCTTTTACAATCTCAAAAATGAATCAAAACCGATAGTATGACCATCAAAGATTAAAATAACAGCAAATTGCTACTTTAAAAAATAGGTCTTTCATATCTCAACGAAACTCTATAAATAAAAGTCTTTCATGGGATTCTGCTGCCTTTTTTCTGGAGGCAAAACTGCAAAAGGTCAAGTGGGTTCTTTTTTCTGCCCATTACATCTCTCTCTCTCTCTCTCTCTTTCTCTCTCTCTCTCTCTCTCTCACACACACACTCTTGTTCTCTTCTACAGTACCACGAGCACTATAAGAAATTCCTTTAAGGGAAATTGGTGTTGTGTTATAGATGTTGTATTGATCATGGGATCATGTCTGCTCCTGTACTTTTCTTTCTGTTTTTTTTTTTTTTCTTTTTTGTTTTATTCAATTGTTTCATTGGCATGTAAATATTTTATATTTTTACTTATTAATTATCTTGGGAATCTTTGAGTTAAGTGTGTTAAAAACTTTCCATTAAAAAATGGATGTAAAATTCAGCATTATCCATGTACTGTATGAACTTTGCAATCATGAAGTCGAGTCTTTCTGTACTTTAACTCAAGTACATATGGAGGACCTTTACTTTTACCGGAGTAATATGTGCTCTAGGCAATTTCCATGTTTATATATCTCTATGTTTCCGCACCGCCGATGTCCAGATAATATTTACTGTGTCACTGTTTCTTACGCTGTTGTGTAGTCCTGTACCTATAACCCCAAACTCCACACCCACTCTCACACGCAAACTCAGATGGTTTTCGAAAGTATTAAAACGTCAGCATCAACATCATTAGCAGTCTGAACCGCTAACGTGTGCGCCATTTAGGCTCCTTTATTCACAGTTTCTTTTCTGCAGAACCCTGCAATTTATACCTGGTTTTATTTATGGTAGCATTCTGACCACCATTACTGCTGCATTTCTCTATGTAGCTGCTGCATTTATTTATTTATTTATTTTCTGCATGGCTTTGTGTGTGAGTGAGAAAGTTATTTACTGCAGTTCTTTAATGAAAACCACATCAGGATGAATGAAATAAAACGGCAAATATTAAAGTTTAATGAAAAACGTTTACAGTGCTGCAGCAGCAGAAACACTTAGCTTGAGGTTTTTAGCCAGATTGGCTAATAAAGCCCTCCTGATATGCTGCCAACACCATTAAACTCCACATGCTCCTGACGTCTGGGTTTTAATATTGACTTGTATCAATTATTAATGAAAGTGTGTTAAAACCACATTGTAACATTGTAAAATTGTTTAAAACTCCTAAGGCTTCTTACCTCAGATTTTTAACCCCCCGCACACACACACACACACACACACACACAATGTTTGAGTGTTGCCACATTTTCATTCATTAGCCCCTTAATTGTGTCATAATTATAATTTATTCTTTCATCCTGACTAGGCACAAGGTGGGAGAATTCAGCACTGATTTATTTAGTTATTTGACTGTTTGCCTGTCTTTACATTCATGATCTTCTTTTTCTTTCTTACTGTGAAAAGTGAAAAAATTCTTCTTTGTTTTAAAAACTAAAATTGCTCATCTATTATTAATATTTGCCTATATAATAATCATTATTATTTATATAGATATAATATTGATTATATTTAATCACTCACTCATCATCTATACCGCTTAATCCTGTATTCAGGGTCACGGGGGCCTGGAGCCTATCTCAGGAGACTTGGGGCACATGGCAGGGTACACCCTGGACAGGGTGCCAATCCATCGCAGGGCACACACACACACACAATTTGGGACCACCAATTAGCCTAACCTACATGTCTTTGGACTGTGGGAGGAAACCGGAGTACCCGGAGGAAACCCACCAAGCACGGGGAGAACATGCAAACTCCATGCACACAGAGACGGGAATCGAGCCTGGCCGGGGATCGAACCCGGACCCTGGCGGTGCAAGGCGACAGTGCTAACCACTACACCACCGTGCCGCCTCTATTTAATCAATATTTCTTAATTTATGTTTGGGTGTCTTTTTGTATCCTTTTTTGGGTGTGGGAGGGTGGATTATATATTTAAAGGTTAATGCTAGCAATGATGTTTTTTTACTTGATCTTGATACATTACATGTGAGAAATAATAATAATAATATTGTAAATATTTACTGTACAACACTCCTAAAAAACTAAAATTCTCGGTTAACCACATGCATATTTTCTCAATTTTCTCATTGGGAAAAAATATATATATTTTGAAGCATTTTTCTCATTAAATAATGAAAAACGTTATTTATTTATTTACTTTTTGTTTGCCTTTTTGACCTTTTCTTGCCATTTGTATTCCAACTCAGTTGTTCACTATCTTATGTTTTGCAAACAGATGCTTCAGTTTAATTTGATTACATTTCTTATTTAAGCTGTTTGTCTTCCATTGCTTTTACTTAATGTTAATATTTTCTGATATTATACTTTAACAAATTTAAACATCAGCATGCTCACCCTCTCTTTGTTCACTTGAGTTCTTCCTGACTATAGAACATGCATAGTAGTAGTAGTGGAGGAACACCCTAGGTTCTGCATGGGATTGGTGTTAGGACCACATATTTACTTTATGTTTACTTGCGTTGCCTTGGGTCTTTCATAAGCTCTTTTCATTTGTGAATAAACAAGAGAACACTCCGCCACTCCATTGTGTGCATCCGTGTTTGTTTCTCTCCCAAGTTGCCAATGTGTAGAAGCACAGCAAATAGATCTAGCAGTTCATTCATAAAATTTTAAACGTGACACTTAATCTGTTATTTGTATCTCTGTTAGGTTTGGTTCGTGTTTATGAGTTTAATAAAGGTTATTGTCTGCATTCATGTCCTGCCTCAATCTCAGTATGTAACAATGGAAGGCCACCTTAATGGTGGACGGTCCTGAAGGGTGCTCAAAGAAACGGTGAGCAGCACAGCCTGGTTAGACGTTCTTTCTGCTTGTGTTTCACCACGAGCCTTTCTAATCACAGCACACGTCAAAGCAGAGAGAGAAGCTTCTTGCATGGCATGCTGATGAGATGCCAAAGGCAAAAAGCATGCAGGTGTCTAGGGTGAAAGGAAACCTCATACTGTTTGTCAGTGAAAAAAAAAAAAAAAATGGTGACAAAGAGTATCCAGTGTCAAGGTGCTCATGTTGATGCCACAAGGTGCAGAGGTGTCCAGGATGAGGAGAGTCCCATCAGTACCGTGCCAACAAAAGGCTGACTAGATTGGTGCAGAGGGTCCAGGGTGAAGAGTGTCCACGTCCTGCATGTCAATAAAGAGCCCACAGCACAGAGCAATGGGAGCAGCTTCATGTCATCTAGCAGGAAGCAGCACAGCTTGCCATACTGATAGACATTTGCTGAACTGTGCTCCAAGCACAGCATACTGTTCATAGCTACAGGAGATGCAGGAGCAGGAGCATTGATTAAGCATGATGTGCAGAGTAAGCAGACTGTAAGATGCTTCAAATATGTCATGCTGGAGCCACTTCACAGCTACTGTATGAGGATAAGCTGGTACCAAGGTCTCATGCCCCTGTGCTCCCTCATGTCCAGTTCATCCAGTGTCTCCAGGTCCCATGAACCAGCACCAGACCAACCACAGATTTTGGTGGGGATGTCATGATTTTTTTTTTATTTTTTACTGTGTACCCTTCAACCTTATGTCTCAAATATTCACTCTCAATATAATATGTCGCAATATAACACTCAAAAAAAGTATAATTCTGACAGCTAATCACATGTATATTTTCTCATGGGAGACATTTTTGTGGCATTTTTCTCATCAAAGAATGGAACTAAGCTCTTCAGAACAATTAGTGTTATATACATCTTAGAAGAATGTGTATTTTCTTAAAGCTACTGTATGTTCCACTGGGAAATCACGAGCGCAGCTATCATACTGTGTTTCTCTAATGTCCACCATAAGCTGCTACAGTAGGTCAGTGCTAACTGCGTCCTAGCAGTCATGGCTGTCTAAACTGCAGCAGACAGCTTGCTAATGCTGCCTTTTGTAAGTTTAGTAGCTAGTGGGGTTCTTGTAGACTACCTAAAATGATCAAATGGGGGATTGTGGAATTTCAGTGTCATCTATAGTGGAACTGAAATCCCACAAGAAACTGTGGAAATGTCCTTGGGTGGCCTTGATTAGCATAAAATGTTAAATGAGTGTTTCTGCTATTGAACAGACCTTCAGGATCCAAAATAAATAAATAAATAAAATAAGTGTGTGTTTGTGTGTGTGTGTGTGTGTGTAATAATTCAACATGGGCACTGGAGGTCATAATCAAATAGCTGTCGTGTAAGTGATTTAGCTAATTCACTTCTAATGACTCCATCTGAGGGACAGAAGGAAGTGCAATGAGAGAAAGTTCATTTAGCCAATGTCCTTTAAAATCAACAATAATATGGGCTATACTCACTATTACATGCTACATGTTAATTGTGCACACGTCACCATCTGACCAGTTTACCTCAGCACCGTATGGGCAGTTTTCTCCTCTGAACTGAAAATAAAAATTTTGCTGTGTTGCCATCACTATGCTCTTTTCCCCCCTTGGTTGCTTATTTCTTCTTCTGTGAGAATTCATCTTCATTTCCATCATCAATTTTTGCTTCCTGTCTTGCTTTAATGTTAATCCTTTTACACTTTTTTGCTCTCTTCTTTTTTGTGTTTTTCTTTCGGTCATTCAAAAAAATCTATTCGTTTTGGTTCTCATTTTCTTTCTTCTTTCTTTCTTTCTTTCTTTCTTTCTTTCTTTCTTCTTTCTTTCTTTCTTTCTTTCTTTCTTTCTTTCTCAATAAGCCTGTTTCCATCTTCCCCTTTAAGACATTTATTTTTCATATTCCACGGTCTCCCTTGATGTTTTTATTTGTCCTCTTTCTTTCTTTCTTTCTTTCTTTCTTTCTTTCTTTCTTTCTTTCATTCCTTCTTTCTTTCTTTCTTTCTTTCTTTCTTTCTTTCTTTCTTTCTTTCTTCTTTCTTTCTTTCTTTCTTTCTCAATAAGCCTGTTTCCATCTTCCCCTTTAAGACATTTATTTTTCATATTCCACTGTCTCCCTTGATGTTTTTATTTGTCCTCTTTCTTTCTTTCTTTCTTTCTTTCTTTCTTTTTTTCTTTCTTTCATTCTTTCTTTCTTTCTTTCTTTCTTTCTTCCTTCTTTCTTTCTTTCTTTCTTTCTCAATAAGCCTGTTTCCATCTTCCCCTTTAAGACATTTATTTTTCATATTCCACGGTCTCCCTTGATGTTTTTATTTGTCCTCTTTCTTTCTTTCTTTCTTTCTTTCTTTCTTTCTTTCTTTCTTTCTTTCTTTCTTTCTTTCTTTCTTTCTTTCTTTCTTCCTTCTTTCTTTCTTTCTTTCTTTCTCAATAAGCCTGTTTCCATCTTCCCCTTTAAGACATTTATTTTTCATATTCCACGGTCTCCCTTGATGTTTTTATTTGTCCTCTTTCTTTCTTTCTTTCTTTCTTTCTTTCTTTCTTTCTTTCTTTCTTTCTTTCTTTCTTTCTTTCTTTCTTTCTTTCTTTCTTTCTTTCTTTCTTTCTTTCTCAATAAGCCTGTTTCCATCTTCCCCTTTAAGACATTTATTTTTCATATTCCACGGTCTCCCTTGATGTTTTTATTTGTCCTCTTTCTTTCTTTCTTTCTTTCTTTCTTTCTTTCTTTCTTTCTTTCTCAATAAGCCTGTTTCCATCTTCCCCTTTAAGACATTTATTTTTCATATTCCACGGTCTCCCTTGATGTTTTTATTTGTCCTCTTTCTTTCTTTCTTTCTTTCTTTCTTTCTTTCTTTCTTTCTTTCTCAATAAGCCTGTTTCCATCTTCCCCTTTAAGACATTTATTTTTCATATTCCACGGTCTCCCTTGATGTTTTTATTTGTCCCCTTTCTTTCTTTCTTTCTTTCTTTCTTTCTTTCTTTCTTTCTTTCTTTCTCTCTCTCTCTCTCTCAATAAGCCTGTTTCTACCTTCCCCTTTAAGACATTTATTTTTCATTTTCCACAGACTCCCCTTTGATGTCTTTATTTGTCCCCTATCCCTCTCTTACTCTTTCGTTCGTTCTTTCTTTCTTTCTTTCTTTCTTTCAGAGTTCCACTTTTTAAAGTTTTACATAAATTTGAATCATTATGAAATATGTATGTACAGTTTCCCATCACACCCCCATACACACACACACCACAAATCTGTTTTTTAACAGATGTTTGGCCCTGGATATATACCTATGAATTTTATTGCACTAATGTGAGGTTTTCTGGTATAAATCTTCAGTCTGTACTCATTATGTTTTTAATTCTTTGTGTGTGTGTGTGTGTGTGTGTGTGTGTGTGTGTGTGTGTGTGTGTGTGTGTGTGTGTGTGTGTGTGTGTGTGTGAGAGTTTAAAAGAGGGAGCTTGATGCCTGTGTTGCTTTATGACTAAGTGGACTTGCTGAGGTTCCTGTTTCTCCCTCACTCCAAGCTTAGATCACATTTCTGGCCAGTGACATATGCAATTATACTCTCAAAATTAAACCACTGAAAGATGACCTCCAGAAGACTAACCACTGAATAAATTCCTGCTGTGATAATTGTCCAACTGGGTCCCATTTTTATTACTCCACATAGGGAACAAGAGAATGTGCTGTAGGCAGTTTATTTCTTTATTTCTTTATTTCTTTATTTATTTATTGAATGATTGAGAAATGTATAATGTTATTAAATCATTACACGTATTTGTAAAAGCATTGTGTTCTATGAGTGGACAATTGGGTGGAAATGTAGAATCGCTTCGAGGAATCTCATAAATACAATTAAAATATTGGTCGTTGCTTTTTAAATATCAGAATTTCATTTTGTTATTATGTTTGGTATATATTGATATGTACTGCTTCGTTGTTATGGTTATGTATGGCATAGTTATACAAAGATCACTGTCATTTAATTTGTCCTCCATATCAGTCAAGCCAACAAATCTGAAATGGATAGAATACACAGTACTCTGATCATCCATAGCACAGAACAGTAAGCCAGGTATTGTGTAGGTTCCCCTTGTCCCACTTGGAAAGCTCTGGTTGGACACTGTGGTCATGACACCACAAGACCTCTGGGGATGTACTGAAATGTCTGGCCCCGGGATGTTATCAGGCACACCATTGAGTGCTGTGGGTTACAGGATGGGGCCTCCGACAATCAGATTTGTTTGTCGAGCACGTTACGTGACTGCACAGGCGGATATGGGGACATTGGAGACTGGATTAACAACCTTGAAGTTCCATACATGTCAAGCTGTGGTGCACTGGGTGTTCTGGTGCCTCTCTGTCATGGCCATGATTGATTGATTGATTGATTGATTGATTTTTTGACAATTTGTGCTGCATCAGCTTTTCTGCGGGATTGGACAAGACAGGCCAGCCTTGGGTCCCAGTGTGGATGAGTGAGACTTGGGTTTCAATGATCTTGTCACCATTTTACTTGTGTACAATTTGTAATCAGTGTCGTTCAGTTGAAGAAAACCTTACACACGCCAGGGTGCTGTTAAGTCCTAGATTCATCAGTACAGTAGGTGTGAATTAATTTCCTCTGTATCACAGCATGTTTGAATGCTGAAATGTTTCCCATTTGTGTATAATAGGACGTCTTGCACAGTTGTTTTACAGTAGCTGTAACATGAATAAGTAAACTGCTAATAAGTACAAATCTGCTCAATGTAATAAATTATCGATTTAAGTCGTAGCAGGTTATTCACTACATAGACACTTGCTTCACATAATTTAAGACAAAAAAAAGGGTTTTAAAATTAACAAAGCACCCCTTAAATATAGTTATGTTAATGAACTCAATGTTTTGTATGTGTATGTGGTATGTGTTAAATCATCAGCTTCACCCATGCATTTAGAGCAGTGATAGCACACTTCAAAAGGCAACAGGGATGAAGAGATTTGGAGAAAGTGCAATGTGGAGAGATGAAGAACAAGCATATCTGAAGGATCTGGAATGCAAGTCAGCTCAGACGTGAACAGACACGGCGTCTGGCCTGAGGCTGATGTCACATATGCTGCTGTGGGATTTTCTCCTGAAATCTGAGGATGTGTTTTAGCTCTCAGCGACTCCATCAAGAGCTTTACACTACCAACTACAGCGCAAAGGATCACACAGAACAAAGACTTTTCTTACTTCTTGGAAGCCCTTGTATGTGATACTCTCTTTCTTTTGTATTCCTCTTATATTCTTTTCTTGAATTTCCTCAACTCTTTCTTTCGTTCTTTCTTTCCTTCTTTCCTACATACCAGTTATTTTAATTCCTTGCAATTTCTTATTCCTTAATTCATTTTATGTTTCTATTCGCTATTTAGCTTTTATATTTTTAACATTTATATCTCCCTCAATTTTCCTCCCACCCTCCCACCCTCCCTCTTTTTATATATATTTTTTTATTGTTCTATGTAGCCATTGGTTTTTGCTTTGTATTTTAATTCCTTGTTGCAGGGTTCAGTCTATGGTGTCAGTACAGGTGCAATTTAGGGCCTATTCGTCCACTCATGCTAAGCTGATCGATCAGCTCTGTAGTGAAGTCACGGTTCTCCGCAAAGGCATCCAAGACGTCACGACCCTGCGCCGCGAGGTGGAGGAGCTACGGCAGGCCTCATGTGCACCTGCACCTACCGGATCAGTCGGTAGCTCCACCTCCCGCCGTGGTTGACACCGGAGCCAGGGAACCCATGCAATTAGGACGCGCCTCCTTAACCGCTGCAGAACGGGAATGCCGCTTCAGAGAGGGTCTCTGCGCATATTGTGGATCGGCAGCACACCACAGAGCCATCTGCCCTCTGTGTCTGCCCTCTGGGAAATGCGCAGGCTCCCACCCACCTCTCAGCCACTTTGACCAACTTTTCCCATCTCACGGTACGAGCACGCCTCCAGTTTGGCCACAAACGGGTCGAAAGTATCGTATTCATTGATTCCAGTGCCGCGGGCAACTTTATTGACTCTTCTTACGCAAAAAAACTGGGGGTAAAAATCGAGGCGTTATCCCAGCCTGTAAACATCACCTCTGTCGACGTTGAGCCCCTCTCTTCCAGCCAGCCCTATCACCTCTCAAACACAGCCAATCACCCTCATCATCAACCAACACGAAGAACAGATTCAGTTCTATATCACCTCCATCTCATCTCCACCCATCATCCTCGGTCACCCGTGGTTATTGCAGCACTCATATCTTGGACACAGAACCGGATTCTACAATGGGGGCCGATCTGCACCAAACTCTGCCTACGGGCCCGGGCTCGATGACACCAACAGCATCCCGACGCCTTACCGGGACCTGGCTGAAGTGTTTTCTAAACGACGCGCCACCCATCTACCTCCTCATCGCCCCTACGACTTGGCAATTGACCTTCAGCCGGGTTCCGTCCCACGCCGCGGCCATCTCTACTCACTATCTTCCACCGAGATGCAGGTACCCTTCGCCAAGGTACCATCCGGCCCTTCTCATCACCTGCCGCCACAGGGTTCTTCTTTGTAAAGAAAAAAGGCGGTGACTTACGTCCATGTGTCGATTATCGGGGGCTCAAAGATATCACCATTAAGAAACAACACACATTGCTGCTTACCAACTCTGCCCTGGACGCCCTCTCTGGTGCCACTATTTTTACTAAGTTGGACCTCTGGAGCGCCTACAACTTGCCACTCATTAATTTTGATGAGTGGAAAATGGCCTTCATCACCCCCACAGGACACTATGAAAGCCTGGTCATCCCTTTTGGACTCTGTAACGCACCTGCTGCATTCCAACAATTTATCAATGATGTTCTCAGTGATATGCCAGGCCACTGGGTGTTCATCTACCTTGACAACATCCTCATTTACTCCCGGACTGTTGACGAACACATCCAACACGTCAGAGCGATTCTCAAGAGATTGCTCGCTCATCAGCTGTACTGTAAGTTGGAGAAGTGCACTTTCCATGAGCGCTCCACCACGTTCCTGGATTTTGTCATCTCGTCCCAGGATGTGGCCATGGACCCACAGAAACTGGAAGTTGTGCATCATTGGCCCCTACCCAAGACCCTCAAACAACTTCAACGGTTTCTCGGGTTTGCAAACTTCTATTGTCGCTTTATCCGGGACTACAGCACAGTTGCAGCTGCTTTAACTGCTCTGACACGCCCATCCTCTCACCCCTTCAACCTCAACCCTACTGCCATTTTCGCTTTCCATGAGCTTTGTCGCTGGTTCACCTCTGCTCCTATCCTTCTTCATCCCAATGCAGACAAGCCATTCGTTGTGGAGGTAGACACTTCAGATGTAGGCGCCGTAGCGCAGGCTGCGGAGACCGAACCAGCAGGTGTGCCACCTGGTCGATTCTATGTACCCAACACCATCAAGACGGAGGGAACATTCCTCTCTACTCGCTGGACACCCCGGAACGCGTCCCACCATGACCAAGGATGTTCACAAGTTCGTCCAGGCTTGTCCAGTGTGCGGCCAAGGATGTAAATCTCCAGGCGAACTTCAACCACTTCCTCTTTCCTGTCGGCCCTGGACGCACATTGCCTTTGACTTCATCACGGGCCTGCCGGTTTCCGGAGGAAAGAACACCATCGTCACCATCGTCGACCGGTTCTCCAAAGGTGTGCCCCTGATGGCACTCCCCGGGCTCCCGTCAGCTAAGAAAATAGTGAAGCTGATATTAGAACATGTAGTCCACCTGCATGGGTTCCCAAAGGACATCGTCTCGGACAAGGGGCCCAAGTTCACCTCACAGTTCTGGAAGGCCTTCTGGCTTCTGATCTATTCCACCTGTAGTCTGTCCTCCAGCTACCACCCACAGACTAATGATCAGACGGAACGGACCAACCAACAACTGGAGCGCTACCTGAGGTGCTTTGTCGCCGTCGACACCTACCGGGGCGATTGTACCACGTAGGTGACAAAGTATGGCTGCTATCTGCAGACAGAATCCAGGAAATTATCACCTCGATTCATCTGTTCATACCGCATCACCCTCCAAATCAACCCCATCACCTACCGGCTCCAGCTGCCTGCGGCGCTCTGGATCCACCCAGTATTCCATACTTCCCAGCTAAAACCCTTCACCACTTCACCTTCACACTCCTAACCCAACCGGCATGAGGACCCGGAAGTAATGCGGTCGCGACTCAGGAAGCATAAAAGGAAACAAGATGGCTAACTGCTAGTCTTCTGGTCCATCTCCATTTGTTTATGACAGTGCTAGCACTGATTATGACTATTTCTATCTCACTGGTTCCATCAGCCCTTAAGAAGATAAGAGGAGAAGATACTTTATTAATACCAAACCACACTTACCATCATTCACATAAAAAAGGGTGACATGGGTAAGATGGGCTTTATTCCAAGTTTTAGCCACTGCAAATATTTGATAATGCCATAAGGCCTCGTAAACACGCCATCTGTCTTCTAGACCATCATGAATAAAATCCTTAGAGCATTTCTGAATTGCTGTGTAATCATCTTCATTAATGACATCATATTCATCTGGACATCTGAAAAAGAAACAAATCAAGTAAAAAAAAAAAAAAACTCTTTAAAAACTACAAAAAAAGAAGAAAAAAAAAACCCTAATATTTTGTTGGATTAAAAAACATATATGTAGTGGTGCTATCTTTTGACAACCTTATGCACCATGAAAACATTCATTTCCATCCAGAGTCCTTGTTTTGATGACGGAAGACTCAAATTATGCAGTAAAGCTGTCTCCAGAAAATCCCTTAGATTTTGATAGGTTTATGGTTAGTACTCTGTGGGGGCCAGTTCATGTGTGAAAGTGATTCCTCAGTCTCCCAGAACCACTCTTTCACAATCTGAGTCCTGGAATATAGCCGTGCCATCACGGAAGAAAAACTACATAGATGTGCTAACCTGGTCATTGAGTACATTCAGTTAGTCAGGTGCTCATTTTCTTCTTGAATAAACTATGGGGAGAAGGGATCTTAAAACTCTTAGCTTTTGTGACACTGGCCAAATGGCTATTCTGGTTAGACTGTGGTTGCTCATTCTCATCAGTTCCAGAAATATTGAGTATGTCAAATTAGCAATGTGATTAAAACCATCATTAGCTACTTTTTTTCACCCATATTACCATGCAAGCCAGGCAAATCAGATGCAATACTACGCAGGTTCTCAGACAAATCAGTTTTCTAAGGCCATATCAATGAATCATATATTGCAGCCCCTCCATGATGGGAAATGAGGCAGCATATTCTGATGACTCACCATAATGACCCCTTTCCAGACAAATGTTTGAAACCCATTTGAAAGAAAGTGTTTTATTATTGGTCCATACATTCCTCTGGCCATCCAGGTATTTTAAATGGTTAGCATTTTAGATGGTTGGCAGGGAACAGAATCAGGTTGAACGGTATGTGACATTTTGTCCAGTTTCTGCATAGTCAACAGTGGCAGCTTGGTTGTGCTGGGGGTTTGAATCTGTGACCTTCTGACCCATGGAACCTTCTGTGACTTTCTGATCCGTAGGCTAATATCGAAATAATATCTACTAATATCTGCCACTGCCTTACTGTCAATATTGGTCGCTTTTCAATGTGAACAAACGCAACAGTAAACTAGTAGTACTACTGAGTGTACTGCATCGATCACAAGCTGCACTGGTACTGTACCACTACTTAACCTGCGTGCAAAAATTCAGAACTCTCCAATCCATTTATCCGGAGATTTTTTCTCTTTATGTTAGCATTAGGCACGTAACATCCAAGCTATGGAAAACTGAGAAGAAAAAAAAACAATAATAATTGCAAACATGGGAAGCCACAAGTATGAGACCTTTTAAAATAATGTTGATTCTCATTCCAATTGCTCAAATATTTATATGTGCCAAATTATTTCAAAATATGAGTGGATGTTAATGTTTATAGGTTACTCATTTGTATTGTACAGTATATACCTAAGTTACAAAGTACTCATTTTTTTGATTGTCAAAGTGATGTAGACGTTGAGCCGGACAGTTAGCACCTGACAGTTTGTGTAATTAAAAGTTGCTTTATATTCTTACCACTAGGATTTATCCAAAAGGTACAGGAAGGAAAAGATACAGAAGAGGTGCTGGACATCCTAGTAAATATGTTTATCACTACTGTACTCTGAGGTTCTCGTCATGTCTCCGCTTATTCCACTTAAGAATAGCTTCAGTTAACTAATGAATCCCAAATAGAATAAAATGGAATGCTAATGCACTATGTACTGTAGATTGTATAATCCCTTTATTCCACACACCAGACAGCACCTTTGTTCAGGGCTTACTGTTAATTAGAATGTCTGTGAAGCAGACTGATACATATATTTTTCATCACACACACACACACACACACACACACACACACACACACACACACACACACACACATATTTATCTCTAAGATCCTGGAAAAGATAGTAGCACAGCAGCTATGTTCATATCTACATAGAAATAGCAATGTATCGGTCAGAATGTAGGCCTCATCACAGCACAGAGACAGCGCTTGTTGAAGTAGTAGATGACCTTCCATTGGCCTCTGATCATGGTCACTTTGCTCATGTTACTACATAGTATTCTCCTTCATAGGAAAATGTAAAAGGAATTAAGGAAACGGCCCTCTCCTCTCCTCTCCTCTCCTTACCACACAGTAACTCTGGATGGCATATCTGTTTCACGTACAACAGTAAAATACCTCGGTGTGATTATACATCGCACTCTTTCATGTCCATTTTCATTCCACACCTAGTAACATGTTGCATTGATTTTAAAATACGACTTTTGACCTATAAAGCTTTAAAAGATCTCACACCACGGTATACTGTACCTCAGTGACTACAGCCAGTGACGGCCACCACAGTATCTTCTGGTGTCTTCAAATATATGTCAATGCACATATTTAATTATTATAATATAATATATTAATAATTATATTTTATAAAAATGTATAAATCTTTATAAAGGCAGGAAAACACAATCATTGCTATAGCTATCACAAATTACTGGCTGTGGCCTGTACAGTCTTTTAAAGCTTTTCAGGCTGTTAGCGTAGATCTTAAGCCTTATCTTTACAAGTGACCTGCGTATCATATAGTCATTTGAATGTGTCTCGTTGCTTGTGCGGCTTCATGCTTAACTCAATCACAAGCTTAACTCCAAATCAAAGTGAGATCCCAGGATTAGCTTCCTGAATAAAACAACGAGGTGGCCATTTTCAGGGAGATAAAGAGAAGCTCGTTAGGGCTTTAGATCATGCTGGCGTTTGGTGGATGTGGTTATTAAATATTCAGCGCCATTGGAGATAAAACCAGACCAAATTGGACGTGTCCTAAGTGTTAATAATTAAACAGAAGACTTTCATTGATGTATTATTGCCTCGTTAAGCTGTAGACTTTTCTCTTCACACACCCCGCTGGATGCTGTTCTGTGAAGCTCCTCCCAAATCCTTTAAGGATCAGTATGTAGGAAACTGAAGGATCAATGGCTTGTTATTAAAGTAAATGTATCTGAGGACTAAATATGCTTTTATTAAAATGAATGAACTGGGAACAGGAAATGAGTTTGTATAGAGACGTTAATACCTATTACAACTGCGCTGATAAATGGTTAATTCTGGTTGGTTGGCAAGAGGTGCTGTGATTTTTTTATATATATTTAATTTGTGTATGCATGTACTGTATTCATTTATTTATTTTGGTATAAACATTATAGAGCTTAAGTGTTTTATATCTAAAATATCAAATTATGAGGGAATTATGGAGAATTCAAATTGCAGCTGACAGCTGCTAACCAATGATCACTTTAATTTTAAAACATAACACACATTTCTTTACTGTTTCTTCTTTATTCCCCTGAAGAGCTGCCCTTGGGGCACCCCTACTAATGTTTTTTTGTTTTGTTTTTTTAACTTGGTTGATCGATGTTGGTCTTACCAGTGAAGCAGCCCAAGCCTTTCTTCCCACTGGAATTGTGCCTTATTACTTTTCAAAGAGATCTGACTGACAGTTTCCCAAATTCACATTTCTCCATATTTTCATGTGTCCATGAATTTTGCACTTACCCCTAAAAAACCTAAGCCCGATCTCTGTTTTTTACCTATGCACAACTATTTTATTCCCCGGAGTCCTACTTCACTCATTTTTGGTCCGATCTGAAAACGAGACCTGGCACATCGAAGAGCTTAAAAAGATCTGCTGCATTTCAATCAGAAATTCACTCCTCTAAAATGGGAATGGATTCAGTGCACAAATCATTTCAATGAGTTTAATGTGGTTTGTAGAGTGAGGACACATGCAAAGAAAAAACAAAACAAAAAAAAAAAACAGACATACTTCCATCCTACTTTTCACTTTTTCCATAGCTACTTTGTATGCAAGTAAAGAAGCATGGGAGTGCTATGTTCAATTTCTTCTTCCATTTTTTTATTTATAGTTTCTCTTACACACGTGGACAAAATTGTTGGTACCCTTCGGTCAATGAAAGAAAAACTCACAATGGTCACATAAATAACTTTAATCTGACAAAAGTAATAATTAAAAAAAAAATCTATGAATGATAACCAATGAAAGTCAGACATTGCTTTTCAACCATGCTTCAACAGAATTATTTAAAATAATAAACTCATGGAACAGGCCTGGACAAAAATTATAGTACCCCTAACTTAGTAAAACTAGTAGTTTGTTGTACAACCTTTTGAGGCAATCACTGCAATCAAACGATTCCTGTAACTGTCAATGAGACTTCTGCACCTCTCTGCAGGTATTTTGGCCCACTCCTCATGAGCAAACTGCTCCAGTTGTTTCCGGTTTGAAGGGTGCCTTTTCCAGACAGCATGTTTCAGCTCCTTCCAAAGATGCTCAATAGGATTGAGGTCAGGGCTCATAGAAGGCCACTTTAGAATGTAGTCCAATGTTTTCCTCTTAGCCATTCTTGGGTGTTTTTAGCTGTGTGTTTTGGGTCATTGTCCTGCTGCAAGACCCATGACCTGCGACTGAGACCCAGCTTTGTGTGTTTTCTGACACTGACCAGCACATTTCTCTCTAGAATCCCTTGATAGTCTTGAGATTTCATTGTACCCTGCACAGATTCAAAACACCCTGTGCCAGATGCAGCAAAGCAGCCCCAGAACATAACAGAGCCTCCTCCATGTTTCACAGTAGGGACAGTGTTCTTTTCTTCATATGCTTCATTTTTCCGACTGTGAACATCGAGCTGATGTGCCTTGGCAAAAAGTTCCATTTTTGTCTCATCTGTCCATAGGACATTCTCCCAGAAGCTTTGTGGCTTGTCAACATGTAGTTTGGCATATTCCAGTCTGGCTTTTATCTGATTTGTTTTGAACAATGGTGTCCTCCTTGGTCGTCTCCCATGTAGTCCACTTTGGCTGAAACAACGACGGATGGTGCGATCTGACACTGATGTTCCTTGAGCATGAAGTTCACCTTGGATCTCTTTAGAAGTCTTTCCGGGCTCTTTTGTTACCATTCGGATTATCAGTCTCTTTGATTTGTCATGAATTTTCCTCGTGCGGTCACGTCCAGGGAGGTTGGCTACAGTCCCATGGATCTTACATTTCTGAATAATATGTGCAACTGTAGTCACAGGAACATCTCGCTGCTTGGAAATGGTCTTATAGCCTTTACCTTTAACATGCTTGTCTATAATTTTCTTTCGAATCTCCTGAGACAACTCTTTCCTTCGCTTCCTCTGGTCCATGTTGAGTGTGGTACATACCATGTCACCAAACAACACAGTGACGACCTGGAGCCCTATATATAGGCCCACTGACTGATTACAAGATTGTAGACACCTGTGATGCTAATTAGTGGACACACCTTGAATTAACATGTCCCTTTGGTCACATTATTTTCAGTATTTTCTAGGGGTACCATCATTTTTGTCCAGGCCTGTTCCATGAGTTTATTATTTTAAATAATTCTGTTGAAGCATTGTTGAAAAGCAATGTCTGACTTTCATTGGTTAACATTCATAGATTTTTTTTTTAATTATTACTTTTGTCAGATTAAAGTTATTTATGTGACCATTGTGAGTTTTTCTTTCATTGACCGAAGGGTACCAACAATTTTGTCTATAGTATCTCTTTTACATTTTTTGCACTTTAATTCCCTGTCTCATTTTGTTTCTGCCACAGTACTATCTTTATATGTTTTTATATATTTTTTTTACTTGTTTCTTTGTTTCTTACATTGTTTCTATTACCTTTTTATTTTTTTCTTTCGATCCTTTTTATCAGGCTTCATCAAAGCTCACAATGATATAAAGCTTTGTCCAAGGTCAGGATAACTAATCTCATTAATGTTCACAAGAGCCCTGACATGACTCTTCTTTATTTAAATTTTGTAATAAGCTGCCCCAGTCAATACACACAAGGCTACAATTGAAACATTAATAGTTCTGTATAAATACCAGGATTTCCAGGAGTGTCCAAATGAGACGCAGATGCACATAAAACTTGCTCTTCTCTTTTGGGGAAAGAGCTTAAGCCACCAGGCATTCAGGCTTTACCTGATCCTTTAAGAACACCTGTCTGGTGCAGAAGCTTGCTTTGGATTTCACACTTTCTGAATAGCAAGGAGGGAAATGACTAAAACAAATGCAGCATAAATCAATATCCCACACACGAGTGTTAAAATGTACTTTCTGTGTTTTTTTTTTTTTTAATCTCTTCTTCGATATGATAAACAACTAACAATTTCTGTTAGTAAAAGTAGCTCTTTTTGTTGTTTTTTTTTTTTTTACAAAGTTTACTAGTCAGTCATTATACAGTCTGTACGCATTAGTCTTGAAATCCCTATTTTAAATGTCATCTTCATAGTCGCCAACTTGTAACCACTGTTACCAAAACAAATGCTTTGTCTGATTTGTGATGTTTGTTGATGATGATAATGCAGTTTCATTTACTCTCATCATAGAGATTCCAAATTAACTAAAGCTAGTTCTTATGCTCCAAACTGGGTCACCTCCAGTCTTTAGGGAAAGAAGGGAAAAAAAAAAAAAAACACTTCAGCATCATCTGTCATTTCCATGATGACACAGTCACTCTTTCACCTTGTGGATTTTCTTTTCTGAACATTTACAATCCTTCGTTTTAATTAGGTGAATTCATCATTTCTTGCTTCAGTGCCAAAGAGGATATTAAAAGCAATATATATATTTTTTAATAGACGTAAGATATATCTATAAAAATTACAATGAATTAAAAAAAAAAAAAAAAAACAATCATCCCACACACACACCTGCATATAACAGCAACACAATTGACATTTAAAATGATAGCATAATTTTGTTGTCATGGTGATATAATATGTGATTTATGAACCAAATACTAAATTAGAAAAAAAAAAGAAGAAGACCTGGGTTGAATTATGCAAGTGGGATGTAGCACTCCTACCCAATTCACACACGCACACAGACAGAGAAGTTTTTTTTTTTACGATGCAGCATGTTTACAGTATGTTTTTCCCTGAAGGAAAGCAGGTGCAGGTTAAACAAATGAATGTGTTTTACATTTATGTGTGTGTACTGTACATGAACATCTGTTTACTCTGTGTGCACATTAGGGGTGTGGGAATGTTTGCATTTTGTGCTGGCAGTAAGAAGGTGTGTGTGTGTGTGTGTGTGTGTGTGTGTGTGTGTGTGTGTGGTGCAGGTTTTTGTTTTGGTATGCATGCTTGTGTGAACATGCATGACTGTGTCTAAATATCTATCTCTGTGTGCAAACATTTTGCTAAACTATTTATATGTTTATATATAATATGCACATATAATGTATCAATACCAAGAAGCATAAACATAAAATACTATGAAAAAAAAATGTAGGCTTCCTAGCTCTCATTTTCAGTTCAGTCCTGTACCTGAGCAGTTTCAGTGGATTGTTGCTTGTTTGTTTGTTTGTTTGTTTGTTTGTCTGTCTGTTAAGCCATACAGTGACCAATTAATCATTCAAACATAAAAAAAAAAAAAAACTTTTGCAAAGTACTGTAGGTTAGTGAAAGTATGTGGCAACATGTATTCCATATATTTCACTTATTCACTCACTCATTTATTGTCTCTACTGCTAGAGCCTGTATACCGGGTCACAAGTGGCCTCGAGGCTATCCCAGAAGACTCAGGGCATGAGGCGGAATACATACCCACACACTCATTCACACACTAATTTTGGAATGCGAATTAGCCTAATCTGCATGTCTTTTTGACTGTCGGAGGAAACCGGAGTATGAGGATGAAACCCACCAAGAACGGGGAGAACATGCAAATACCATGCACGCAAGGAATCGAACGTGGACCCTGCAGGTGCAGTGCTAACCACTAAGCCACTGTGCCGCCTATATTCCATATATCTTACATACTACTACTACTACGCCTACTACTCATAATAATAATAATAATAATAATAATAATAATAATAGAAAAATGAACAAACTTGGATAACAAAAATAAATAGTGAAATCCTATGACCGTACTTTATTTTTACATGTAATATTTAAAAATATGAATTAATATAAATTTTATTGCCTTCCAATACTTTTTGTTGCTGTTGTTAAACTTATGCCAAATGCCCAAAAGTAAGAAAGTGATCAATTAACAACACTACAAACAACAACAACAACAACAACAACAACAACAACAATAATAATAATAATAATAATAAAATAATAATAATAATAATACCCTAATGAGCAAAGTATTTTATTACATTTCAATGCCTGATTTCTATAGCAATAAAAATCATCATAATGACAATATTTCTTGTTTTTTTTTTAACCTTGTTATGTAATAGGCATAATTGCAGTGAAGATCTTTGTATTAAATTTCACTCCGTATTTTCAACTCAATTGCTATGCAATGACTAGTAATTAAATGGAAAGAATCCAATAAAAATGGCAACCACAGTGGCTTTTTTTTCTTTTTAAATATATTATATTATTTATTTATTTCACTAAGCTTTTTTTTCTAAAGTTTGTGGCAAAATTTGTATTGCATTTTACTGAACACAATGCAGAACATTGTCTACATTGCACAACGATACTGAAGACACAGAATACGTAGTAAGCAAATCGTCATATGTATATATATTTTTTTTGTTCAATTCATAGCCTTTTCACTTTTTGTTGGACTCCCACTGTTGTTATAAAATCTCGTGCTTGATTAACATACATACATTTGCATTTAAATTCACTATGCTGTCATGCTGAAAATATTTTTAGCTGCTGATGTTAATTTGTTGTTTGCAAAATGTCAAAATAATTGTCTCAATAATTATGTTAATTTCCATGCTAATGAGCAACTGCTTATCACTCCATGCAGAAAAAATGAATAATATAAACACACCTAGTAATTAATCGATCCTAATTTGTCAGTTTTTAGTCAATGCCATGAAAAGGTTATAATTAAAGACAGCTACACTATAAACCCGAATAAGTTGACAAAACTCAAAAAAAATTGAGATAATCAGTTACATCAAAGTTTTTAAGTAATGATGTTTCCATTTTTACGTAAACAGAACTATGAGTTTTTGGGTTTGTTGTACTCATTTATATGAATTGTTCTTTACTTGCATTATTGAGTAGCCTAACTCATACAATGTAATAGCAAATATAATTTTTTTTTAGTTGTTGCAAATCAAATAAATTATTGTTGGTCTTTCGGCTGCTTCCGGTAAAGGGTTGGCACAGCAGACAATCCGGTCCGCACACAAGCTTGGTACAGGTTTTATACCAGATTGCCTTCCTGACACAACCCTCCCATTTTATCTGTGCTTGGGACAGGCACTTCATCCACTTGTTGGGAATTGAACCCGGGCCGTTTGCATGGCAGGCGAAACACCTACCACTGAGACACCAGTGCCCTATTGCCCTGATGACATCAAACATAAAATCGCTACTCTGAAAGATTTTAAGTTGGTGGAACTTTGAATGTGATTTGAGTGAATGAGTGAATAAAACAAACAAACAAACAGTATTTACAAAGAGCTAGCAAACAAACCAAAAGGGAAGCCGAAAGTCAAAAACCAGAATACACAATCCAATCTCAAAATTTCACTATCGCAAAAAAAAAAAACCTCTCCAAAACAACCAACACTTCGCCTACACGCCTTCCTCGTTCCCGCGTCTCTTTCCGGTTTATAACTGGTCCGCTGATGACGTCACTCAGGGCGGAAGCGCATATGTGGAAGGTCAGGCAGCTGCCGCTGCAGTGGCAGTCGGAAAACCTGGAGCGCGACTGGATACAATATACACACACGCACGACAAAGCCCAGCAACACAGACACATAGAACACACACACAACGACCAACATGTTGCGGGTTGTGACAAAGGTGACAGTTACTGTTACTTAAGTACTTACAGATACTTAAAATATCAAATTTGTTCAGCTAACTTAAAAAGTGTCATTGCCACAAACTCATGAATACCAAAAGGTTCTAAATACTCATCAAGGTCTATTAATTTTAACTAATTGTAATTATTTACGTTAACAGTACTCAATATGTTTACTTACTTTGAGCATTAGGGTTTACAGTATATACATTATGAAATAGATTTTATTGCTACATTGCTGTTGCTCATTTTTAAGTATAAAATAAACTGCAGTGGTGGCTCAGTGGGCTAAGGCACTGAGTTACTGATCGGAAGATTGGCGGTTCGATTCCCAGCTCAGCCAGGTTGCCACTGTTGGGCCCTTGAGCAAGGCCCTTAACCCTAACTGCTCCAGGGACGCTGTACCATGGCTGACCCTGCGCTCTGACCCCAGTTACACTGGGATATGCGAAGAAGGAATTTCACTGTGCTGTAATGCATATGTGACAAAATAAAGGCTTTACTTACTTACTATTTTTTGGGGTTATACATATTTGTACCATGGCTTAAATGTTAAATAATTCACTGCTCTTTATATTTGTTCTTGTTTTGTGGTAAACAGGGATGACCCTGTGTTTTTAATTGAAATAGCATTTTCAGACTATGTTTTTAAAGTAACAAAAAATTACAAATTATAACTAGAGAGGTACCTGAAGAAAATGTGAGTGGTGCTTGCTATGGCAAAACTTTGGAGTCATGCTAAAAACATGCTAAGCCCCCCAGCATCATATTAGGTACGTTCTAATGATGTTGCTAGCAACATGCTAAGTCAGTTATCATAATACTAGAAACATGCTAATCAGCTCAACGTCGTGGTAGCAACATGTTAGCGACATTCTAATGATGTTGCTAGCAACATGATAATATAATTAGCATAATGCTAGCGAAATGCTAATATTGTTAGCATAATGCTAGAAACATGCTATTCGTGTTAGGTACATGCTAACAGCATGCTAATGATGTTGCTAGGGGGCGTGGCTTATGAGCATCATGATAAAAGCGAAAGCCTGATTGGTTGCCTGAGTAAAATGAGCCCTCCCCCATGTCTCTACCACAGTGAGATTCACAGTTAAATTCAGTTTCAAAGTTCCTATGAAAGTTACCATTGTATGTCAATTGCCCCCTGCTGGGGCAGTTTACCACTCGGCATTAGAAAAGTCATGTCAAGCCCCCTTTCCCCGAATACACCCACATAAAATAAATTCCCGATTGAGCCGCACAATTTGCCACCTGTTTCATGGGTCTACGACGAACGGAAGGTGACGAGTTATGCCCCAAATTCCCCATTATATGTCAATGGGGCAAATTTGGGCACCTGTTTTGCCCCGAGGGTAAAACCTATACCCTTGTGTGGGGTATGTTCTAACATAGGTTGCAAGCCTCTCAAAATGTGGTAAATTTCAGATTTCTACCAAATTCTCACTCTGCGCTTCAATCCGTCAAATTTGGTCTCAATGTTAAGTCTATGGGATTTTTTGGGAGATTAATTTAAAATTTACTGCCCATCCCCACAAAAAAGTCTTAGCACCCCAATCCCGAATAAACGTCATATGGGTGTATGACAAACGATACAGTTCTATTTACACTCCAAAGTCACACCCCCCCCCCCCCCCCAATATACCCTTTTGCGGGGTCTGTCTGACACAGTTTGCCAGCCTATTCAAATGTCGGAAACTTAAGATTTCTATCAAATACGGTGGCCGTGAAGTGCAAAACAAATTAACAAAACCCAAAACAAAATAACAAATTCAAAACCAAATTAACAAATCTGAAAACAAAATAACAAAACCCAAATCTAATATGTTATTTTGTTTTGGGTTTTGTTGTTTTTGGTTTTGTGATTTTGTTTTCGGATTTGTTAATTTGGTTTTGTTAATTTGTATTGCACTTCTCGGTGAGTCAGATACGAACAGGAAAAGGTAGGTATAGTTTGCGAATTTAATTCTTACCGCTGATTGGACGAGACACCTGTCACTCAAGATGAACAGGAAGTAGGAAATTGTGTTTCTTTAACTTTGTTTCTTGTGTGTTCCGCTTCACTTTTAAACAATTTTTTCGGTGTGCAAAACTAAGAAAATAATGAAATCTTTCATTAAAAAGCAAGGAAATGGAATTTATTCAACGTTACTTTGAGGGCGGACATTCGTATGCCGTGATTTTTGATATGCTGATGACAATAAGGACAGTACATGTTTGCACATTCATACACACACAAATCTACCGCCGCTACAGTACTTCCTGTTTATCTTGAGTGACAGATGTCTCGTCCAATCAGCGTTAAGAATTTCATTCGCCAACTATACCTACCTTTTCCGGTTCGTTTCTGAACGGCCGAGAGGTGCAAACCAAATTAACAAAACCGAAAACACAATAGCAAATTCAAAACCAAATTAACAAAACCCAAAACAAAATAACAAATTCAAAATCAAAATATCAAAACCAAAAACAAAATAACAAACTAAAAATCAAAATAGCAAAACTGAAAACAAATTAACAAAACGCAAAACAAAATAACAAATTAGTTTTGGGTTTTGTTATTATGCTTTTGAATTTGTTATTTTGATTTAGATATTGTTATTTTGTTTTTGAATGTTTTGTTTTGGGTTTTGTTATTTTGTTTTCGTTATTGTGGTTTTTAATTTGTTATTTTGTTTTCGTTTTGTTAGTTTGTTTTGCACTTCACGGCCGCCGTAATCAAATTCTCACTCTGCGCTTCAATCCGTCAAAGTTGGTATCAATGTTATGTCTATGGTAATTTTGGGGGAATTTTGCCCCGTGGGGGCAATTAATCACCCACCCCTCAGAAAAGTCTTAGCACCCCAATCTCAAATGAGCTGCACGTTTTGACACCTCTTTCATGGATCTACGACAAACGATACTGTAGTAGTATTGCAAGAAAGACTGCATCATCTGGGGACCTCTTGTGCCCCGGGGGTAAAACATATACCCTCTTGCAAGGTATGTTCCGACACAGGTTGCAAACTTCTTCACATGTGGTAAATTTGACTGTTCTACAAAATTCCCTCTCTGCGCTACAATCCGTCAAATTTGGTCTCAATGTAAAGTCTATGGGACTTTATTAACTGCCAACCCCTTTGAAAAGTCATAGCACCCCATTCCCGACCAAGCCGCACGATTTGACCTCATTCATGGGTCTACGACAAACGGTGCGGGACTAGTTATGTGCCAAACCTTTGTATGGGAGAAGAAAAAAAAGGGAATAATAAGCCTGTGAGATTATAATAGTAGTGCTTCACTTCGCAAAGCACCACTAATTATTACCAACACTGTATTTATTAGCAGTGTGTATTAACCTAAAGTATTATGCAAATTCCTACTCCTCTATTGAAATCAACATTTTCACATGTTTTGAACATTTCCTATTCAATGGTTACTAATATCTGTTCATTTTAGCAAATAAGCTTTCCTTTTTCTCCAAATTAAATAAAGCTCTTACTCAGACAGTAACATATTTAGATCTCCTTACAAGAGAAAGGCTTTGAGTTTGAGCTCCATTTCTCACTCTGACATTTTCCTCCTGTGACATCGGCCGTGATTCAGCAGCCTGTCAGTCTGTCAGCAAGGCATCAGCTTCACACTAACCGCTAAATGTCCACTTTGAAATCCTCTGACTTTTTAATTTATCAAAACCTTTTGTTGCTGTCTCGCAGGACCAAACTCACAAAATGTCATGGCACAATTGATTTTTCCAGCAGTACCTTATAATAATACAGCAATACATTTAATGATAGTCAGTCTAGATTAAAATATCAGAATCCTTGTTTTCAGATTTTCTGTTTGTTTGGAATTTGCATAAAATTTGATTTATGGATGACTTTTCTCTTCTTGTTTTCTAATAAATCGATCCCTGCCTGAGGTGCGTGTCTTATGTTTGCATGATCTCCGCTTGCTTGGTGAGTTTTTCCTCCAGGTACTGTGCTTTTCTCCCACAATCCAAAAACGTGTCCATTAAGCTTACAAAATGACTCATACTGTGTGAATGTATATGTGTGTTTGTGTGCTTGTGTGTGTGTGCGTATGAATACATTATGCGCTCTTTGTTGGATTGGCACCCTTCCAGGGTGTACCCCACCTCATGCCCCGAGTCCCTGGGATAAGCTTCAGGTTCTCATAACCTTGTACAGGAAATCATTGTGCACATATTAGCTGAGAGCTGGGCTAAGTGAATACCACACGTGAATAGCATACCTTTTCATCTAACCATTTGGAGGCACTCAGACTATAATTCTCCTATGAGAATGATGAGAATTGGCCACTGTGACCAATTAAACCAAAATCCCTGCCCAAAGTGTCACTGTAAACAATCGGACTAAAGTTTATGAACGAAATGTCTAAGTAATCAAAGGCACTTAAGTTACTGTTCAAAATGGTGCTTTTAATCACGTCCTGTACAATTACCAACCAGGTGTCACTGTAACCAGTTTCACTACAGTCAGTTTCTGTCACCAACTGTCACCAATTAAAACATAATTCCCATAATTCTTAGTGTAATTGTAGCTGATCAGACCACAGTACCTAACCAAAATATGTCTGGAACCAATCAGAACACATTGCCTGCATGCTAATAGGTTAGCAGTTCCTTGAAAAAGTGGACTGAACAGGCTATTAAGCCATAAAATTCCAAACTGTAGAGAGGAAAACTGCTCAGTTCAAAGGAAATTGTAAACGATGTAGGGTAAAACTGACTAATGACGTAGCTTCCTGTTGGGTGACGTAGCTTCTTGTTTTTCGTATTGTTCCCGCGAAAGTTCCTCGTCTGTTTGTAACAGCGTTTTAGATTATATTTTGTTTAGTTTTTTATAATTATATATTTTTCCCGTTTTTACTAAATAACAAACTAGTTTTTACGCTTTAATACTACTGGACTTTATCCGTTTTTTTTGCGCTTTTTGGGAGAACGCGCCTATCATCTGACCAACAACAAGCAAATCCATCAGCAAATAATCACAACTCCTGCACAAAGGGTACGTTATTATGTCTACCATTCAGCTCGCTCAGTGTGTTGAGCTCGATCATTAGTGATAATTTTATTTGTGATAGGTGTGTGTTAGTTAGCACCCTGACGTAGAAGATATCAGCATTAGAGAGGGTTAGAGAGCGCGAGCACGTGAGCAGCGTTATTCCCGTAGCGGAAAGGCTGGGTGCCACAGGTGTAGATAATCATCCCCCGACTCCGGCATTAGAGCCCTCACAGCGGGGCGAGTGGGTGACGACTCGGCGGCATACTCGTTCAGCCAAAGCTAATGCTAAGGCTAGCCCACCGGAGCACACCTCTTCTGCGCTTCATGTGTCCAACAGGTTTGCTCTCCTCAGTGATGCACCCGCTGAGAAACCTGAAAGAGCTCTGGTTATAGGAGACTCCATACTGAGGCACGTGAAATTAGCGAGGCCTTTAGGGACGCCAGCAGCAGTGGTCAGGTGTATCCCGGGAGCCAGAGCACCGGACATAGCACTTAATCTTAGGACTCTAGGTCAGCATAGGTTCTCCAAGATATATGCCTTTCGTCAGTAAGAGTAACTTTACAGAGGTGTTTAAAATAGCGAAGGCGATGTCCGAAGAAGTAGTTTGCTCTGGTCCCATCCCAATGAGACGTGGCGACATTGCTTACAGCAGGTTATGGTCGCTGAACCGCTGGATGTCCAGGTGGTGCTTCGAAAACAACTACATAGACAATTGGAAGACCTTTGAGAGCAAAACTGGCCTGTTAGGGCGGGACGGTGTCCATCCCACTCGGGAAGGTGCTGCACTCGTTTCTTACAGTATAGCACACAGTCTAGTTAATCGGTGACAGAAGAGGCCTAGTTAATCGGTGACAATCCAGAGCCAAGGCCAGGGAGCAGACAGGCAGGCTAAACCAACCGTCTACTAGCTGCATAGAGTCGTCACTCAGGGTTCATCATATTGAGACTGTGTCTGTTCCCCGAGCTAAACATAAACATACATTTAGAAAGACTCAGAAAGTCTGTTTTAGTGATTTAATTAACATAGACACCACAAACTCCGATCACACTGAATGCGCAGCCAGCACCTCTGATCTGAAGCTAGGACTGTTAAATATTAGATCTCTCGCATCTAAAGCAGTTATTGTTAATGAAACTATCACAGATCAGGAGTTTGATATATTATGTCTAACAGAAACCTGGATTAAACAGGACGAGTATGTAGCTCTAAATGAAGCTAGTCCTCCTGGATACAGCTACATACACCAGCCTCGGCTAACTGGTAGAGGAGGAGGAGTCACAGTTATTTATAACGATAATCTGTCTCTCATACAAAAACGCAGTTTTAAATTTAATGCATTTGAAGTTCTCTATAGTAACATAAAGTCAGCTCAGTCAATCCCGCTAATCATCATTTACAGACCCCCTGGGCCGTACTCGGAGTTTCTCTGCGAATTTGCAGATTTCCTTTCAAACCTTGTTGTTTCTGTAGATAAAGCGTTAATTGCTGGAGACTTTAATATTCATTTTGAGAATCCAGAAGACCCTCTGAGAACAGCATTCTTGTCCATACTGGACTCAGTAGGAGTAAATCAGTGTGTAGTAGGACCCACTCATAAAGCAGGTCACACTTTGGATTTAATATTATCCTTCGGATTAAGTATAGGAAATATAACCACAATTCCACAGTCTGAAGTTATCTCAGATCACTACCTTGTCTCGATTAAAGCGTGTCATAGTAATAATTAAATGTAACCACATTTAAATGTACATTTACATCAAATACCGCACAGAGCTTTATCAATAATCTTCCAGAATGATCAACTTTGATTGGATCGCCATCTGACTTCACAGAACTCGAACAGGCGAATGAATATCTAGAGTCAGCACTTCGTTATAGCTTAGATAATGTTGCTCCAGTTAAAAGGAAAATGATTAGAGATAAGAAACTCGCTCCTTGGTATAATGACCACACACGTGCTTTACAACAAACCGCTCGGAAATTAGAATGTAAATGGCGCCAAACTAAATTGTTAGTATTCAAAATAGCTTGTAAGGAGAGCATCCTCAACTATAAAAATGCTCTCAGTGATGCTAGATCAACATATCTCTCCACTCTTATAGAAAATAACAAAAACAACCCGAGATTTTTATTTAATACCGTAGCTAAATTAACTAAAAACAAGACCACTGCAGAAATCTCCACAACAACATCATGCAGTAGTGAGGATTTCATGAACTTTTTCAATAACAAAAACATAAATATTAGGCACAAAATTCAGGCCTTGAAACCAGACAATTTAAATAATTCAGATCATCTAACCACATCACATCAGAACTTAGAACACTTTACTCCCCTTGAATCGAGGGAACTAATTTCACTCATCTCTTCTTCAAAATCGTCAACCTGTATATTAGATCCTATACCGACACATTTTCTCAAACAGATAGTACCAGCAATAACAGAACCCCTGTTGAAAGTAATTAACTGTTCACTCAGTAGTGGGTACGTCCCCAAATCCTTTAAATTAGCCGTTATTAAACCGCTAATCAAGAAACCTGACCTTGACCCCAGTCTGCTTTCTAATTACAGGCCGATAACAAACCTTCCCTTTATCTCCAAGATTTTGGAAACGAGAACACCAACGCCGCTGCACTGCAAGTGCCTGGACCCCCAGGTTGTGTAACATGTTTGCACAATAGCCAAAGAGATCTCAGACATGATGCTGACTCGAGCCCAGAGTAGCATGGACATCCAAACTATAAAATCTGACAAATGTGTCCAGAGAGAAACAACCTGCTGCATCACACACTTGCTGCAAAAGGACAGAACTTTTGCCAGAGCAATTGATGAGGCAACCCTCTGGTCGAATGAGCCCTGACTCGTAGGGGCGAAGTGTGACCATGCACCTCGTAAGCTAGGGCAATAGCATCTCTCACCTAATGTGACAGCGTTTGTCTAGTGGCGGCTGCCACGACCCCACCCCCCCCCCCACCCCCGTTGCGGCCCCGCTGACAAATGAAAAGCTTCTCTGACTTACGCCACTGGCTAGTGCGGTGGACTTAAATCTGAAGAGCACGTACTGGACACAGTAAGTGAAGTCTTTCCTGCTCCAAAGCTATAAAAGGCAGAGGACAGGAGGTTTCAAGAACAGCTGTGTGCATGGTCGAGTATGGAACTTTGGGAAGATGGTTCGGGTGAGGATGCAGAATAGCTTTGACTAGCCCAGGGGCAAAGTCTAGGCAGGATGGGGAGACTGACAAAGCCTGCAGATCTCCAATTCACTTCAAAGAAGTAATGGCCATAAGAAAAACCATCTTAAGAGTCAGAAGCCTGACAGGCACTGACTCTAGTGGTTCGAATAGGGTGTCAATAAGATTTTCGAGCAGTCCCACGAAGGGACCGTCACTCTAGTGGGCGCCCTCAACTGTTTAGCTCCATGAATAAAACGGGCAACTAAAGGGTGCTTTCCCACAGAAACCCCATCGGTCAGAACATGAAAAACCAAAATAGCGGCTCCGTATGTTCTGAGAGTACTAGGGCTTAAGCCCGAGGACAACTTTTCTTGCAGAAACTCCAGCACTGAAACAATTCAGCAGTGGACTGGGTCTACATGTTTTGCCATGTACCAACTTTTAAATACACTCCATTTGAGGGCATAAGTTCTTCTAATGGAGGGAGCACTAGCATTTAGAAAAGTTTCAGTTACACTGGCTGGAAGACTAGCATCTCTTAGTTGGTCCCCTTCAGGGGCCAGACGTGAAGGTTCCAAAGCTCGGGCCGGGGATACAATATTGTCCCCTGTGGCTGAGACAGAAGATCCTTCCTCACTGGAATCACCCACGGTGAGCTGTCGAAGAGATATGTTAGATCTGAGAACCACACTCTGGTCGGCCAACGGGGCGCTATCAATAAAAGGCACAAACCCTGTTGATGGACTCTCGCCAGGACTGCCGGGAGCAGAGCTATCGGAGGAAATGCATAAAGGCATAATCTGGGCCACGTATGGGCCATCGTATCCAGACCCAGGGGAGCTGGAGGAGTCAAAAGGGAGTGTAGTAAAAGGGACATTGTGCAGTTTCTTCAGAGCCAAGATTTCACTGACTACTTCGGGGTGGAGTTTCTATTCCCCATGTGTCACAGCTTGTCTGGATAGCAAGCATGCTCCCACTTGTCCTGTCCCCAAAGCAGAACCTGGTGCGCTAGCTTGTTCTAGCGGTGTGAGTACAGTCCGCCCTGGTGATTTATGTACGAGACTACCGAGGTGTTGTCCACCCGCACTAGGACATGCCTCTCAACTGCTGGAGGAAGTGTTTCAGGGCCAGAAACAGAGCCATCATTTCGAGGCAACTGATGTGCCACGTTAGAAGATGACCTCTCCAGCTCCCTTGGGCTGGCCAGCCATCTAAGACCAAACCCCAGCCAGTGAGGGAAGCATCTGTTGTTAGCATCTTGCGATGACAACACAGACCTAGAGTGGGACCCAGAGTCAAAAACTGGGGTCTGAACCATATAGAAAGGGTATGACGCCCCTGGCGCGTAACCCTTATTTGCCTCTGGCGATTGGCCATTGGATAAAATCCCCTGGCGCTTAGCCATAACTGAAACAATCTCATGTACAGAAAGCCCAAAGGTATCACCATGGACGCAGCTGCCATGAGAGCTAAAACACTCTGAAAGTAATGAACAATCACTTTCTGGCCTAGCCTGATTTCCTTTAGCGTATTGAGAATGGATTCGACACGCGCAGGAGACAGCTGTGCCTGCATTGCAATCGAACTCCATATAACACCCAAATACGTTGTCCTCTGTGTAGGAAAGAGAACGCCTCTCCAGGCGTTGAGTCTCAATACTAAAGAATTGATGTGAACTAGGAAGGACGACATCTCAATGTCGAAGCGCTAGCTGCCAGAGCTGCATCCTTGCATTTTATATATGTGCAAGGTGACAGGGCTAGGCTAATTGGAAGGACCCGATACTTGTAAGCTTTGCTCTTGAAGGTGTTCAGCATCCTGAAACATGGAAGGAACTGAGCACATAACATTTCGCTGGAGACTGCTGCTCCCCAAAACACCAGTGGTGGAGGGGATTCGACAACGGCCTCCAGGGGGTGCCAGGGAGGAGTCTTTAACCCTTATTGGAATTTTTACACGCCCCTCCCTGGTGGGAGACACCACCGTGGTCCTGGGTATGTCAGCCTCAGGACTTCTTTTTGGCGAAGATGATGTTCCTCAGGTCTGGTCTCTGCCAAGTCTCACTTCTAAACATTTGTTTATTTTTGTATAACTTTAATGTTTCTAAATTATATAGAAAAAAGCAAAATGTGAAGTTATGAAAGCCATTTTATAACTAGATTTCTATATTTTTCAACATGAGTAATTAAGAACTAACACACTATCCAGAAACCAAATTTGTGATTATTATTATTATTATTATTCGTAATAGTAGTAGTAGTAGTAGCAGTAGTAGTTGTTGTAGTATTTGGTTATTACTTTTTTCTCCTTCACTTCTGGGTAATTTTGCTTGGCCAATTCTGGGTAAGTGATGAACCATTAGTCAAGTCAAGTCAAGTCAAGTCAATTTTATTTATATAGCGCTTTTAACAATTGACATTGTCACAAAGCAGCTTTACACAATAAAAAGAAGTAAGTTTGTATGCAATGTGTATGAATCAAAATGATAAGATTGTCCCTGATGAGCAAGCCGAGGGCAACGGTGGCAAAAACTCTCTGAGATGGTAATAGGAAGAAACCTTGAGAGCAACCAGACTCAACAGGGAACCCATCCTCATCTGGGTGATAACGGATAGCAGGGATTGATCAGCATAATAATGTGTACTGGAAGTTCAGTGTAACAGGAGATGTGTTAAAATTAAAATTAAGAGGAGTCCAGTTTGTTCCTGGAGGCTCAGGTAGACTATAGGATATTCCAGTCCTGAGCTATCAAACAACTGAAGTCACAGGTCCCCAGACAATCAATCGATGATAGGACAGTTTTAATGAAACCATCCCCAGCCACCATACGAATCCAGGCAGACCACATGGGGCATCCATGTGACGGGATCTCCAACCAGAAGCAGGACTCCAGGACGGGTTAGACGGCTCCAGAGGGCAGAGGGGTCTGGACCATTGGCAACTCAGGAGCGAATATGTATAGCTCGACAGAGAGACAGGGAGAGAGAAAGGAGAGGGAGAGAGAGAGGAGAGAGCAGAAAAGGAGAGAACAGAAAATAAGTGCAAGCAGGGACTCCGGCAGGACTAATTATAACAGCATAACTAAAAGGGAGAGCCAGAAGGAAACACAAACATGAGGGCTCCCTGAGACGTAAAGCAACCAGTCACCTCACCGTCAACAAACCTGAGTGAACAATGATAGTGGGGAGGACAGCATCTAAACATACCAGTTCACCAGAATACTCTACGTCCATGAGTCCCCCAGATCTGTTCCTTTACCTAAGGTTAATCCATTTACAAAAATGCTTGGCTAAATAAATGGGTTTTTAGCCTAGACTTAAACACTGAGACTGTGTCTGAGTCCCGAACATTAATAGACTATTAATGACATTAAAAGACTATTCCATAACTTTGGGGCTTTGTAAGAAAAAGCTCTCCCCCCTGCTGTAGTTTTAATAATATGTGGTACTGACAGGCAGCCTGCATTCTTTGATCGAAGTAGGCGTGGCGGATCGTAAAACACTAACAGTTCACTCAAATACTGTGACGCGAGACCATTTAGTGCTTTAAATGTCAAAAGTAGTATCTTAAAATCAATGCGAAATTTCACAGGGAGCCAATGCAGTGTAGATAAGATAGGGGTGATGTGCTCGTATCTTCTGGTTCTAGTGAGGACTCTCGCTGCCTCATTCTGTACTAACTGAAGCTTGTTTATGCACCTAGTTGAACAACCAGAGAGTAAGGCATTACAATAGTCCAACCTAGACGTGATAAAAGCATGAACTAATTTTTCTGCATCATTTAGTGACAATATGTTTCTTATCTTGGCAATATTTCTAAGGTGAAAGAAAGCTATCCTGGTAATATCTAAATGAGCTTCAAACGAAAGGCTGGAATCTATAATCACACCAAGGTCTTTTACTGTTGCATTTGATGGAACAGAAAGGCCATCTAAAGTTACAGTGTGATCAGAAAGCTTACTTCTAGCTACTTGTGGTCCTATGACCAGAACTTGTGTTTTATCAGGATTAAGCAGAAGAAAATTAATTAACATCCAATCTCTTATGTCCTGCACACATTGCTCATTTTTACCAAACTGTTTTTTCTCATCTGGTTTTGCTGAGACATATAATTGTGTGTCATCAGCATAACAATGAGAACTAATACCATGTTTACGAATTATGTTGCCCAGAGGAAGCATGAAAAAGGGCTACAGCAAAGTAACCCGAGACGTTCATTTAGGTATCTAGAGCTAAACTGACGTGTTGACTGGTTATCCCCTGAAATTTCTGGATGACTCTGAAAGGTTATGGATTATGAGTGAAAAAAATAGCACATTATGTTATGAAGGTTACGAAAGCAAAGTCTGAAAATAAAATTAGTTTTTTTTTTTTTTTCTATTTAATTTAGGCATAAACAATAGGGAAAGAACACTTTCTGCCCAGGAACAAGAAAATGAAAAAAAAAAATGTATGAGTGTAATTTGAAAGTAATGTCCATGCCAATCATTGAAGAATAAATTCCAATTAAATATATAATAAATCTACAATTGGATATATTTCTACTTTTCTACTCAACTGGAATGGCAGTGTTCATCTTGTAAATGAATAAAATTCAAATTATTCACAAGATATATACCATTCAAGAGTATATGTTTTATGTATTAGTTTTCTGTTCCAATCTATATTCAATATTTTATTTCAATAGTGTAAAATTTACACAGTAGCAACAACAGGTATCCAAGGTATTGCAAAACCAGAGTAATGCAGAAGAAGCTACGTCTGCTTTGGGATCATAACTGGATATGGATGAATTTTTTTCAGGAGAAGTCTTCTTACCCAAACTTGCCACATCAAAGAGTAGGGAGTGCAGTTTAAAGTACACTGAGGAATGTGTCATTGTAACCAGTAAAACCTGCCTACAAAATAACTATACAGGTAACTTGACTAATCTATAATCAGACCACTGTCTCCACCTAAAATGCTACAGTAATGTAAAACACCACAGTTCTTGTCCGAAGTATCACTAAGTATTACAAGGTATTTAGAGATGGTCTTCAGCATACATTGGTTGTAACAACATGTTATATTAGTTACCATTGCCTTTCTATCAGTTCAAAATGTCCATTCTTCTCTGTCCTCAGGCACCAATGAGGTATTTCTGCCCAGAGAACTGCTACTAACCGGATACGTTTTCTTTTTAAGACCATTCTCTGTAGACCCTAGAGATGGTTGTGTGTAACAATCCCTGTAGATCAACAGTTTTATAAATATACAGACCAACCAGTCTGGCACCAACAACCATTCTATGTTCAAAGTTATAGCCCTTGAACTTTTCGACATTTTGTCATCCAAACCACAAACGTTAATGTATTTTATTGGGAATTTATGTGATAGGTCAACACAAAGTGGCACATAGTTGTGAAGTGGGAGGAAAATGATAAATGGTTTTCATTTTTACTTTTTAAATAAAGATCTGAGAAGTGTAGTGTGCATTTGTATTCAGAACCCCATTTACTCTGATACCCCTAACTAAAACCCAGTGGAACCAATTGCCTTCAGAAGTCACCTAGTTATTAAATAGAGTCCAACAAAAAAACATTTATCATTTTCCTTCCATCTCACAATTATGTGCCAGTTTGTGTTGGTCTACTGCATAAAATCCGAACATAATACATTTATGTTTGTGGCTGTAACGTGGCAAAATATGCAGAGATTCAAGAGGTATGAATACTTCTGCAAGACACTGTGCATTCGTAAATGCACTGAGTTGCTGTCATGTGATTGGCTGATTAGATATTTGTGTTAACATGGTGTACCTATTGAAGTGGCCACTGAGTGCAGCTAGATATCTAGTTCCTTAGTTTCCTGATTTTTTTCTTCTTCTTTTTTTGTAGTGAGAAAAAAAAAAATAGAGCTGAGTTTGTGTTTTTACTCTCTCATGAATCCGTTGAATGAGTTCCCATGAAGCCTCGTTAATGGTTCATTTGCATATTTCTTGGGCACAATCAGGAAATGGCTATGCAGCTCTAATGCTAAACCACAGCAAATTTAAAAACTAGTGTCTCATTTGCATTCGGTGTTGCCTAGTGAGGTTATGCATTTTTTTTTTTCTCCATTTTTCTCTTTCATATTTTTTTTTTCCTTCTAAACCATGCTTACAGCCAGGAAATGAAAAACAGATTACAATGTTTGCTCACATATTGTTTCCCCACAAAGAGGAGTCAAACATGTGGGATTGATTTTCTGTTACTCAAGGAGCTAAATATGGAAGAATCAATGTGTAACAGATTCTAGCTTTCTAGCATTGTTCTAAGTAAGTACTGATGATTATTTTTAGCAAAATTGTCATTGTACTTAGCAAAATAATTAGCTTCTGGTTGAACATCAAGCTTGTTCTAAAACAGAGAAGTTTATATCTAGTGTTGCTTTGCTGGCGAAGATCAGGTCGTGTGCTTAGCTTATGGTTTTAATTAAATCTTTTAAAGCAGAAAATTAGACACAGACTTAGATTTTATTTTTCGTCTCTTGTGGATTGCTTTTAAAGGTGAAATAAAGTATCTGTAATAAATAATGTCCTTAATCCATTTTCTTGCACTTTGTTCTTTTCAGACTTTCAGAGAGTTAACATTTTATTTTATTTAGCAATAATCATTTGTGAACCACATTTTAAAATGTCTTTATAGACCTTTTGTATTTAAATGACTAGCATGATGTCAGTCACAACACCAAATGACAGAAGTAAAAAGTTAACTAAATAGATTTTACCGTGAGATTTCCTGATCACCTACCAGATTTTTTTAAGGACACAAGTCTATTTTATCCATGTTAGTACACCCCAATGCATGACATGAGATAGCCAGGGATTAAATTATTTTAAAATAATTATTATTCTCTATACTTGAGTATGTTCACACTCCAGTACAGCAGGTGGTAGTATGCACCTGGTTTGCGAGCTGCAATTAAAAAACGAAGAGAAGAGAATAAGGTATTCAATCCTCATGCTTGGAATAATATTTTTGATAAAAAAATAAAAAATAAAAAAAAAACATGGAAAGAGCAATGCTTTTGTGTGCCTTCCTTCTTTATCTGCTATGGCTATGTGGGTCAGAGGAGGAGCTTGGCTCAGAGATTATAGAGGAGACAGACGGCACTGATGACATCACCATGTAAACAGAGATCCATTTCCATATTCAGGTACGGTTTGATTTTATTTCTGAGCTATTTTCAAGCTGTGCCAGAGTACACCATGGTTCTGCATGGTTCCTGCATGTGTGCTGGATCAGAAATAACCAGATCTTTTAGTCAAGTTCACTTGGAAATAGGGCTAGGTCCCTAATGTGAAAACTCCCAAAATGTTCCGGACTTGAATCCAAAGTATGAATTTGAAATCTAGAGAGCTATGTAGGGAAGCACCCCAGGATCATATTAGTGACGTTCTAATGATGTTGCTAGCAACATGCTAATTCAGTTATCATATTGCTAGCAACATGCTAATAAGCTAAACTTCATTGTAGCAACATGCTAGGCACGCTAGCATCATGTTAGCGACATTATAATGATGTTGCTAGCAACATGCTAATATAGTTAGCATAATGCTAGCAACATGCTAATATTGTTAGCGTCATGCTGGCAACATGCTAATATAATTAGCATAATGCTAGCAAAATGCTAATATTGTTCGCATAATGCTAGCAACAAACCTATACCCTTGTGTGGGGTATGTTCCAAGACAGATTGCAAAAGCCTCTCCAAATGTGGTAAATTTCAGATTTCCCACTCTGCGCTTCAATCCGTCAAATGTGGTTTAATGTTAAGTCTATGGGATTTTTTTCCCCATTATATGCGAATGGGGCAAATTTGGGGACCTCTTGTGCTCCGGGGGTAAAACTTATACCCTCTTGCAGGGTATATTCTGACACAGGTTGCAAACCTCTTCAAATGTGGTAAATTTGACCGTTCTACAAAATTCCCTCTCTGCGCTACAATTCGTCAAGGTTGGTCTCAATGTTAAGTCTCTGGGACTTTTTGGGGCTTATTCGGGATTGGGGTGCTAAGACTTTTTTGAGGGGGTGGGCAGTAGATTGCCCCCACATGGGGCAATTAATCACCCCTTCAAGCCGCACGATTTGACACCTCATTCATGGGTCTACAACAAACGGTGCGGGACTACTTACGCTACGTTTGTATGGAAGAAGAAAAAAAAAGGGAATAATAAGCCTGTGAGATTATAATAGTAGTGCTTCGCTTCGCAAGCACCACTAATAATGTTGCAGGTCAAATCATCTACAGCTGAACAAGACCAGAGAGATGGTATTAGAACTTTGTTAGACTGTGCCCACACTACTACTGGTCATTATTAAGTGAATTCATTTTAAGATGTCGGTGACATACTGCATACAGCGAATACCTATGGTTACTGCTCAGCGACAGACGGGACTGGTCAGCAAACAGAACATCTCTAAAAAAAATGTCTGATGTTCATCTGAGGAGACTGGGCCCTGGCCATCTACTGTACCAAAGGTTTCTACAGATGTTCTACCAATCACTGGTGGCGAGTACACCCTCTGGTAGTACATGGTAGTTTAGAGAGCAAGATAGTTAGAAGAGCTGTGGTCGCTTTAAGCCAGAATCTGTGGCTCGCTTTAAGCTGGACTTGCTGGAGTTGGTGCTGGAAAGGAGGACCTTGAACAAAATGCTGTCTATCATGTCCAACCCCATTCATCCACTGTATGTAGCTTTTGCCAAGCAAAAGAGCACATCCAGTGGCATACAATACTTCTTTCACAGAGCTTCTCTGCTGACAGACTCAGAAAATTGTTTGTTCGTAATACACTGCTTTAACACCTATTTACGGTGCCAGAGGATGTGATTGGGATTCTTGGTCATGATGGTGCCTCAACCACTACAACATCCTGAGTTACACAAGTAGCTTTCATTAATAACAGACTCACTTTTCACAGTCATATTTATCTACTCATCATTTACCCTAATCTGCATTTGACCTTCATTACCTCAATCTATAACTATACACACATGGACAAAATTGTTGGTACCCTTCGGTCAATGAAAGAAAAACTCACAATGGTCACAGAAATAACTTTAATCTGACAAAAGTAATAATTAAAAAAAAAAGAATGTTAACCAATGAAAGTCAGACATTGCTTTTCAACCATGCTTCAACAGAATTATTTAAAAATAATAAACTCATGGAACAGGCCTGGACAAAATGATGGTACCCCTAGAAAATTCTGAAAATAATGTGACCAAAGGGACATGTTAATTCAAGGTGTGTCCACTAATTAGCATCACAGGTGTCTACAATCTTGTCAGTGGGCCTATATATAGGGCTCCAGGTAGTCACTGTGTTGTTGGTGACATGGTATGTACCACACTCAACATGGACCAGAGGAAGCGAAGGAAAGAGTTGTCTCAGGAGATTCGAAAGAAAATTATAGACAAGCATGTTAAAGGTAAAGGCTATAAGACCATTTCCAAGCAGCTAGATGTTCCTGTGACTACAGTTGCACATATTATTCAGAAATTTAAGATCCATGGGACTGTAGCCAACCTCCCTGGACGTAATCAAATCAAAGAGACGGATAATCTGAATGGTAACAAAAGAGCCCAGAAAGATTTCTAAAGAGATCCAAGGTGAACTTCATGCTCAAGGAACATCAGTGTCAGATCGCACCATCCGTCGTTGTTTCAGCCAAAGTGGACTACATGGGAGACGACCAAGGAGGACACCATTGTTGAAAACAAGCCAGATTAGAATATGCCAAACTACATGTTGACAAGCCACAAAGCTTCTGGGAGAATGTTCTATGGACAGATGAGACAAAAATGGAACTTTTTGCCAAGGCACATCAGCTCTATGTTCACAGATGGAAGAATGAAGCATATGAAGAAAAGAACACTGTCCCTACTGTGAAACATGGAGGAGGCTCTGTTATGTTCTGGGGCTGCTTTGCTGCATCTGGCACAGGGGGTCTTGAATCTGTGCAGGGTACAATGAAATCTCAAGACTATCAAGGGATTCTAGAGAGAAATGTGCTGGCCAGTGTCAGAAAGCTGGGTCTCAGTCGCAGGTCATGGGTCTTGCAACAGGACAATGACCCAAAACACACAGCTAAAAACACCCAAGAATGGCTAAGAGGAAAACATTGGACTATTCTAAAGTGGCCTTCTATGAGCCCTGACCTCAATCCTATTAAGCATCTTTGGAAGGAGCTGAAACATGCTGTCTGGAAAAGGCACCCTTCAAACCGGAAACAACTGGAGCAGCTTGTTCATGAGGAGTGGGCCAAAATACCTGCAGAGAGGTGCAGAAGTCTCACTGACAGTTACAGGAAGCGTTTGATTGCAGTGATTGCCTCAAAAGGTTGTGCAACAAACTACTAAGTTAGGGGTACCATCATTTTTGTCCAGGCCTGTTCCATGAGTTCATTTTTGTTAATAATTCCGTTGATGCATGGTTGCAAAGCAATGTCTGACTTTCATTGGTTAACGTTCATAGATTCTTATTTATTATTACTTTTGTCAGATTAAAGTTATTTCTGTGACCATTGTGAGTTTTTCTTTCATTGACCGAATGGTACCAACAATTTTGTCCACATGTGTAATTGCTATTTTAAGCATAGTATATAGTATATAACTCAATAGCACTTCACCGTTTGCACTACTCTCTCCACTGAATATTCATCCTCATTTACCTAGATTTGCACATATTTATCTCATTCATTTCATATATATACAGTATGAGGTATGAGGCCATTAAGGCCAATGGTGACCATCTCTTTCATCTCTTCTTTTGCAGGGAAAACTAAACATGTGGAAACTGATTTTTGTTCACTATATCAGAGTGTTATTGATTAAGAGTATTATTTTTTGGCCAACAGTCAAATTACCTCTTTGGCTTTCATATTTAATTTGCATAATTTCTGACCCATATTCCTAACTTTACCTTGAGTTGCCCAACTTTATTTCGCATTGCAGATCCTCCATGAGGATGTTAATGGGCTAAATGCTAATAAATCACGTCTGACAGCAGCAGCATGAGAAAGCGTTTTAGTCATTTTGGAGACAAGGGAAATAAACATGTGGCCTTGTTCCTGCACTTACCAGAGTACAATTTGCTGATCTCTATTACTGTACTGTTTTTTCCACACTAATATTCAGTGTGTATCTTACCCATTATATTCTGCACATAAGCAATGAATATGTGAGCCAAATAAAGTGTATAGGTAAAACACTGAAGAAGGAGTGGTTTATTTATGATATCTTCTAATTATTGAATTATTTGAACTCATTTAGGATTATTATTACATTTGACTGTTTTAGGAACAATTATGTGATATGGTAATGTATTTTGGCTATTACAACAACAACAACAAGAAAGAAAGAAAGAAAAACTGCAAGCGTGTGTATATGAATTTTAACTTTCTAAATGAGATTCCATATTATTGTACAAATGCACCTTAACATTACAGGCTTGAAAGAATCTTTTTTTCTCTCTCTCTCTCTCTCTCTCTCTCTCTCTCTCTCTTATCAATCACTAAATGAAAACTTTGCATATTAATGACAATGTTAATAATGCTGAAAACATTTCATAAAATGAAACACATTTCAATGACAGCAGTAAAGAAACAGCAGGTACGGGACTTTTTTGTTCTATTTTGTTCGTATTTAAAATGTGTCTGTTTGTAATGACTAAATAAATACCTAGATAAAAAAAATAACAAAGCACAATTAGTTACATTTTATTGCTATTTCATTATCATTCGTGGCAGCAGGGGCATGTTTGAGCATCTGCTGTGGACAGCGAGGAGGTGGGTTGATGGTAAATGTGTTATGATTCTCACCTCTCATCAGTATTATTACCACCAGCCTACTTATTATTATTATTATTATTATTATTATTATTATTATTATTATTTTAATGCATTCACTGACGGCTGAGCCACAGAGCGAGTGGCAGATCCAGCACTGCTTTCCATGCACACTCAGATCTATGCACTATGTGTGACTTTAATCTTGAACAAGCCAAAAGGCGTAAGCCAGTGATGACCACCTTTTGGGTACATTTCTGTAATTTTTTTTTTAGATTTTGAAAGTGTGAACAGCTGCAGAGAATCCCATGTTCCTTATTTCTCCAGACATTTTGTTCAACTTTGCTGCCATTAGTAGAAGTTTTAAACACTGCCTTTAAACCTTAAACCTTGTGATATAATAAAGATCTTCACCAGCCTTCAGCAAACCCTTCAACATGTCATGTATTATGAGACACAGAACACTTATACTGAATAAGGGATGACCAAAGTGTTAGAAAAGCCATAAGGTAATGCTTTTCCTTGCAGCTCATTAAATCCAATGGCTGTGCGTTTGGAACAGGATAACTTTACCTTCTCATCTATTCATGGCTATGTTTGAAGAAACTGGTTTGCAGACTGTTGTAGTGGACAAAGGGCTGGAGGATATTGGAGGATGAGGGGTATCCACTGCTGCACACCAGCCAAACATTCTTATTAAGATAAAGAACAATATGAGTGTTCGGTCATACTGTGGACAGTCATTGATCTCTGATATTATCTACTACTGTATGTTTCCCCTTTGTTCCTGTTGTGCCCCATTCCATGGTTTCACTGCATGAATTGGTAGCTGGCACTTCAGCCTTTAAAGTTTGAGGTAGTCCACAGGCTGGGGGCACAGATGGTGGTGGCTGATTACCTCTCCTGCCAGCTACAAGCCAGATGGCTTCTTGGCCTAAGATGAGCAGTCAGGATACGTGGCACTGGGGGTGTGGTCAAGCTTGGATGGAGAGGAAGCAGGTTGAACCGGTGGAGGTAGGTATTAAGTGTGACTTCTCACCTGTGGATTATTACAGACAGTCTATTTGGTGTATTTCTTTGTGCTTTCAGTGACTGCTGTGAGCAAGAACGGTGAGAGTGGCATGGCTGGCAGAGCTTGCGAAGTACGCACACACACACCCACCCACACATACAGTAGGGCATAATGCCCAAATGAGGTGCAAGCCTTGAGCTTTTGGGTTGGATTTCGGTTTGAATTTAAAGCTTTTGAAAGTGCACAGAAAAGCTGTGCAGAAATATAAGTGAGTCCAGGGTTCTGCAGAAAAAAAATCTGCCTGCCTGAAATGCCAGTCTGAATGCAAGTGCAGGTGTACACACCTTTATAATCATAGCAAACAAATCTACCGTCTGGATTAAGGTAAAGGTCAAGATGCAGATAGTGGTCTAGCGATCTAAAAAGGACAGGTAAGGGCTAAAGAACTATCATATTTTACAGTGATTACAACTGGAGAGAGTCTTTATACAGTGCATTACAATGTGATCTTATTTGATCTGTAGTCTGGGAATGTGAACATGGGAGAGTTTATAATGGATGTGTGTTAAAATCTGTGGCAACTGTGTTTGTAAGCCGTGTTATATTAATTGTACTAGGCTGTAAACTTGAATGATTTGAGTGGCAGCCATGGAACTCCTGACACAGGACACAGAACATAGACCTCCCAGTCAACAAGGCATTGTAATTTACCCTCTCTACAGTACATCATGCTGTAAGCTCAAGGTTACTTAGACTATGTACACACATTTGCCCTTAATATTAAGAGGATTTGGGGAAGTAGCAAGAAGAGTCGTATCTGCAGAAGGACTTGACCTAACTGGCTAAAGGCATGAGGCATGGAAAGAGAGGGCCAAATGGTCGGCAGTTGGAGCTGGTAGATAACAATTGCAGTATTCTTAATGACCCCATATGCCAATGTGCCAGCTTCCTGCATCCCTCCACTCCATGATGTTTATCAGGGTCATAAACAGGTATCTCAACATATAGGTGGCCCAGTTCTAGTGGTCACAGCAAACTCTTGATGTCCTGGCGATGATGTTTAAATAACATGGTCACTTCTTGTAAACCAGCTGTCTACTATGAGTTAGTTTGTGGGATTGGCATTCTATGCGAACAAGGACACACTGAAAAGATGTGGCATTGGTTGCAGGGTGTCTGAGAAAGTTCTGCACAAATTCAGCTCATGAAAGAAACTGGGCCCAGTCCTCTTGATTACTTGAGTACAGATTTCGTATTCACAATTTTATGTCTTTGAGGTGTAGGCAGGGAAAGGAGTTTTTATCTGCCAGACAGGTGCAAAGAACTTTGACCAGGACACAAATTAAAGATGGAACATGTGTGGCCACCAGTTATTATCTTGTTTAATTTCCTGGATTCTGTGAGTGCTGGAGAATCTTGTGGCTGGAGATACTGTATGTGGACCCTCATGAATTACCTGTCTCAGAAGTATTAGGACACAAACTTCCACAGTGAACACTGTTGGGGTTTGGGGATTGAAAGAACAAGGCAATGCATGGGCAAGAATCCAATCCAATCTCTTAGCCAACTTGGTGTAGTCTAGGTTCTTGTGGCTGATATAAATGCTAAAAGAAGGAAGGACTTCCAGTCCAGTCCACTCCAGGCAAGACTAAGGATTTTTTCTTCATCCCACTGCAACAATTGCTTAGACATCAGACTCCAAGATGAACGTCTGGGACGAATTATGATGCTTTAGCTTGTTGGTTGAGGTGCAAGCTTCCTTAACATTCTAAAGAAGACCATTTCTGGTGATGGATTCAACCGAAGCTCTTTGTTGCTCTTTTTCACAAAGTTGATTAATGGGGACGCTATAAACTGAAGCTTCTGCTGAAACAGTGATAAAAGTTGGCAAAAGCCTGAGAGGTCTTGCAGGGCCTTAAATTTCTTTTTTCTCCTCAACCTCCTGAGACTGGCATCTAATGTTGTGTACATTGCAGTTTCTCCTAAAGGCTTCTCTTTATTAACATCGAATAACCTATATAACTTAATCGCTGTCTTCATATCCAAGTTTGGCAAAAGAAATATACCTGACGGTCCTCACATGAGAATGGCACAAGGAGACATAGTAAGTCTAGGAGGAGAAAATGTCATGTCTTCATGTCAGGACATTCAGGTCTCAAGTGTCATGCACACTCGTAACACGACCGGCACTAGGACCCGGAAGTAATACGGTCGGGTTTTCAGGAAGCATAAAAGGAGACAAAATGGCGCTTCACATTGCTCAGTCATTGAGTTCGCCCATGCCTTACCTGACGCTTTGCCGACTATTCTGTGAGTACTTCACCATTGCTTCTTTGATTGAGTGTGTGTTGCTAGAACGCGGATTTATTTGTGTAGATCCTAGCTCTTCGTGTAAGAGAGTTCTTAGATAAATTGCGTGGTTATCCTGCCTACTCGTGTTGCTTCCGCGTTTGGGTTTACCATCCACGCTACACGGGCTAACTGCTAAGGCTTCTGTGCTTACCCTACTATAGCTTGTGACATCAAGAGGATAAGAACAGCATCTTGATGTCGCTGGGGCTTGAACCCCTGAACTTCTCATCAGTAAACCAAAGCCTAAGCAGTTTGAACCACCACTGTCCGTATATACTGGTATTCAAGTTTTTGGTTCAAAAATGCAAACAAACAAGAATATAAATTATGATTTATTTTTTATCTCAGCACATTCTAATGAATACATTGAGATACATTCATTTTATCCTGTTTTGTTTATCTTATATTCTAAAATGACTATATAAATCCTCATATTCAGACTGTGTTAACTACTATGACGTATGCTAGAACAGAATAAATTAAATTGTTCCTATCGCTATGTAATAACTTGGAAATTAAAACCTTTCATTACTGATGTTGTTCTCTTGAAAAAAAATTCTCTTATTGCTATAAAAAGTTTTTACCCTCACACACTCGCCCATTCAGTGTAAATCAGTGTGACATTTTTTTCCCAGCTGAAGTAAAAACAGAGACACAGGTCAGGTTGCCTCAGCATGAAACCTGAAATCTCCTGCAGGGCACACACACACGCGCACACACACATGCACTGAAAGCAGAAGTATGAGATGTCAGTCAGATTTTACACACAGTGTCCTAAACGAGTCTGTTCTTCCAAGCTATTGTTAGAACTTGGAATTGTTTCTTAACATTGGTCTCTCCACACACACACACACACACACACACACACACACACACACACACACACACACACACACAGTGTTTTTGCACTTTTTTTTTTTTTTTTTTAACTCTAGACATTGTGAAAATTCTAGAAGATAAACAAGATAAGCTTGTTATTATCCCTATTCTAATATCTGGTATGAACATCGAATAACACTCTTACACTCTATCTGCACAATTGAATGCATTGTGCAGCTTACACAAAGGTCAGCTTTCTGGATAATTGCATACATTACCTGGTTACAGGTCTTCCTATTATAATGAAGGGTGCAATTGTATTAAATAGCAAAGACAAAACTCCGCCCACTTTGTTTGGCATATGTGCACTTTATGAGCTGCATTCAAAAAGCCTGAACAACAATGTTCCTCATACACTGCATGGGAATAATGTGCACACACCGATCAGCCATAGCATTAAAATGCAAAACATTTTGCCCAGTATTGTGTAGGTTACCCATTTGTGCTGCCAGGACAGCTCTGGCCCCTCGGGGCATGACTCCACAAGTTGTCTTGCTGAGGTGCCTGGCGCCAGAGATTTGGCAACAGATCCTTTTGGTGCTGTGGCTTGTGGGATGGGGCCTCTGTGAATCTCACTTGTTTGTCTGGCACATCCCATGGCATCCCATGGTCCCTGTGAGCCAAGGGGAACCTGAGGGTGCTCATGATCTTGTCACCAGTTTACTGATGTATAATTAATAATCAGTGTTAATGTGTTGTCTAGTGTTAATGTGCCTCATCAGTGTACTTTTTAAATTGATCTCTGATTATTATTATTATTATTATTATTATTATTATTATTATTCCAGGTTGAATAATCTACTTGCTGAACCTTTTGAAATAGAGCTGATTTCTGTATTTTTTTTTTTTTTTTTTTGTATATGCACTGCAGCAGAAAATGTTTAAATGAAGCCTCAGCCATTCAAATTATTTTTTACAGAAAGCCATTATGTGGAGAATAAGAAAAAAAAATCACATAAAATAACCACAAAGTCTCTAACAGTGAGCAAGAACTGAGGTAGCGCCTTTAAAATGTAAACCATACCACACAGTATATTTAACATCCATTTTACAATTTTTTTTTTCCTCTCATACTTCGTGTATATACATTAGAGTTGATAAAAATGATGGAACGAAATGTTTGAAAGTGTCAAGAATGGTGTTAAGATGAATAACCATGCAAAATGGAGAAAAACTAAATTCTTCAATTTAGTGCTTCTAATGCCAAGTCCAATCAGAAGCAAGCTTGTATTACACTAATATTTCACACACACACACACACACACACACACACACACACACACACACACCAACATACGCGCACACACACACACACACACACACACACACACACACACACACACACATGCACACACACACACATACGCCCACACACACACACACACACACACACACACACACACACACACACACACACTATGGTTGTTTGATGTTACAATAGCGTATAGTATTTCTGTGATTTCCGTGCTAATGTGCACTTCAAAGGAATAAAGCGGGTGTTTTGTGGTCTTGTGATTGCATTACAGCATTAAGTTCCAAAAGTTACTCTTTGCGACTGTAATTTCATTATGACTCAAGCAACACACATATGCATGCACACAAACACACACACAGACTGGACATAATTAAAAACAGAGCAAGAATCCAACCACCAAAGACAGAAAGAAGGGAAAAAGGAAATAAATCCACTCTGGGGTCATGACATTAATAAAAACCACATGTGGTACAACTTTTCCCTAAAACGTTTTACTGATCATTAATAAAAGTAGGAGTAGCTTTTTTGCTTTTTTTTTTTTTAACCACATAAACATGTTTAGAATTCTTAACTAAATTTGATTTTAGCAATCCTGATAATAACAGAATGTTATGTATTTTTTGTATTGTTTTCATTTATTTTATGCTTGAGTAAAAGTAATCAATCAATCATTCTCTCTCTCTCTCTCTCTCTCTCTCTCTCTATTTCCAAACACCTGCTACATGATTAAGCATTCCACAGATGGAATGCAAATCATACAATTATGCATAATAGTCAGCAGGTGGCGATAGTACCACTTCAGATACTACTGAGCACTCGACTTATGTAGCACAATAACATAGTGAAGTAGAAAGTACAGGTATTTGTTGTAGAATGTAGTAGAGTAAAAGTCAAATGTATCATCTAATAAAACGTCTCAAGGAAGGTACAGATCCATTAAATATATACTGTACTTAAGTACAGTGACAAAGTAAATGTATTAAGTTAAAGAAAGAAAGAAAGAAATAGTGTTTTAAAAATCATCCCGCTTTTAAATAAAAAGTTCTAGAAAGAAACACCCGATTAAACAAACAAGCATAGACTCAGACTAACTATTATTTTGTGCAATCATCAACCTGGCTAACACTAAACCAACTCGACTTCCTCCTACTTTAAAAACCCGGCTACCAAGATCACCAACAGGAGAATAGTATATTGCTGTGTGTGTGTGTAACCGGTTAGCTCACATGAGTTAAGTTATGTTTCAATTTTATGCAATCAAAATTCGAACTGGTTAATCAAGTCTAACCTAAAATGTGTACCTTGCAAGCAGACTGCTTTTAGTATTAAACGTGATGGGGGATTGTTTTTTCTCCCGAATGTCAAACACAGTAAGAAAACACCTTATGATCTCACAAAACAGAGAAAAGTTTATTTTACACGTTTGGGATTGTAAAATGGTCAGTTGCTTCTGTGGAGGCGCAGCACACTTATCTGTCATTCCTGTTTATGTTGCTGCAAGGTTTGAGATGCGCCCCGACATTACCGCCTGCACAACACACACACACACGCGCACAATAACTGAGCTCCACATAGTGTATGAATGCAATGTGCAGTGCAGGATATGAGACAGAACCATAAAGATCGCCATCTTTTTTTCTTTTTTTTTTATCTCTCTGTAAATCTCCTCCACATGAGAACTGAGGTGTTCCTCCAGGTGCTTCTGATTTAGTAAAGCCCTAGCGAAAGAGTGAGCGAGAGAGAGAGAGAGAGAGAAAGTGCGAGCATGTGTTGAGCTCCAATGTGGCAACCATTTATCTAATCATCCTGTTATTGTGAATTACCCTGCACTGCACCCTCTCAGGGATTATCTCTCCATTTCTCCACCCAGAAGATTAAAAAGAAGAAGGAGAAGAGAGAAAAAAAAAAAAACTCCAGTCCTCCATCTTCCTGCTTCTGGTACACACACACACACACACACAGATTAGACCCTTAATTTAGTTCTTCAGGCCCCTGTGGACACTCCTCTGTGTGTCACATCACTGCACATGTATTTAGTCTTATTATTGGTCTACACACTGCCTGGCTCAAAGGGAAAAAAAAAGAAAAAGAAAGTTTCAGAAGGACCTGAATTTAAGCAATGAAAACTTCTAAGGAGATTCTTGAAATTCCTAAAATTGGGCTAAGAACTGTCCAATGCATGAATACCACTGCAAGGGAAGTGGTGTATTTTCAAGAAATGTGGTAATATATATTATGTGTAATATATATTATAGATCAAAGATGACTAATACGCTTGGTGAAACTGCTTTGTATATTGAAAGTACACACACACACACACACACACACACACATGATAAGAACTCCCAGGATAGGTACTAAGCAGCAATTTATTATTATTTTTTAAAATAAATAAATAACAATAATCACTTGATTAAGAACCATCGAACACATTATCAAAACCTGGAAAGATAGTGTTGAACTGTCAACTTTGTAAAGGAAATGTGTTTGAGGTGAAAGTAAGAGAATTCACAGGATTGGGACTAAACAGCTGCGTGGCCATAAAAAAAATAAATAAATAAAGTCAGTGGGACTCATCAGAGAAAGGCTCAAATTTGCCTGGTAGCATGAAGAATGGACTTTGGACAAGTGGAAAGAGCTCATGTGGTCTGATGAGTTCAGTCTGACCGAATACCATGGGTACGTCAGGGTAAGGAGGGAAGCGCAGAATGCGATGCACCCATCATGCATCGTGCTCACTGTACAAGCAAAGTCAGTTGGTCAGGTCTAGGCTTAGCAATAAAATAAAGTCAGCTGACGACATCTTTCTGTTAAAGAATAGTTCAGGGCCCATGAGGAATTATTTTCATGTATACAGTACATTGGCCACCACATTGTGCACTGTAATCAAAGCTTAAAAAGTGTATGACTTTTTTTTAGGCTCGGATGTGTATTTATTTCTTTGCTCATTCGTTTAGTTAGTCTATTTACCTGTTTGTCAGAGTCTATTGGTCATGTCTATCTCTCTGTCTGCTTATATACTGTACAGTACCTGTCTTTCTATCAGTTTGTCTGTAATTATGACTGCCTGTCTGACTATGTTTGTTTATCTGACCAATTAGTTGTCTGTCTATCCAGGTGTCTATCAACCAGTCTATTTATCAGTTTATAAATTTGCCTAATTGTCTGCGTGTCTGACTATCTATATGTCTGTCCCTTTGCTATCTACCTACTGTGTATAACTATCTGTCTGACATATATCTGTCTTCTACCGCCTGCATATCTGACTATCTTCCTAGCTGTTTACGTCTAACCGTCTGACTACCAACCCATCTGTTAATCTGTCTGTCTGTCTGTCTGTCTGTTTGATAGCATGTGACTGGTTATCTTTCTGTCTGTCTTTTATCTCATTGTCTGTCTGACTCTCTGTCCTTCTCCATGTTTATCTCTGTGACTATTTATCCAAAGGTCTAACTGTAACTGGCTCGACTGTCTTGTTTGTTTTAACCGCAAGAAATTAAAATTGAGTAAGAATGAAAAAAAAAAACAGATGGAAGAGTTTCAGGATCTCTACTGATCTTATTTTCTTTACAACCTATCTTTCCAGCTCCCCTCTTTTTTTACTGAGATGAATATGTTTCTCTTCGAACTGTCTCTCTCTACAGTTCATCTCTCTCTTGCTCTTTCTTTACACTAGATCTCTCTCCACATTGTCTTTTTCTCTTCATATTGTCTTTCTACACCGAGATGCATCTTCCTCTTTTAACACACTCTCTCTCTCTTTCTCTCCACATCATCTTCATATTGTCTCGCTTTCTCTTCACTCCACATCGTATTTCTTCACTCGTATGCAATTTTTTCCTCCACATCATCTCTCTCGCTCTCTCTCTCATGTCTTCTTTCTCTCATCTCTTGTCTCTGGTTAAATGAGGACAATCATTAATTCTAATGAGCCTCATCTGCATATGAAACATTGATGAGCCGTGGCTGTCTTTTTGGTGACTAAAAAGAAAAAGAGACATGCCAGTCTGTGAGACATTCCCAAAGAGACATTCTCCTCAGGGACTTTTCTCTTCTGCATTTATCTGTTCCACTTTCATTCATCCGTTCTTCCTGTTTGGTGCCACCTCCATTCAAGCTGTTTTTCATCCGATCTGCTAGCAGAATAACAGCTAGCAAGCTAACTACTGACACTTGGCATGACAGTAACAGCTGTGTAATCTAATTTCACTAAAATGAACTAGTTTATTTCCTTACTTATAAAGCTTCAGCTAAGAACACTTCACACATGTTGTTGTATACTAGCCACATGGTTCACTTAAAAATCACCACAGTAGCAGAACTATTATTAAAGCTTTTTAATTATTAATTATTATTAACTTGCTAGCTAACCTGTTTGAGGTCGTATTGACCTTTGGCATATGACATCACAATGTCTGTCTGCCATTCAGTTTATTTATTGATTTATTTATTTTTTTTCATAAAACACTTTTAACAGTGGTCATTGTCGCAAAGCAGCTTTTCAGAATGAAATAACATATGGAAATAAATTAGAAAAAAATAAGTAAATATGTATAAATTATGATAATCAGTTTGTCCCTGATGAGCAATTCAAATCACTTACTCATCATCTATACCGCTTAATCCTGTATTCAGGGTCACGGGGGCCTGGACAGGGTGCCAATCCGTCGCAGGGCACAGACACACACACACATACACTCACTATGGGTAATTTGGGAATGCCAATTAGCCTAACCTACATGTCTTTGGATTGTGGGAGGAAAACGGAGTACCCGGAGGAAACCCACCAAGCACGGGGAGAACATGCGAACTCCATGCACACAGAGACGGGAATCGACCCTGGCCAGGGATCGAACCCGGACTCTGGCGGTGCAAGGCGACAGTGCTAACCACTACACCACTGTACCACCTCCAATTCAAATCAATTAAATTAAATTGCATTTATATAGAGCTTTTAACAATGGCCATTGTCTCAAAAAAGCTTCACAAAATCTAAACAAAATAATTGCAATGTGTATGAATTTTTAAAAAAATATGTGTATAAATCATAATGCTCAGATTGTCCCTTATGAGCAAGCCAAGGGTGATGGTGACGATGGCAAGGAAAAACTCCATGAGATGGAGATACGAAGAAACCTTGAGAAGAACCAGACTCAACAGGGAACCAAATTTCATTTGGGTGGTATGGGATAACAGGAATTGTTTTGCAGACATATTGTGTGTTAGACAGCTAGAAGTTCCATATAACAGAAGATGTCTAAGTTAACATGGAGTCTAGTTTGGGTGGGTCACCAGGATGAGTCAGACATGTTCAGGGGCAGAAGCGTCTGAATCATTGGGAGCTCAAGAGCAGCATGTGTAGTTCCAAACCATCGCAAATCAGAATCCAGATGGAGCTGCTTCTTCTCTGGATGCCTCATGATCATCGAAGGGTGACCTCTGTTTACTGGAGCTGGCACACTCTCCAGATGCCTCGGGATGGATGGAAAAAAGATCAGGTGGAAAGGAATTAGCATATCTTACGTTCATGATATTAGCAACACAGTGGAACCTTGGATTACGAGCATAATTTCGTTCCGGATTCGTATTCCAGGCTCGAATTCCAAAACACTCGTAAACCAAATCAGATTTTCCCATAAGAAATAATGAGACCTCGAATTATTCATTCTATTGCCCAAAACAATAAATACATAAAAATAATTAATACTATATATAAAGTGTTTCCATTTGTGCGCGCAGGCACCGTGTATTTGTATATGTGTGTGTGTGTGTGTGTGTGTGTGTGTGTGTGTGTGTTTGGAATTAGCCCCTTAACTCGCTTGTCTTACACAGTAAAGCTCCTCCTCCCTCCCCCCACCTCGCTTTTTAAGTTTCACAAGAAACACACTGTTTTAATGGGGAAAAAAAAGAAATCTCTCTAATGACACTCGTGTGAGCGCATACTAATGGAATCACTGCTCTAAAGTAAAAAATAACAAATGAACCAGCACTTTACCTTTGAAAAGAATCGTGACAGAGCAGAGTTTCTGCAGAGCAGAGAAAGCGTGTGTGAAGCCGGTGTAAAGGCGAGAGAGTGTGCGTGCATGTGTCGGTGTCAAATTACACGCGCACACACATAGGAAGGTGTGTGTGCGTGTGTGTCGGTGAGTGTGTGTGTCTGTGTGTGTGTCAGTGTGTGTAGGGCACAGTGTCAAATTATGTGCGTGCACACACATAGGAGGGAGAGGGAGATGTTGATTATACCAGTAAGAGACGAGCACTAAGACCCAGCAGGGGAGAGGATTACCCATAATTCCGCAGCACAAGAGAGAGAAAAATCATTGGCTCAGTTGTGATAACTTGACGCTCGGTGTCAAAATAAGAGGCGCATACATGATACTCGGCACTCGTAAACTAAAACTTTCGCTTCCAATTCAAAATTTATTAAAAATCTTTGCTTGTCTTGCGAAACACTTGCAAACCGTGTTACTCGCAATCCGAGGTTCCACTGTACATGAGATAAATTATGTGTATGGCAGGCTAAAAAGCTGCATCTTTAATCTACTTTTCAACTGGGAGACTGTGTCCAAGCCCCACACACTGCCAGGAAAGCTATTCCAAAGCTTAAAAGCTAAATGCAGTCTTTTGAAGACTTTATTCTGGGAACTCTGGAGAAGTCCAGAATTTTGTGATCCTAATAACCATTCTGGGTTGTAACATCTCAGAAGACTAGATACATGGGAGCTAAAACATTTACAGCATTGTAATGTAAGTAGTGCTAGTTTGTAATTCTAAACTTAACAGGTCAGTGCAGAGATGATGATTTTGGGCTTATATGATCATATTTTCTTGATTTTGGTGAGATCTGTAGCTTGTTTATTGAGGATGCAGGACAACCACCTAGTGATGCATCACAATAGTCCAGTCTGGCAATAGTCCAGCAAGTCAACGGTGACGGTGGAAAGGAAAATTTCCTTGTGAGATAAGATTTGTGAATGGACCTTCAGCAGGACCAGGACTCAACCATCCTTATGTGGGTGATATCAGATGATATGTCCCTGGTATAACCTGTGTGCTATAAGACTGAAAGGTTTCCTCCGGTTTCTCTGGTTTTCTCCCACAGTTCAAAGACATGCAGATTATGCTAATTGGCTTTCCAAATTGCCTGTAGTGTGTGCGTGTGTGCGTGTGTGCGTGTGTGCGTGTGTGCGTGTGTGCGTGTGTGCGTGTGTGCGTGTGTGCGTGTGTGCGTGTGTGTGTGTGTGTGTGTGTGTGTGTGTGTGAATGTTTACCAGAGGTCTTACCATGGTTGTACAAAAGGGAATAAATGCAATGGTCACCATTTTCATCCATGGTCAATAGTTGGAGTACAGCGGTTCCTGGATGGATGTGTGGGTAAGACTGAAAGCTTAGCATAATGGGAAAGGTGTTCAAGTTAATAAGAAGGGGTAAGGACTGCTTGTTAGTGCCATGTGTAGACAGAAAGAAATTATACAGTATATGCAATGCATTGGTTAATGTTCATTGGTTAACCCTAACCACTTGTTTCTTTTTATAGCTTCCTACTTTGTGGATAAATTTAGAGACTGTCGGCTGGTTCACTACTTCACTTTCAGCTACAGTAGGTTTCTGCCAATAGTATTTTCATAATCTCCAATTCCTACTTGGTGAGAGAATAGGCTTTTCTTTTTTGGCTGGATGTTGTGCTGGTCTTAAGAAATGTGTTTTGTCTTGCATTCTAACACTCACTGGTTGACTTGACCTTTCCGTAGTATGCTGTATTTCATTATTTATCAATGTTTGTGTGTTTTCCAGTTCAGTGCAGTCATTAGGAACAGGGTCACTGTTAATGGTCGTTATTGCAGGTTTTACACTTGTGGTGTTTTTGGTGTCTGCAGTGTTCATGTTGGTTTCGGGTGCAGTCTTTTTCTTTCAGTGGTATGTCGTTGCTCTGGGAGTCATTTACACCTACTCCAGGCTCCGGTTCTCTGGTGTTCTCCCGCTGGCTGTCTCTGTGTTGCTGCTGCTGTAGCCTGGTGAAGTTGCCCCCTGAGCTCCCTGGCTGCACAGCTCCATGCAAACAGTTTATGCTCAATGTGCCCACACTCAAAACACCTCAGTCGCTCCTTAGTAGAAAAGATAGTGTAGCTATTGGTGCCATCTTTGCACACTTTGCATGATTAACATTTAATGTCTCTTCCTCATTGATTAAACCCTTTAAAATTTGTCTCCAAAGAGGCAAAATGTCTTTCGAAGTAGAATTGTTACAAATAAATGGGGATGGCAATCATTCTGAAGCGCGCCAGCTCTGTTACAATTGTCGTGATGGCAGATAGAGGGGTAAATTCAATTGTGGTTCCTCTAAAAAAAAAAAAGAAGTCTTCAATGATAAAAGTAGTGAAAAAAAAAAAAAGTTTGCAGAAATTTGCCAGGATGTCGAACAGTTCTCAATGAAGTCTCGCCAAACTAATTGCATTTGCAAAGAGAGAAAGAGTCGCGTTAGGTATGCCAATGGTCAAACAATGAGTAAGGTCAACGTATTTTTGTGTAATCAAGGACTCTGACAGTACTAACTATGACAGCCATGGTCTCTACAAAAGGAATGTTACCGGATAACAGGGCCAAAACCCACATTCAAAACCAGTCACAGAAGTACTTTCAACAAGAAAACACATCTTATAACGTTATGACATCTTAAACATCCTTGTCTCCTTAGTAACTGCATCTAGGTTGTTGCAGATTACCTCTGAACCATCTGTGTTTTGATTCAGTCTTCCATTAGTTAACATGAGTGTGACCATTTGGACAGGTTCCTAACTGACCCCACCAGTTGCTTTGCACGTGCTAACGTTCATTTGCAAGAATCAGCACTGAATGAGCTAATGCTATTGCTACAGTAGCGAACACATCCAGGAGGGAGCACACAATTGTACACAGTAATATCCTTATTAACTACTTCATCCATGTCCACATGCTTGATTCTTGTTTGAGTACGTTGAGTAATCTGACACAGCATACTGCATATAAAGTAAATCAGCAGAACAGAAGCTAAAAATGAGTTACAGTTACAATCCGGTAGGTAATCATCAGCACGTAATAAGGTCGGTACAGTATACATCAGTTACTCTTTCTGTTTTTTTTATTTTATTTTTTTTTTGGTAAAATGGCTAACATTCAGCTAAGCCCACCGACTAGCAGTGAGGTCCAGCGTTCAAGACAAAGGTTTTCCGCCATTTTGTGTTCTGTCACCTCCGGTTAGCTGTGAGCACTCACTGTTCCACACCAGGTTCTTCTCTATTTTCTGTATAAATTGGTGATCCATCACGGCACCATGTTTTGTTCCTGTTGTTTTTAAGTCATGACTTTGAGAGCAACTGAGCTGCTGACCTTTTTAAATCGCTTTCTGCCTCTCAGCAATATTCCCACTGTTTTATCCAAACGCCGTAATTACCTTCTTACCTTAAAACGACCCTGAGCACACATATACACACACACACATACACACACTCACATCCACACATATAAAAAACAAAGTACAAGAAGATTAAAGGCGATTGGAAAAATTAAATAAAAAACATCAAACAGAAAGGAAAAAGGAATTAAATATACGAATGGAAGATGAATAGGAGAAAGGGAATTATATTTTAATACAAAAAGAAGACAAATTAAACAAGACAAAAGAAAGCAGTTTAAAAACAATAATAAAATGTAAAAAAAAAAGATGATTTTAAAAGAAATTTTAGTAAAAACTGAAAAAAAAAAAGGTTAAAGGAAAATCTAAATGAAAAAACAAAAATAAAATTAGGAGAAATAAAAGCCAACAAATATTAGTGCATTTAATTACAATAGGAAAATAGGAATAATTAATAACAAAAAAAGTAGAATCAATAACATTAAAGGAATCATAAGGAGGAAACGGAAAAGAAAGAAAACATTGAACAGAATGACCAAAGAAAATGAGAAAACATAAGAAAATTTAAATAAACAAAAAAGCAAAGTGCAAATTAAAGAAATCAAAATAATTTTAAAAATAGAAAAACATAAAAGCAAATAAGAAAAAGAAAGCAAGAAGGAAAGGGGAAAAGAAAGACATGAAATAATAAGAAGGAGAATTTTTTTAACGCAACACATGAGAGAAAAATGAACATTAACTTCTGTAACAATATGCGGCACCAGGACATTTAGTTAGCAGGCTAACTAGCAACCTACAGTATAAGCAAACAGGCTATTAGTTAACTTCTAAAGTGTCCATAATAGTCCTCGATGTTTTGACCTACACTTTTGACCTCCTAGAGCAAACAGATGTGAAAGATGACATGGAGGATAATTTTAGTGACATGACTGTTCCTTCTGAGAGATCTAACAATCTAGGGCCCTTTATAGGCCGCCTAAACATCTGCACATGGCACGCAGTAAATGCTGATGCTGTCGGTTTATTTCTGCTGACAGTCAACAAAAAGAGTGAGAGGGAGAGAGAGAGAGAGAGAGAGAGAGATGGCTGATTCTGTTGTCGTTCTTCTTGGAGGCTCGAGGGAGAAGGGGATGAGAGAAAGAAAAAAAAATCTCTTCCTCTATCTACCTCTTGTTGTCTGACCTACAAATGGAGATCTGCACAACATGTGTGGAGGACTAATCCTCATCCTCTTCCTTCCTCTCAATTTGATCTCTTCTCCTCCTTTGTCTCTTTTATCCATCTCCCTCTCTCTTTAACATCCGGAAAAAAAGAATGACATAAATGGAGTAAAAAAAAAAAAAAAAGAAATGAATAAGCTTATATAATATACTGTACATACTTCGTCTGCCTCTTTTTTTTGTTCTCTCCTTCTGTCTCTCCATTTTTTAAATCTCTCTCTCTCTCTCTCATTCTGTGTATGCGCACAAGAAGGGTGAGCGATTGGTATCCTGCCCATTTTTTCCCAGCATTTCATGTTTTTTTGTTTTTTTTTTTCTTATAACATCACATAACAGATTAATCTAGTTTCTAGTTATTTGTTAATTATATAAGTGATGTAGCTGTGTGTGTGTGTGTGTGTGTGTGTGTGTGTGTGTGTGTGTGTGTGTGTGTGTGTGTGTGTGTGTGTGTGTGGCATGCTGCGGTAGGATGGTGGGAGCATGCAGCTGTTTGCATGTTTAACATCGCTGGCATGATCTGAGTGTAGGGTGCACAGTGAGTGTTGTGGAATGTTGTTTAGCTGTTGGAGAGGTGGAGGGGAATTAAAATATCATATCTTCCTCCTGAATGGGTGGGTCAGAATTCTGATACAAAGTGGTGCAGTGATCAACAATGAACATGTAATGGTTCCCCCTCTGCACTGTCTCACATCTCCAGGGATAAGGTGTCAATCCCTGCCTCAGATCTGTGTTTGCATGTTTTCCCCGCGCTTGATGGGTTTCCCCCAGAGGTCCTCTGGTTTCCTCCCACTGGATTCCTTGTCCACAGCTTAATAATCGACACAGAACTCGCTTTACTGAAAAAGCTGATTACAAAAGTAAACAAACAAACAAAAAAAAATGTATGATGATGTTGCATAAAGGTGTTCTTCAATAGAAGAATGGACGGGGAGGATGCATGCGTTCTGTGCGAACGTAACAGCCCACTAAAATTTGTGAGCAGACAGTCAGCTTCTACTCGCCACTGTATAGCAAATGAGTGGCCAGGGACACAAGCAGCAGAGGAGAGTTTCCTTAACAGTCAGTGGCCGGGGAAATGTTTAGAGAGCTGACCCTTGGAGAGCTTCAAGAGGCTCTCCAGAGCATGGAGAATGGAGAGGCGCCAGATGGTTTCCCTGAGTTCAGCAAAGCTTTCTTGGCAACAGTGTGTCAGGACCTTCAAGACCTAGAATTAAAAGTTAAAAGAACAAAGTTAAAAGAATAATTTGAAGGGTAGCAGACACCCACTGAAATGCATTAGGGCCATCCTGACTTAAGAACTAATGCTTGGACTCATTGCTGTGCACTACAAGTTGCTCTCAATAGCATTAACTTCAAGAGTGAAAGTAAGAGAACAGAGTGTTCATGCTGCCTAGACATACTACGAGTCTGGCAGATTCTCCTCCTTCTATATAAAGGACTGGAGACACAAGGTGGGGTACACCCTGGACAGGTGCCAATCCATTGGAGGGCACATGCATACACATGCTTAGATTTCTCATTCATACTGTAAACTATGGGCAATTTGGCAGGGCCAATTAGCCTGATCTGCATTTGTACCTGGAGGAACCCACCAAGCACAGGAAGAATATGCAAACTCCATGCATAGGTGAGAATTGAACCTGGACCCTGGAGGTGCAAGGCAACAGCGCTAACCAATATCCACCCTGCAGCTGTCTGGCAGGTTGATATTTTAAAAGATATATGCAGTATCTAACTTGTGACATTTTGGTTGTCTCGAGGTTTTGGGCTGGTGTCATTTTTCTAGATCTTTTTTTTTTTCTTTTTTTTGTTTTGACGAGGTTGAACACGAGTATCTGTGGAGAGTGATGGGTGCCCTCTGGCTCAACCCTGGTTTTACAGCGACGGACAAGACTTTGTATAGTGAAATTGGGAGTGTTTTGAAAGTTAATTGTGGTTTATTTGTCATGTTTAGAATTCACAGGAACATTTGCCCTGTCTGGGATGCTGTACTCATTAGCAATTTAACCTCTCTTGTGCAAGTTGAAAAGTCAACTGTCTGCTGGTCCTGCTGAGGATTCTTTTAAAGTAAAATAAATAAATAAATAAATAGATAAATAAATAAATAAATGGTAGGGTAGACACCCCATGGCAAATTGTACTGTGTCTTAATGGTGATATTAAACTGAAGTGGAGGGCACTTACCCCTACCTAAAATGATTGCTGATCCCAAACGGAGGATTTTTACATGCAATCACTGCCCTGTTTTAAAGCCTGAGGTCACACAGAAATGCCCATTATGTTTTCACGGGGGAAACTGCTTCTCATTCTCCTCGGCTGCAGTCACTGTTTGTCTTTTTACAGTGCACATTAAATTAATTTTATGTGAATATTTGTTTTTTTAACATATACCAGGAAAAGCAGATTCAAGTGTCAACTGATTCATTTGATCCCAGATCAGGCAAAAATAGTCTCGATCTGTCTCAGCAATAAGAAATAATGACTAAATTATGATACATCACAAGACACAGACTAAGACACTATGATACCTTTATCGAGATAAATAAACTGAAGCATCCAAGAATCCTGATACGTAATTAGATACTTTAATGACAGTGTGGCGTTGTGAATAGGATCTGTGGTCTATAGTGGATGATGAACTTTCCAAATCCAAATGTATTTATTTATTTATTTATTTATTTATTTATTAACTTACTTACCTACGTACTTATTTATTGAGGCACCATGATGTTACTTAAAAAGACGAAGTCTGTCTCAATGTCCCATCCCTTCCCCCCGCAGTACAGCAAGTTTGGGGCTTATTTGAGGCATGTAACAGATAACACATGTGCCCGTCTGCTGTTGGTCATCATCTTGCAGGATGGACTGAAAGCATAATCTGAGCCTGTAAATCGAAGCAGGTGGGTCTCAGCAGATGGGCTGAAGTGAGATTAAACGACGGAAAGCAGACAGAGTGAAAGCGGCTGCATCTTAAATGCTACTACTCATGACTGTTCAGGCTCAGAAACACTGGACCACTTAAAACAGATCTTGCCTGATGTCCTTGCTTATTTGAATAAATCCTTACTCTGACTGGTTGACGAAGACCATCGAGAATGTTTTCTTTTCATGTGCATCACTCTATAATATCCATGTTGCAAGTAAACATCTGTTCACCTGTACCATATATTTAAATGTTTGATTTAAGGCTTCCAGCTAGAAACTTACAATTTGCTTTTTGCAACCTGTAATTATATCATTCCACTCAAAAACTTCTGTTTTAGATAAATAATGGCGATCATTTTAGGTATCTAATGAGAAGCCTATTTAAAAGCTCTTGTGATCAGTCATCATCATTAATTCTTATTACAAGTAGATCCTTCCTTTGGGACACTGTATTAAAGACTAAGAACCAAGGCTGATTTCTCCTTTATTTATTCATTATTTTTTTTAAAGGACTGGAACTTTTATTAACTTTAAAAGACAAAAAAATACCAAACATAAACAATCTCATTATATATATATATATATATAAACTACTATACTGCGACTGAGTACCAAAGATTTGAGTCTTTAAAACATGTTTTATTGGTCATTTGTCTTCTTAGCTCTGTTTGCATCCTCTTTTGTACTTAGGCACTTTTTTTTGTTTGTTTGTTTTTTTTACCAAAGTTTGGATTTCGTTCATTATAATATGTATTAAAAAACATTTTTTGACTGCAATAAACCAGGATATGTTTCTAATTTGTTCCGACATATTTTTACGTTTGTTTGTTTTCTGTATACCGTATTTGTGACACTTAAATGATTTTGATCATCAAACTAAATTTTAATATTACACAAGGATAACCCTGTCATGCACACTCGTAACACGACCGGCACTAGGACCTGGAAGTAATACAATCGGGTTTCCAGGAAGCATAAAAGGCGACAAAATGGCGCTTCACATTGCTCAGTCATTGAGTTCGCCCATGCCTTTGCTGACGCTACGCCGACTATTCTGTGAGTACTCACCGGTTCTGGTTGCTTCTTTGATTGAGTGTGTGTTGCTAGAACGCGGGTTTATTTGTGTAGATCCTTGCTCTTTGTGTAAGAGAGTTCTTAGACTAATCGCGTGGTTATCCTGCCTATTCGTGCTGCTTCCGCGTTTGGGTTGAGACGCGAATAAATACAAAATGCAGGTTTTAAATAATGATTTCATTTATTAAGGGAAAACAAAAAGCTGTGCAAACCTACCTGGGCCTATGAAAAAAAAAGTAATTCTCCCCTTGCTAAAGCATGAAATAATTGTGATTTTTGGAAAGCTGAGTTAAATTTCACCTGTCACATCCAAGCCTGATTACTGCTCGACCTGATTAATCATGAAATGACATAGAACCTGTCTGACTCACCAAACAGATGAGAAACAAAGAAATGAACATGGAAAGGGTAAGCAAGCCATTACTAATGCTTTGGGACTCCAGCAAACCACAATGAGAGCTTAAACTTGGAAGAGTGGTGAGGCTTCCCAGGAGTGGCTCCAAGAGCACAATGACTCCTCCAGGAAGTTCCTCCATGGAAGCTCATAAAAGAACCCAGAACAACATCTAAAGACCTGCATGTCTCACTTGCCTCAGTTAATGCCAGTGTTCATGATTCAAGAATAAGAAAAAGACTCGTGAAAAAATGGTAATAAAAAAGGTACAGTAAAAGCCACTGCTGACCAAAATGAACACAATTGTCTCACATTTGTCAATAAACATCTTGATTATCCAAGTATATCCAGTATGATGTGAACTTATGAGAGAAGAAGAACTACAGTATTTGGAAGGTGTATGTCCCGTTACATCTGGCATAAAACTAACACAGCATTTCATATAAAGAACATCAAACCAGCAGTCAAAGACTGCTTTGATGGGATGATCTGGGCCAGGTTTGCAGCTTCCGCTCCTGGACAGCTTGCCATAATAGATGGAAACATAAATTCTGCGCTCTTCAAGGAGAATGTCAAGCTTCAAGCTCACACAAAGGTTTTGAAGTGGCTTAAATCCAATTAAGATGGGCTTAAACTTGATGCTTGAAAACCCCCCAAGTTGGCTAAATTAAAACAGTTCTGCAAAGACCCGAGATTAAAATGCATATGCTATTGTTTTAGTTATTAATCCAATCTTTATTTACATCCCCATATTCATTTGTGAAATTTGGGGAAAATGTAAGAAATATAGCACCTGGGTTTTTTCTTTGACTTTATGTTCCTAATCCCTTCAGTACCCCTGTGTATTCTGTTTCCTATAATTTTACATGCAGATATTTTTGTTTTTAATTGATGGTACATTGGCAACCAAACTGCCTAATTTCCTGCATTTAAATAATAATTAATGTTCTGTCTCTTGTCACACTGTATTATTATTATTATTATTATTATTATTATTATTATTATTATTATTATTATATGGGGAAGCTGGGGAGGGGAAGATGGAAGTTTTTGTTTTCATTATATTGATTTTGTTGTTCTACATTTTACTTTGTCTTACATTGTTTTCACCACAGTCTTTGGTTTAATTCCCTATATTAAAAAAATTATATATATATATATATATATATATATAATATTCATTGAAGCTTGATATTGTAAAAACTAATAATAATAATTATAGATAGATAGATAGATAGATAGATAGATAGATAGATAGATAGATAGATAGATAAAGATTGATAAGATTGAAAATATATATATATGGAATGAAATCTGAATATATGGATTGAAAACTGATATATTGAATGAAACATGACGTCATCGAAACACAGCGCCATCTTTAGAAAGGATGAGTGAGTCGGCAAGAAACTTGCTTGCTGCATTTGTGGGAAATGAAGAGATGGTGAACACATTGAGTGTGTGTCCGGCCCAAAGTGGTGGCACAAGCAGCACTCAGTATCAGACTACGGATGAAGAAATGTATTCGCTATATATAATATATATATAGATTTTTTTACAATATCAAGCTTCAATGAATTTCTATACATTATTTAAATATGAAAATGACATCTACAGTAATCATCTGTTTAAATTCAAACATGAAAAGGAGGTTTTAACAGAAACGTTCAGTTTAATCTAAAATAATGAAAATGAATATGTCTTTTTTTATTACGTGAATTAAATTCGGCAAGCAGTTCTGGCATGACTGTATGAGTGCAGTATTGGCAAAGCATTTATAGGAAAGAAAAAAAAAAGATATTAATAAGCACATTAGTTGTAATACCGCGTCATGTCCGCATAGAAACATGGACATACTACACATTAAAGTGAATATTTTAAAATACATTTTATGTAAGGTTTACACTTTGTTAGAAAGTGCAACTCTAGCTCCATTGTATAGCTATTGCTCTGTCTGCAAACTCTCTGCTCTGTGGGGAATGTTGATTTTTTTATAGTTACATGTCTTAATGGCCAGTGTGTGTGTGTGTGTGTGTCTGTTTTGTCAATTTTACTTTGTGTTTGTGCGTCCCAGTGGGTGATGTTGTTTTGTTTTTGTACAGCTATAATTTGGCGAGATCTGATTGTTCTTGTGTCCACTGACTCCTGATGTAGAATCATGTTAGTGTGTGTTATTGAGCTAAGGTCTGGGACCAGCCGGCGAGGACACTCTTCTTTCTGTTTAGTTCTTGCAGGTATAGCAGGGGGTTTTATTAATACAGTAGGTCTGGAGGTCACTGTGTTTTAGGTGGAGGCAATAATTAATGAATCAGAATTTGAACCAGAATTTTCAGCAGGACTAGGAATGGGCGTAATTCAGTGCAGAATTGGGTGGACATTATTTTGGCAGACGGTTTGTCCCAGTGTGTAAAGTTTTGGTTATAGGCAGGTCTCACTGAAAAGCAAGAGAATTGGTTTAATTACTGAATCATGTAATTTGAGCCAGGGGTACGGTGGTTTAGTGGGTAGCACTGTCGCCTTGCACCTCCAGGGTCTGGGTTTGATTCCCACCTACTGTATGTGTGCATGGAGTTTGCATTTTCTCCCCATGCTTGATGGGTTTCCTCCCACAGTCCAAAAGCGTGTAGATTGCACTAATTGGCATTCCCAGTACCTGAAGTGTGCATGTGCGCTGAGCTGGATTGGCATCCTGTTTAGGTTGTACCCCACCTTGTGCCCTGTGTTTTCTGGGATAGGCCCCCTGTTTACAGGATCAAGTACAGTAGTATAGAGTATATATGAGTGAGCGGAAGTGAGTAATTTGAGCCAGGTTCAACTTGGAATTTAAATGTGAAATTGTTTTTAAATTATATAGAAAATTACTTTCTCTGTCAGCTCATTTGCTCCTGGAACTAAAGAACAGTAACCATATTCTTATTAATTTATTTTTTCATATATCCGTAAAACAAAGACTAAGGTTTATACATATACACACTCACCAGCCACTTCATAAGGGACAGCTGTTTAACTGCTTGCTAATATGGCAGTAACTTAATGCATTTGGGCAGTACACAATTTCAAAGTGAGCATCAAAACGTGATATAAGTGACTTTGGACATGGCGTGGCTGGTGGTGCTGGTATGTGTATTTCTGAAACTGCTGATCTACTGGGATTTTCGCACACTAACATCTCTAGTGCTTACAAAGAATAGTCTGAAAAAGAATATATAATGTGAGTGGCAGTTATCTGACTGAATATGCCTTGCTGATGCCAGAGGTCGGACGAGAATGGCGAGAGCATGAGAGAAAGGAAACAGTAACTCAAATAACATCTCCTTGCAAACGAGGTAAGAGCATCTCTGAACACACAACAGATCGAACTTTAAACTTTTGAACTTTCATATGGACTTACCAAAAGACCACAGAAGATGATTGATTTGTTTCAATTTCTGCTAAGACATTCAGATGGTTGGGTCATAATCTGGCATAAACAACAGGAAACCATGGATCCATCCAGCCTTGTATCAAAGTTCAGGCTGCTGCTGATGGTGTAATGGTGTTTGGGATATTTTCTTTGGGCCCCTTAGTACCAATTGAGCATGGTTTAAATGCCACATGGGCTGGTGCTTAGTGCTGTTGCTGACTATGTTCATCCCTTTATGACTGCAGGGTAATATGCAGAATCACAAAAAGCCAAAATCATCGGAAACTAGTTTCTTGAACATAACCATGAATTCACCGTACTCAAAGAGCCTCGGCAGTCATCAGATTTCAATCAAATAGAGCTCATTTGGGATGTGATGGAATGGGAGATTTGCATCATGAATGCTCACAAATCTGCAGCAGTTGAGTCATTCTAAGTATGGTGCGTAACAAAATAATTTATTTTCTTTCATAATTTACTTTAACAAGTAAAACTCTCATATATTCTTGATTCATTACACATAAAGGGAAAGACATTCTTTGGTTTAGTTTTGATGATGGCAGCTTGTAGACCATAAAAAAAAAAATCTGTTAGAATACTTCTAAAAATCAATCACAAAATTACAATACAGAAATTCTGAAAAAAAAGTTAATTTATGCACTCAGTACTTGATCAGAGTTTGTTCAGCATGAATTACAGAATCATTGTTTCATGGCATGGAGACAATCACACTGAGGCACAGCTGAGGCGTTATTATAATATACAGTAGGAGATGTCTTAAGAAAGGCTTGATACTAGAAATACAAAAGTTGCATCCATTTCCCTGTCACGAGCAACAGGAGGATAGACACAATAGCCTTAGCAGTTAGCCCATGTAGCGTGGATGGTAAACCCAAACGCGGAAGTTGTGCGAGTAGGCAGGATAACCACACGTTTAGTCTAAGAACTCTCTTATGCAAAGAGCAAGGATCTACACAAATAAACCAGCATTCTAGCAACACACTCTCAATGAAGCAATCCGAATCGGTAAGTACTCACAGAATAGTTGGCGAAGCGTCGGCAAAGGCATGGGCGAACTCAATGACTGAGCAATGTGAAGCACCATTTTGTCTCCTTTTATGCTTCCTGGTTCACGACCGTCCTACTTCCGAGTCCTAGTGCCGGTCGTGTTACGAGTGTGCATGACAGTACCCCCCTGTTCAGGACCGACTCTTGACGGTCCTGGGGTGGAGGATACCCGGCGACGGTAGTCCCGGATGAGTTCGGGGTCTAGGACGAACCGAGCCAGAATCCAAGATCACTCCTCGGGACCGTAACCTTCCCAATCGACCAGGTACTGGAGCCCTCTGCCCCGAGGACGTGAATCAAGGATCCGGCGAACGGTGTAGGCAGGACCACCCTCAATGATACGGGGAGGAGAATCAGGGTGGGTGGGTGGAACCATGGGTGACGGCGTGAAGGGTTTGAGTTGTGAGACGTGGAATACCGGGTGGATCCGGAGCGCCGCAGGCAGCTGGAGCCGGTAGGTGACAGGATTGACACGGAGGGTGATATGATATGGGCCGATGAATCTGGGTGAGAGTTTTTTGGATTCTGTGTAGAGGTGTAGGTTTTGTGTGGACAGCCATACCTTGTCACCTGAGTGGTACAATCATCCCGGAGGGTGTTGACGGCGATGTTGTAAGGTTTAGCAGATGTTGGCACGCTGGATGGCCTCCTTGGCTTGAATCCAGGACCGTTGACACCTTCGGACCAACTGTTGGGCCGAGGGTACTTCAACCTCCGGTTCTTGATGTTCGAACATCAGAGGTTGGAAACCCTGGCATACCTCAAATGGGCTCAACTTCGTGGCGGAGGAGACGTGGAGGTTGTGTGATAGTTCCGCCCAAATGAGGTAGCGGGCCCAGGAGCGCTGGCGGTCGGCAATGAAACATCTCAGGTAGCGCTCCAGTTGTTGGTTGGCCCGTTCCATCTGACCATTAGTTTGGGGATGGTAGCCCAAGGAGAGACTGCAGGTAGAATTGATCAGACGGCAGAAGGCCTTCCAGAACCGTGCAGTGAACCGGGGCCCCCTGTCCGAGACGATGTCCTTTGGGAACCCATGCAGACGGACTACGTGCTCTAATATCAGCTCGGCTGTCCTTTTAGCTGATGGGAGTCCAGTGAGGGCCACCAGGTGCACAGCTTTGGAAAACTGATCCACTATGGTCATGATGACATTTTTTCCCTCGGAGACCGGCAGGACAGGCGCGGGGTCCGCCCGGGGAACGTCCTCCTCATGTTGTTGACAGAGAGCGTCGGCTTTGATGTTTTTTCACCCCGGGTGGTATGATGGATGGAAGTCATAGTGCTCAAAGAACAGAGCCCACCGCACCTGCCTTGGGTTGAGTTGTTTCAAATTCCTGATGGTGATGAGGTTTTGGAGGTCAGTCCAGATGATAAATGGTTCTCATTCTTCCAATGCCTACTTTATGGCCAGTAGTTCGCGGTCCCCTACCCCATATCGCTGCTGAGTGGGGTCAAATTTTTTGGAGAAGAAACTACAAGGGTGTAGTTTCTGGTCTGGACCCCGTTGGGAGAGAACAGCCCCAGCGCCCACATCTGAGGCATCCACCTCCACAATGAACTGTTGGTTAGCATCTGGATGGAGGAGAATTGGAGCGGTGGTGAATCGATGGCAAAGCCCCACACCCTGGGGCGAGATGACAAAGCCCAGGAACGTGGTGGAGCGCTTGTGAAAAGCGCACTTCTCCAACTTACAGTACAGTCGGTGGGCGAGCAATCTCTTGAGGACCACCCTGACGTGTTGGGTGTGTTCTTCGGCAGTGCGGGAGTAAATCAGGATATCGTCTTGGTAGACGAATACCCATTGGCCCAACATGTCCGTGAGAACGTCGTTAATGAAGTGCTGGTAAGCTGCTGGATTGTTACAGAATCCAAAATTGATGACCAGGATTTCGTAATGTCCAGTCGGGGTGATAAACGCTGTCTTCCATTCATCGCCCTCTCTGATACGCACCAAGTTGTAGGCGCTCCGGAGGTCCAACTTTGTGAAAATGATGGCACCAGAGAGGGCGTCCAGGAGAATATAGACGGCCGCGGGGTGGAATGGAGCCTGGCTGGAGTTCAATAGCCAGGTCGTAGGGGTGATGAGGAGGAAGGTGGTTGGCACGTTTCTTACAAAAGACTTCAGCCAGGTCCCGATATGCAGTGGGGATGGCGTTGGTGTCGACATCAGGGGCCTCGGACTCCCTAGAGCATGTCCCAGAGCACGTCTGAGATGCTGGGCGTGGTGGCGGCGAGATGAAGGGGCCTGGCCGTTTCCCGGGCGTAGAGGGCAGATGGCTCTATGGTGTGCCGCCGACCCACAATAGGCGCAGAGTCCCTCCCTGAAACGTCCTTCTCGCTTTGCAGGGTTCAAGGAGGCGCATCCTAATTGCATGGGTTCCCCGGCTTGAATCAATCCCGCCAGCGCGGTCGGAAGCTCTCGTCCGGCGAGCTCATCCTTGATGCGTGAAGCCAGTCCCTCGTAGTAGGCCGTTCAGAGGGCGGCATCCCCCCAGGTAGTCTGCACAGCAAGGGTACAGAAATCCGCGGTGTAGCGGCTCACGGACGACCCACCCTGCCGCAGATGGTACAGTTTGCTGTCGGTCTCCACCTCAGCAGCAGGATGTTTGAAAGTCAATTTTAGTTGGTGGGTGAACTCTCCATACGAGTAGGCCGTGTCCGAGTCTGATCTGAGAACCGCCGTGGCCCACTCAGCTGCGGAGGATAGACACAACAGCCTTAGCAGTTAGCCCGTGTAGCGTTGATGGTAAACCCAAACGCGGAAGTTGTGCGAGTAGGCAGGATAACCACACGTTTAGTCTAAGAACTCTCTTACGCAAAGAGCAAGAGCAAGGATCTACACAAATAAACCCGCGTTCTAGCAACACACACTCAATCAAAGAAGCAACCCGAATCGGTGAGTACTCACAGAATAATTGGCGAAGCATCGGCAAAGGCATGGGCGAACTCAATGACTGAGCAATGTGAAGCGCCATTTTGTCTCCTTTTATGCTTCCTGGACCACGACCGCCCTACTTCCGGGTCCTAGTGCCGGTCGTGTCACGAGTGTGCATGACATTCCCTATGTGTTGCCTCTTGATATACTGATTCAAGCCTCAATTCAATCCGTTTGTAGCTCTGCTAAGTTTTTGCTTAACAATCTTCCTAAGGCTGCGGCCATTTCAGTTGCTTGTGCACCCTTTCCTATAACTCTTTTTCACTCAACTTTCCATGGCTATGCTTCAATAGAGCACCTTCTGTGGATTACCCCTTTTGTGGATATCAAAAGCAGTCAAGTCTTCTGTATGCGTGTAATGATCAAGACCAAGAGATACACTGTTATTTTAGGCATAGTAATTTACTCAAACTTGAAATTTAATATTCTAATATATAAATTTTTCTTTTCATGAAGCTGAAAAAAAGGCTTAAAATACTTCAATTTAGAGGTAATGAATCTAAAGTATGTGAAAGTTTCACTTCTGAACTGCAATTACTTATTATTATTATTATTTATTATTATTATTATTATTATTATTATTATTATAATAAGTCACAGTTCACTTTTTTGAGATGCACTGTATATAGTTTTGGTCTCTTTAAAGGTGCCTCACTGTTATTAGGGTAGAATGTATCTCCACTTTTAGAAATGAGTTAAGAGTAAGGTTTTGAGTCCAAACATCCGGGGAAACCAGGCCCACTTGTTTAAACTCTTAAAGATTTAAGGGTGTGTGATTTTTTTCTGCTCAATAATGAGGAGTCCAGGAATAATAGACTTTTATAATGTTAATGTGTTACTGTTCATTATTATTATATTATTATTATTATTATTATTATTATTATTATTACATAATGACATAGTACTGTTTACTATTTATGGCTGCTGATTGCTTCATGGAATTGTTGGTCCCGTCTGTATGGTGTGAATGCTATACAACTGGGCTGTGTGTGCCATCAGGTTAGTTCTTGTCAATTAATGAACAGTTATATGGCTGCAATCAGATAGAGAGGTCAGTGGCTGTACAGTGAATGCACTGAGATAGAAAGGATCTGCTTCTGGAAATTGCAGGTCTCATTCTGGAGCTGGGGAAGATCTCCTCATCTTAATAAGGAGACTGACTGGGAGGGATGCATGCTGCATGCCAAAAATTTACATTTGACTATCCTTATCTTTAAGTCAATACATTTTATTCATAAGATTTTTGTGATGCTATGAAATCTGTTTTTTTTTTTTTTATATATATATTTCAGTCAAAGTCTCTTCCTTTAATATATGATGTTGGGCGTTTACATTGTCATTGCCAGTGTGAATAGTGATGTGGCTTAAGTCTTTGGAAATGGTCTCACTTCACTGATGGGCTCAAGCATGTTCCTGCTCCCGGGACATTGCTGGTCTATTTGGCAGCTGTGTCTGAGGTCTGTGTGGCTTTCTCTCAGGCTTTGGTGGTAGTATCTGGGTTGGTGGTACAGTAGCATTGCATGTTTAGTCGAAGTGGCTGATTAGGATGAGAGTGTGATGG
>QNUK01000093.1:580000-750000 GCA_013621035.1 Clarias magur | reverse complement strand
ATATCCGTGAATGGTCAAGGTGGCTCCGAGCCCACTGCAGAGGTTAACATGAATATTCAGTCAGAGGGACGCCCGATCCTTGAAAATTGACAGATAACTTGTCGGCAACTTGCAGAGAGATGCATCAGTCTGTGGGAACCGTTCACACAATCAATCAATCAACCAACCAACCAACCAATCAACCAATCACCAACACCACATGGTCATTACAGGAACTCAGCTGGGAGTTATCACCACATCAAGCATGCAGTCCTGACCCAATTCCACATGTGTGGGCCATTAAAGGAGTTCCTGGGAGGCCAGTGTTTCAGACGGTTTGATCATGGCTCTGGCATACTAAGAAAACTTTCGAATTTGATGGTGTCCAAGCACTAGTTAAAAAGTGCATGAGCAAGTTCATAGATAAATAAAGTTGAATGAATGACCCAACCTCAAAACTGTAGCCTTTATCCAGAGCACTGATGCTGATCAACATCCATTTGCACAGCATCCGACCACATTCATGGTCCCTTGAGTTTCTAACAGGGTTTAGAATTCTGAACCTCAACAGCTTCCTGTCCACATGGGACTCATCTCATCTTGTCCCATAGTATATGTCTTAGTGTTGTATGTGACCTCTCCATTTCATTTTCTATCAGAAATATTACCCAGAGGGGGTAAATTACTCTTAGCTCTTGAATCACTCTCCTGTAATATGGTGCTTGTACTGTACAGCGTCCAAGCCGCATTGTGTCTGCTATTACAGAACAGAGTTCAGAACAGGGGTTCTACCTTTTTTGGCAGCTTACCAATTTAATATTTCAGAAACTACTGATGTGCTGTATTTTTCGGCGGCACTTATCATAATGTACACACATTTACAAGCATCAACACTTTGTTCCCTAGTGGTCAAGTGGTTGGCATGCCATGCTATCATGTTACCTGCCTTTAGCTAGCAGAACTTAGACAAAAACCGTGCCAGCAGTTATACAGTACAAAAATGTACACGTGACTGACCACGATATATTATAATATTGTGTTGGTGCAGAATTTTAGCGAGCCGAACTAATCTAGTGCTTAGTCAAAACTTTCTGTGGAAACCAAAAAGTTTCCATAGGTGGTGCCCTACTCTGACGCTACGATAATAAGTAGGATTCGGTTTGGGGCATAAGCCTGGACCCTGAGGGGAAATAACTAGAATTGTGCCTTTAGACAAGTTTAATTACAGTAATTATGAATATAAGAATACCTGCTGAAATGCTCGGGGACAACGTTTCCATCAGGACGTGTTTTTTTTATTTTTTTTATTCCACGGTGGCGCCAGACGTAAATGTGTAAACGCACTTGTTGTGTTCAGTGATGGACAGCTGGTGGATTTAATTATAGTGATTTGTGCAGTTGAACTAAGAGAGCGAGACAGAAATGAGAAATCACGCAAAAATGCCAGCCAACCAGGCAAAGTGTTTATTTAGGTCAAAGTCAGAGCGCTGCTTTGTCAAACATTTCTGTCATTTTAGTGTGTGCAGGTACGTAAGCCACATCAGCATTCGGAACATGGAACAGAATAACATTAGTAATAAGTTTAATAAAACAACTTAATTTTTTAAGTTAACTATTTTAGACAAGATCAGATTTGTTTATTTATTATATATTTTTATATACATTTTTATATCTATTTAATGAATAATAATAATAACAACAACAATAATAATAATAATAATAATAATAATAATAATAGGACAATGCTCTATTTTCCATGATGCCTCCCCACGCAAGAAAAGGTTTCATATATATATTATATATATATATATATATATATATATATATATATATATATATATATATATATATATATATTTCGTATGGGCTGGTCATTATCCTGGAGACAGAAAGAGACAGAATAATAGAATAATAGATCTCACACACACACACACACACACACATACAGGTAACTTAATACATACCTCCAGAACCAGCTGATGTGTAGTAAGCAGAGTTGAACAGGAACAAAGGTCAAGGGTCATTTAGGTTTATTCAGGGGCTGACTGCTATCTCCAGAGTTTGATTGCAAGCTGTGAAACTGTGATTTGGAGTCAATAACAATAGGTTTTGAAGTGATTGTGACTTACTATGAGGCCAGGCACTTAAACATTCCGTTTAAACAAAATCAATAACAAAAGTCTTGCCTATTAAACTCAAGTACAAGCCTGTGCTCAAGTTTAACAGCTTGTAGGTATTCTTCGTGTTCTACTGTGTTCTACTGTATGATGGAGATTTGTCCTTGCTAATACTGTAGGTCATTAAGGGAAGATGACAAGGGTGCATTAGGAAACGTGTTGGGGTGAGATTTGCTTTTAAGTGCAGATTAAAGTGAAGACCCCTTGAGACTCGTCCTGTCATCTCTTCTGCACTTTTCACACACAACGTGCTGCAAAACATCAGAGAGGATTAGCTTCATGACCACACACACACACACACACACACACACATACACTTAAACATGATGAATTGTGTAATTTAATCCTCACATGAGTAGGGCCTTTATGAAAATCTATACATTGCTAACTCTAACATACATACATTATCAAATTGAATTGCAATGTACACAAAAAAAGCAAAACACGTTATTATTTTTGCATTAACTGCATTATAGTTTGTGCATATAAGATTTTTATAATGTAGTAATTATGGCAGCAAAATAGCAGAAATTTAATTGAAATACGATTTTGCAGATAAACATAATTAAAAGCTTACTAAAACGTAATGTAAGACTTTTTCCTATATGCTGTCTTAACTGTTGTTTTCGTATCTGTTGTACAAAAAAAACGTAATATAAAGAATAAGAAGGGGAAAAGACAATGTTTAAATTTATTGGACAAAAACACATGCAACTGAAAAGCAAACTGAAAAGGAGAATGAATAAAAGTAAAAATGAACTGAAAAAGAGAGAAAAATAGATAAAAGAATAGACAGGAGAAAAGAAGAGAAAAGTAAGAAAAAAACATTAAAAAATTTAATAAAGTTATGAGGAGTGAAGTAGATCAGCAAAAGCAAGAACATTACAAAGAGGAGAAATGAGGGAGGGAGGGAGGGAGGGAAGGAAAGAAGGAAGGAAAGAAGGAAAGAAAGAAAGAAAGAAAGAAAGAAAGAAAGAAGTTTTTTTTATATGAGGGAAAAAAAGGCCAAATGGGGTGGGGTGGAGGATGAAAAATGAAACATGACACAGAAAGTGAGAAAAAAGAAAAAATGAGGCAACAAGAGAAAGAGAGTGCGACATAGAGTTGGACAAAGGGGAGAGGGAGTCAGACAGAATGAGACATGAGACAGAACAAAAGATTGAGAAAGACAGACGGTAGGTGAAACTTTGAAAGCAAGTAAGAGTAAAAGTCTCTCTCTCTCTCTCTCTGCTAAATGTAAGGATATAAAATGTTCTTTACCTTATTTACATGCGTACACTTTTAGGTTCTTTACTTAATAAAACGTAGAGAAAGCTAAAAATGGCTGCTTTAATAAAGCCTTACACTGAGCTTAATAATGCTGCGTTTGCCGTAATGGGACGAAGCCGATTGGCCGTAACAAGAAAACACTCTTAATGAAACCATGTTCCAAACCAAAGAACATCCTGGGATTGAACATTTTTAAAAAGATATTCGTAGTTTATTAGTGTTTAAAATTAAAAGCTTTGATTACATGCTGAGCCGTAACTGAGCAGTAGAGGAATCTTATCTCTGTGTGCATGCGACGTGAGCATCATAAGTAGTTTGTAATTATTTATAAACAGTTCTGCTTACTGCATCACTCTGTAAACATTTTTTTTTCTCCTGAACAGCAGCTGGGAATAAACACAACTACAATGTTGTGGACCTAACTAGGTTTACATCATCAAGCCATGAGACAAGGTGAGACACAAAGTGAGACACAAAAAGTGAGACAGAGTAAAGAACAACTCTGACATACTGTAAAGTAATGTATTTCAGATATTCTAAACATTATACACAACATAATGTAATCATTTTTAGAACATTAAAAATCTAATTATTATTATTATTAAAATGTAGAATGTTAGATAATGTTGTGTGTCTGCTATTGTGTGCAATTTAAACAGCATAATTAAAAATGTAAAGAACAGCTAATGTCACATGATCAGATAAATTTTAATGCTTTGGTCAACAGGGTGTTTGGAATTGTTTAAATGCTATTTTAACATATAATTATAACTTTAAAATCATGAGACAAAAAATACCAGTCGTGATGTCACACATGATCAATGAAAATAAAATCAGTGCTAGCGATGAACAAAACAGTTTTTGAGCGATTTTATAATTTGGGGTACTTTTCCATTTGAATTTCCATTGATGTTTGAGTGTAATTTACAGGGGGGTGGGGAAGTTGTAAGCCCTATACTCAAAACTAGCCAGTTCAACTCTTTAAATATAATATCATGATGATAATTTTAAATGACTAATTGTTTATAAACATATAAAAGTATATTACGTACTGTATATTACGTCTAAACATTTTCTTCAAAAATATCATCTCACTCACACACTCACTCATCTTCTATACCAATTTATCCTGAATACAGGGATGCGGTGGGCCTGAAGCTTATGACAGGAGTCTTAGGTAACAAAGTGTGGTACACACTGGTCAGGGCGACAATCCATCGCAGTGCACATACTGTATATGCAATATGTAATATATATAGGGATGTTGATTATACCAGTAAGAGACGAGCACTAAGTCCCATCGGGGGAGACGATTACGCACAATTCTGCAGCACAAGAGAGAGAAAAACCATTGGCTCAGTTATGATCATGTGATACATGATACTCGGTACTCATAAACCAAGACTTGCTCGTTTTTTAAGTCAAAATTTATTAAAAATCTTTGCTCGTCTTGCGGAACACTCGCAAACCGCGTTACTCGTCCACTGTGTATATAATTATTTATAGAATATTATATGATAGTAATAATTTAATGAGAAATTAAATTATAACATAACTCCATTCTCTAACAAAAATGATCTGTCCCAATGCCAAGTGAACCACATCATGATCTCATTCATCTCTGTGGCATACATTTTGAACATATTCTGGTAAGTGTTCTTTCTCTCTCTCTCTCTCTCTCTCTCTCTCTCTCTCTCTCTCTCCCTCTTTTTCACTCTCTTTTTAAATATTTAATCTATAACAGCTCATTGTCATAGTGTACGTAACATAGTTGACAGTTGATTAATATAGTCTATTATGGTTTACAGATTTTTATGAATTTAATTAAATTATTTGTCAAAATATTAAACTGTACATGAGAATGAGAAGTGTTCAGCCAGCAGAAGTGGTCAGCCAGGCGAGTCCGAGCACGGAAATTATGGGTCAAAATAATAAAAATTGCCAACTATGTTAACCAGTAGTGTGCTAAATCAGTCATCACTCCCACATTATTAGTGTTACCAGTCTAGATATGTCACAGCACACCATATTCATTAGTCTTAAAATCCAGTTTCAGATAAAAAAGTACATACAGTACCGAGCTTTTTGGGAAGCTGATCTTGCAAGGAGCGAAATTTGGACAGCACAAGTGTGTCCAACATGTATGCCACAATTACAAACAAAATGACATCGTTTGATGCAGATCATTTGGCATTGGGACAAAGTATGTTTTTAGTTGCATGAAAACATTCTTTTAGTAATGTAGTTGATGAACTGAGCAGTGGAAACATGCTTAACCTTGAAAAAAAGTTCAAGTTTAAACTACGAGTCATGTTGCATTGATGGACGTTACTGCATGTAACTATTTAAATATTTGTTCTTGTGAATGTTTGTTCTTTTAAGAAAAAAATTCCAATTTACAGACTTTTATACTTTCAGAACAAATTTTTTGTAATTATTTCGCTCACATCCATGTAGATTGTTTTCAATAGGTGGTGCGACTTATTATCCTATCAAAGCTGTGTTCTTTAAATCCTTTTTAAGCAGCTTTAACACGAGGCAGAATTTGGTGGAAAAAGCAGCAGGAACGTCTAAACAGGACACAAAGTAAAGCCTTGTTGCTAACAACACTCGTGTAGTGAGGTTTAGAAACATCTAAATAATGGATGTGAGCTGTATACAGTATATGGTGTGTAGATAAACACTGAATTAATGTGAGAAAAGAAGAGACCACCTGTGGAACTTGACATAAAACAAGGGGGTGACTAGTGCTATTAACAGTGTTTTATTTCTGTGTATTTATTTCTTTGGTTTTATGGAGAATTAAAAAAGTTCAATAAAAAATTATAATGTAACTTGTTAAATCAGTTTAAAGAACTTTGGGAGCAAACCTGCCTCTTGCATTATGACAACGGTGCTTCAATAAATGTCTTAGGGGAGAAAATACAAAAAGAAAAAAAAAATACATGTACAGTAAGAACCTGGCTTTACAGTGTAATTCTCACACACCCATTATACACAAAGTGATTGTGATGAACCCTACAAAAGATAAGAAAAGATTTCTATAGGCTGCAATTGAAAACCATCCTAAATTTAAAACTACATTAGAGTATAATCACCTGCAACCAAGTGGTAAATGTGCTACAGTCCAATTAGACCAAGGTAGAACTTAATGGGCATCGTTGTAAAAGAAAATCACCAGCTTATCACCCAAAGACAATCATACCCACAATGTTGCTTGGTGTTTGCAGCATCATGCTATTGCACTGCTTACCTTTAGCTTGGACTGGAACTTCAGTAAAGATAGAGGGAATTGTGGATAGTTCCAAATAACATCAGTTGGGGCTGGAAAAAAGAAAGAGAAAAAAAAAAAACTCTCCTGCCTCATGCTTTTGTTATGAAGCTGAAGATGAAAAAAAAATAAATAAATCAGCACAATAATGACTCAAAACATAAATTCAGGTCAACAATGAATAGCTTCAGAAGAAAAAGAATGTTTTGGAATGGTTGAGTCAGAGTGCAGATCTGGAAAAAAAAAACCTGTTGAAAGACTCGAAGAGGACTGTGATCAAAAGATCAAAATATTGAGAGATCTGGAGCAATTTTTTCAAGCTCTCTTAATATAATACTTTTAAAAAAGGTCTCCAAAATACATCTTTTAATTTACGATCTAAAATACAACTTAACTAATTCATTTTTCAAATAGCCTGTTTTAGTGTCTGCAACTATAAACTAATTTTAAAACACCTCGAACACCCCTTTTGTAGAAGTTCATTTTCCTAGCCAATCAGAACAAAGATTTTTAACTGTATGTTCTAAGGCACTCATTTTCCAGTGAAAGGAACTCTTAATGCCACAGCAAAAAAGACATTTTGGCCAATTACATGCTCCCAACTGAACAGTTTAGAGACGACCCCCTCCTGTTCCAATATGACTGCACACCAGGGCACAAAGCAAGGTCCATAAAGGCATAAGTCTGGTGTGGAAGAACTTGACTGGTGAGTTTGGTGTGGAAGAACTTGAGTCCTGACCTCAACCCAATAAAACACCTTTGATATGAACTAGAGCAGATACTGTGAGCCAGGCCTTTTCGTCATCAGTGTCTGACCGCACAAATACCCTTCTGGAAGAATTGTCAAAAATTCCCATAAACACACTTCTAATCCTTGTGGAAAGCCTTCCCAGAAGAGTTGAAGCTATTATAGCTGTGGACCAACATCATATTAAACCCTATGGCTTGAGAATCGGATGTTACTGAAGTTCATATGCATGTAACAGCAGGCGAGTACATACTTTTGACAATATAAGGTATGGTAGTTAAATGCAATACATAATAGTTATAAATTGATTTTATAATTGACTCCAAAATATGGACTAATCCATTTAATAATCTGCCAAATGCCTAAATGTAAATCTGAATCTAAATATCTGGATGTCATTATGGTTTTTGTAACATAATGCACTGAAAACATGACCTATTCAACTACATTTAATTTATTCACAGAAATAAAAATTCTGCATATAAATGTAAAAATGTAAAAAAAAAAATGTATAGACTTGTAAATGGTGGCCTTATCAATTTATCCCCTAATTTGCAAACTGGAGGTGGCAGTAGCAAGAAAAAAGTCATTTACATCAGCAAACTAATAACAATCTGTCAAACAACAGCTGAGCCATGAGAGAGACATTCCCTTAACTCCCGCTACACGTTCCAATCTCTTAAGGATAATAAAAGGATCAATGGTGTCGAAAGCTGCATTAGGTTCAAGCAACACAAACAAGGAAACACAAATCTGATCAGATTCAAATAGTAGATTATTTAACACTTCAAACAATGTTGTGCCTGTTCTATGATAAGGCCTATATCCTGATCTATACATTTTATGAATGTTACCCTTATGTAGTATGAGCATGACGTCAATGCTGCAATTTTTTTATCTTTATGCTTTTGGAGATAAAGGGGAGATTGTCACGAGCAACCGAGGGATGAACACAACAGCCTTAGCAGTTAGCCCGTGTTGCGTGGATGGTAAACCCAAACGCAGAACTCTCTTGCACAAAGAGCAAGGATCTACACAAATAAACTCGCATTCTAGCAACACACACTCAATCAAGGAAGCAACCTGAATAGGTGAGTACTCACAAATTCACCATTGGTGAAGTGATGAAGGGTTTGAGCTGGGAGGTGTGGAATACCGGATGGATTCGGAGCGCCATAGGCAGCTGGAGCCGGTAGGTGACAGGATTGATGCGGAGGGTGATGCGGTATGGACCGATGAACCTGGGTGATAGCTTCTTGGATTCTGTGTGAAGGTGAAGGTTTTTGGTTGAAAGCCAAACCAAATGGCGTTAGCCTGGCTCCACAGCCCTTGACACAGATGAACCAACTGTTGGGCCGACGGCACCTCAACCTCCGGTTCTTGATGATCGAACATCGAAGGTTGGAAACTGTGGCATACCTCAAACGGACTGAGATTGGTGGCTGAAGAGACGTGGAGATTATGAGATAACTCAGCCCATAGGAGGTAGCGGGCCCAGGAGCACAGGCGATTAGCAACAAAGCATCTCAGGTAGTGCTCCAGTTGTTGGTTGGTCTGCTCTGTCTGACCATTAGTCTGGGGATGATAACCAGAGGATAGACTACAGGTGGAATTGATCAGACGGCAGAAGGCCTTCCAGAACCGGGCGGTGAACTGGGGCCCCCTGTCCGAGACGATGTCTTTTGGGAACCCATGCAGTCGGACTACATGTTCCAAAATCAGCTCTGCTGTTCTTTTGGCTGACGGGAGTCCGGTGAGGGCCACCAGGTGCACGGCTTTGGAGAACCGGTCGGCAATAGTTAAGATGGTGTTCTTCTCTTCGGAGACCGGCAGGCCCGTGATGAAATCGACGGCAATGTGCGTCTAGGGCCAACGGGAAAGGAGGAGTGGTTGGAGTTCCCCCGGTGTCGGTTGATTGGCATTCTTAGCTCTGGCGCACACTTGGGCACGCCTGGACGTACTCCTTTTATCTTGGTGGGTGTGATGGCAGGCGCGGGGTCCGCCCAGGGGGCGTCCTCTTCATATTGTCGAGAGAGGGTGTCAGCTTTGGTGTTCTTGGACCCTGGGCGGTAGGATAGATGGAAGTTGTAATGTTCGAAGAACAGTGCCCACCACGCCTGTCTCGGATTGAACTGTTTTAAGTTGCGGATGGTGATCAGGTTCTGATGGTCGGTCCAGACGATGAACAGCTCCCTGGCGCCCTGGAGCCAGTGTCACCCGACCGAGCCCGGCTGAAGTTCGATCGCCAGATCATAGGGGCAATGAGGAGGAAGATGTGTGGCTCGTCCTTTGCAGAACACTTCAGCCAGGTCTCGGTAGGCGACAGGGATGGTGTTGGTGTCGACATCGGGTGCCTCGAACTCCCTGGAACACGTCCCAGCTGAAGCCTGTAGGCAGAGTTCGGTGCGGGTCGGCCCCCACTCCGGTTTTGTGTCCAGGAGATGAGGGGGTCATGTTGGAGCAGCCAGGAGTGTCCGAGGATGATGGGTGGCGATGAGATGGAGGTGGAACTGGATCTGTTCATGATGTTGGCCGATGACAAGGGTCTGAGTCTGAGTGGTGATGGGGCTGGAGGAAAGGGGCCGACCATCGACAGATGTGATACGAACGGCCTGGGATAACGCCTCAAGTTCCACTCCCAGCTTTTTGGCAAAAGAAGAGTCAATAGTTACCTGCGGCACCGGAATCGATGAACGCAGTACTTGCGACCCGTTTGTGGCCAAACCGAAGGTGTACTTGAACCGTGAGATGGGAATTATCGGGTGTCGTGATCGAGAGGTGGAGGGGGCCCGGTGAACTGCACTGTCTGCTCACCGGGCCTGAGCGTTTCCCAGGCGAAATGGACAGATGGCCCTGTGGTGCGCCGCTGACCCACAGTAGGCGCAGAGCCCTTCTCTAAAGCGTCATTCCCATTCTGCAGCGGTCAAGGAGGCATGTCCTAGTTGCATGGGTTCCCCGGGTCCCGTGTCAACCACGGTGGGAGGTGGAGAACCGACTGATCTCGTAGGTGCAGTAGTAAATGAGGGGCAAGCTTCTGGAACAGGCATACGAGAGAGGAAGGAAGGAGTTTGGGCCGTGAAATGGGGCAGTGATGGGTGGCAGGGTGCGAGGAGCTGGCTTAGGGCGGGTGAGCAGACGCTGGTCGATTCGGAGGGCGAGTTGAATTAGGCCCTCCAATGTGGCTGGGAGTTCACGTCTGGCGAGCTCGTCCTTAATGCGCGCTGCCAGTCCCTCGTAGTAGGCTGTCCAGAGGGCGGAGTCTCCCCAGTCAGTCTGAACAGCAAGGGTTCAGAAATCAGCCGTGTAGCGGCTCACGGACAAGCCTCCCTGCTGCAGATGATACAACTTGGAGTCGGTCTCCACCTCATCAGCACGATGTTCAAAAGTCAGTTTTAGTTGGCGGGTGAATTCTCCATAGGAGTAGGCCGTATCTGAATTTGACCTGAGAACCGCCGTGGCCCACTCAGCTGCCTGCCCGGATAGCAACGAGACGAGCAGTGCAACAAGCAGGCGGTCAGTGGAGTATCTGGTGGAATTAAACTCAAACACAAGATCTAATGCTGTTAAAAACACACTTCCCATCTGTGCCATCCCACTTATCTGGTAAGGCTATGAAAATATCAGAGAAAAGAGTGGTGGGGGCACGTCTTGGAGCTCCTTTCGGAGAGACAGGACTTCACCACGGAGCTCATTGATCAGGTCGGCATGCTGGTCAACCACAGCGCAGAGGCGAGCAAACTCCGCTGGGTTTACTGCTTTAGGCTCAGTCATTCTGTCCCGAGCAACCGAGGGACGAACACAACAGCCTTAGGAGTTAGCCCGTGTTGCGTTGATTGTAAACTCAAATGCGGAAGTAGCGCGAGTCGGCAGGATAACCACGCATTTACTCTTAGAACTCTCTTAAACAAAGAGCAAGGATCTACACAAATAAACCCGTGTTCTAGCAACACACATTCAATCAAGGAAGCAACCTGAATAGGTGAGTACTTACGGCGAAGCGAAAGCGAAGGCATGGATGAACTCAATGACTGAGCGATGTGAAGCGCCATCTTGTTTCCTTTTATGCTTTCTGAAAGCGCGACCGGCACGAGGACCCGGAAGTAAGCCGGCTTTAGGTCGTGCGAGTGTGCATGACAGAGATATTGGCCCATAGTTGGACAGCTGACAGGAGGCAAGATCAGGTTTTTTTTTAAGCAGGGTTTTAATAACTATTATTTTAATAATATTAATAATAATATTAAAAAATTTATATTCTTATTATTTTAATAGCATATTTTTCGGATATGTTTGAAAAAAATTGGGATCTAATACACATCTTGGTTTTGGGATATACAGTAAGGAAATTTGAGACATTAGTTCAGTCTCTTGAAGAGGAGTAAAACATTTTTATCACTGATCTGTGCATGTTTTTCTGATGGTCATGCTTTTAATCAATTATCTTTTAAGTGGAGCTATATTATCTGAAATATAACAGAAAGTTGACTTTAAGTATTCAGTAGCTTGATTGAGTGCTGTGGGATGAGCTGGAGATTCAATCATAACTGATAACACTGGAAAATTACTGATAAAACTGTGCAGTATTTGACGTCACTGTAGGCTTAGGGTCGTAGAGGCAAGGTATTAATAAGACACATTTTAAATTAAAATTTATAATTATCTGAGATAACTTCAGACTTTGCATATGTTATTATATTTCCTCTATTTAGTCCCCTTTTTTTTTCAAGAGCATTTTTTTTTTCAATAAAAAAATATTAGTCAAATAGGCATTAAACCCAGAATATTTAATAAATATTGATGTAGGTAATAATCTGATTATATCAGGACAGCATATTTTACTTCCCTGCAAGAGATTAAACTAATTTCACTAATTTCTTCGGCAACCCCTTTTAAAATTACTGAACTCTTCATTTAGTAATGGCTACATTCCAAAATCTTTTAAACAAGTGATTATTAAACATTTAATAAAAAAAACCTGACCTTAACCCTTGTCAGCAGTCCAACTGTAGGCCAATATCAAACGTCCCTCTTAACCCTAAGATCCTAGAATAGGTTGTAGCACATCAGCTATGCACATACATAAAGTACATAGGAATAACCTTTGTAAAATGTATTAGTCAAGATTTAGGGCTCATCATCACAGTGAACATAGCACAGTCATAATGAACTACTACTGGCCTCTTATCATACTATTCTCCTTGATAGATTAGAAAATGTGGTAGAACTTAAGGAAATGCTTCTCTGATTGGTCAGGTCTTATTTGTTTGCTCATTATCAGTTTGTAGATGTAAGGTTCTGTTTGAGCACACTGCTATTTTCTCTATTTAGGTCTCTTACAGTAAGTCATGAGGATGGTATTAGTTGATGACAGTTATATGTTTCAACAAAGCCAGATGAGAAACAGAATATTAACAAGGTGAAGAAATGTGTAAAAGACATTAGACAATGCTTTCAACTTACCCTTCGACTTAACATTGACAAGATAGAAGTACCAGTACTAGAACCACATGCAGTTACAGTAGAAGTACGCTTTCTGGTCATACAGTAACTGTGGATGACCTTTCTGTTGCATGTGCAACAATAAAGCACCTTCCAGTGATTATTGATTCCATATTGAATCTTTCATTTAAAGCTTATGTAGACAATATTCAATTCAAGAGATTCAAGAAATTTAGTTTGCCATTTGTACACATACTAACAGTATAGGTGCATTGGAAATGTTTTAATTAATTTTACAAGAATAGCTTTCTTTCATTACAGAAATATTGGCAAGATAAGAAACATATAGTCACTACACACTACATGGACGCAGAAAAACTAGTTTATACTTTTATCACCTATACATTTGATTGTAATGCCTTATTGTCTGGATTTTCAACCAGGCACATGAATGAGCTCCAATTAAATGTTGCTATAGTCTTATGCAAAAGTTTAGGCACCCCTTGATAAATAACACATTTTGGTGATCTTTTAATTGAAAAGATTTTAACACAGTCTCTCTTGTAAATGGAAAAAATGCTAAATATTTTCAGCAGACATTGGTGCATAGTTACTTTTTATGTCATAAATTGAAATGAGATGAAAAATAAAAACATTACTGTGGCACTGTGCAAAAGTTTGGGCACCCTACATAATCAGTACTTAGTAGCACCTCCTCTGCAGATATCACAGCTTGCAAATGGTTTTTATAGACAGCTAAAACTCTTTAAATTCTTTTACTTGGGATTTTCTCCCTTTCTTCCTTTCAAAAGGCTTCTAGTTCTGCAATATTCTTTGGTCGTCTTGCATGCACAGCTCTTTTAAGATCTACCCACAAATTTTCAATGACGTTTGCATCAGGGTACTGTGATGGCTATTCCAAAACCTTCAGCTTTCATCTCTTGAGGTATTCCATAGTGGATTTCAAGGTATGTTTAAGATCATTGTCCTGTTGTAGAAGCCATCTCGGGTTACTTTGCTGTAACCCTGTTCCCTTAAAAAGCGGGAACAAGATGCTGCGTAAAAACGCTATGGGAACATCTTTGTTCAACTGGTTGTGAAGCATGTGTGCTTCAAACATGGCAAATTTTGTCTTATATAACCTCGGTCAGGTGACGTCATCTGATGACGTGCACCTACAGGTTATGAATAGGAGTGAACCGGAAACATCCTCAGGTCAATGTTTTGTCTGAAAGGACGTCCAGTCACGCCAGCAGTGTGGCATTGGAGCTCAGCATCTCATTCCTGCTTTTTCACGGAACAGAGTTACAGGTAAGTAACCCGAGACGTTACCTTTCAAAAGCTACACTCAATGAAAACGCTATCGGAACGAGAATACCAACACTGCCGCACTGCATATGTGTCTGGACCGCCAGGTTGTGGTGCATGTGCGCACAATAGCCAAAGAGTTCTCAGACATAACTTTGGGATGCTGACTCGAGGACCCACAAGCCCACTGTAGCATGGACATCAAAACTATAAAATCTTTCAAATGTTTGCGGAGAGGACCAACCTGCCCCATCACACACTTGCTGCAACGGGAAACCTCTTGCCAGCGCAACTGATGAGGCAATCCCCCTGGTTGAATGAGCCCTGATTCCTAGTGTTGAAGTGTGACCACGTGCCTCGTAGACTAGGGCAATAGCATCTCTCACCCAATGTGACAGCATTTGTCTAGTGGTGGCCGCTCCCCTGGTTGCAGCCCCCATAGCATATAAAAAGCTGTTCTGACGCCACTGGCAAGTGCGGTGGACATATATCTCAAGAGCACATACTGGACACAGTAAGTGAAGTCTTTCCTGCTCCAGAGCTGTAAAATGTGGAGGACAGAAGGCTTTGAGAACAACTGGGTGCATGGTCGAGAATGGAACTTTCAGAAGATAGTTCGGGTGAGGATGCAGAATAGCTTTGACTAGCCAGGTCTAGTCAAACCAGACTAAGTCAGGATGGGGAGACTGACAAAGCCTGCAGATCTCCAATTCACTTCAAAGAAGTAATGGCCATAAGTAAAACCATCTTAAGGGTCAGAAGCCTGACAGGTGATGACTCTAGTGGTTCTAAGTCCCAAAAAGGGACCTTTGCTCTAGTGGGCGGCCTCACCCGTTTAGCGAATAAAACTAAAGGGTGCTTTCCCACAGAAACCCCATCAGTCAGAACATGACAAGCCGAAATAGTGGCTACATATGTTCTGAGAGTACTAGGGCATAAGCCCGAGGACAACTTTTCTTGCAGAAACTCCAGCACTGAAACAATTACGCAGTGGACTGGGTCGACATGTTTTGCACCAACGACATGTTTTGCACCAACACTCCGTTTGAGGGCATAAGTTCTTCTAGTGGAGGGAGCCCTAGCACTTAGAATAGTTTCAATTATGCTGGCTGGTCCAGTATCTCTTAATTGGTCCCTCTCAGGGGCCAGATGTGAAGGTTCCAGTGCTCAGGCCGGGGATGAAATATTGAGACAGAAGATCCCTCCTCACTGTAATCACCCACGGTGACCCGTCGAGGAGAGATATTAGATCCGAGGACCATACTCTGGTCAGCCAACGGGGCGCTATAAATAAGAGGCGCAAACCCTGTTGATGGACCTTCGCCAGGACATGCATAAAGACATAATCTGCATCCAGACCCAGGATATGCACAATGTCCCCTTTACTATGCTCTGACTCCTCCAGCTACCCTGGGTCTGGATGCAGATTATGTCTTTATGCATTGTGACATTGTGCGAGGCAAGGCGGTTCGCCTCTGCTACCTAAAATCTCTCCCAGATTTGATTGACTACCTCGGGGTGGGGATTACAATCCCTGCATGTCACAGTTTGTCTGGACAGCAAGTCTGCTCCCATATCCATATGCCTTGGAATGTAAATCGTCCTGAGTGACAGGAACTCGTCCTGTACCAAAGGCAGAACTTGGTGCGCTAGCTTTTTCCAGCGGCGTGAGCACAGTCCGCCCAGGTGATTTATTTATGAGACTACCATAATGTTGTCCACCCGCACTAGGACATGGTAGGCTGTCAACTACTGGAGGGAGTATTTCAGAGCCAGATATAGAGTCATCGTTTCAAGACAATTGATGTGCCACGCGAGACGATGACCTCTCCAGATCCCTTGGGCTGGAAGGCCATCCAATGCTGCACCCAAGCCTATGAGGGAAACGTATGTCATTAGCAACTTGCGATGACAACACGGACCTAGAGTGGGACCCAGAGTCAAAAAACGGAAGTCCCTGGAGCGTAACCCTTATTTTCCTCTGGGGATTGGCCCTTGGATAAAATCCACTGGAGCTTAGCCACAACTGAAACACTGTCATGTACAGAAGGCCCAAGGGTATCACTGCGGACACAGCGTCCATGAGAGCTAAAACACTTTGAAAGTAATGAATAATACATTTCTGGCCTAGTCTGATTTCCTTTAAGGTATTGAGAATGGATTCAACATGCGCAGGAGACAGCTGTGCCTGCATTGCAATCAAATCCCATATGACACCCAAATACGCTGTCCTCTCAGCAGAAAAGAGAATGTCTCTCCCAGCATTGAGTCTCAATCCTAAAGAATGGAGGTGAGCTAGGACAACATCTCAATGTCAAAGCGCTAACTGCTAAGCCAGCCAGTCATCTATATAATGCAGAATACAGATGACTTGGAATCATAGAGCCAGAGCTGCATCTGTAGACCTAACATCTTGCTGGAAACCGCTGCTTCCCGAAGCACCAGTGGTGGTGGAGATTGGACAATGGCCTCCAGAGGGTGCCAGGGAGGAATTTTTATCCCTTTGTACAAGCCCCTCCATGGGGGGAGACACCCCCGTGGTCCTGGGCACATCAGCCTCAGGACTTCTTTTTGGCGGAGATGATGCTCCTCAGGTACGGCCTTTTTGAGGCGGATTGCGAAGCATGGCGCATCCCTCCCTAGTCTCTATGAGGGGTTACCTGGCTCGCCACACTCTCTTTCTGCACCTCACGCCTCGTGGGGACCAGACCTGGTCGGGACTGGGTTGCCGATGGTCTCAACTCCTGAGCACGGCAGGGGAGAAACCTCACAAAGGCCTGCTAGTAGAGCTTCGCCTCCCGAAATCCCAAAAAGAGGCGAGATTGGGGCATCAAGGAGGAAAACGAGATCCCTGTCGTTGTTGTCAGTGAGGTTGAGCCACAGAATGGCCGATTGCATGGCCCGTCTGCTTGGTGGCACGAAGAAATAAATCTGTGGCTCGGCGTAGCTCCACAAACGCCACATCGTCGATAGACCCGGCAGGTGAGCCTGGTATGCCTGCAATACCGCCATGGTGTGCAGGGCAGCAGATGCCTAACCCGCTGCCTGAAAAGCTTTTCCCAGTTTCCCCAGATGTTAGTCTACATGGCTTGGTGGGGAGTGTTTGCTTTTTCATGGAGGATGAGCTCCCAGGAGAGAGATAGCCTGTAAGCATCTCTTCAATCTGGGGCATCATCATATAACCCAGCGCTTTCAGCACAACATTCAAATGAATCGATGTTAATAGCAAAAGAAAACACAGGGGGTGAATAGGGAACACAATGCGGTCCTTGAAGACAAAAAGACCTGAGGATGTTTCCGGTTCACTACTATTTATACCCTGCAGGTGCACTTCATCTCATGACGTCACCTGACCGGCTTATATAAGCCAAAATTTGGCGTATTTGATACACACATGCTTCACAACCAGTTAAACAACGAGATGTTGCAATAGCATTTTCACGCAGCATCAAGTGTAGCTTTTGAAAGGGAACATCCTCTTTTCAGACGATAATAACACTGTTTTGGATGAGATGTGAATAGAGAGAGAGAACATAGAGTCTTATCAGATATGGTGTTGGAGCTGGTGGACTGATGATCACAAACGGTGGAAACTGTAGACTGACACGGAAGACAAGGACATGAGGAGACGAGGAGACACGGCATGGGATGATTGCGTAACACAGGAATAGCATGAAATCCTTGTCCATATTGGAGACCATATTGTATTGTGTTGGTGATGAGGTTCAGGTGTGTGTGATTAGAATTTCCGAGAATGGGAATGGTGACAGAGACTGTCAAATGGGGGTTTTGATTTGTATTTCTGACCAGCATATGAGCAGTTCTCTCCGAGAGTTTTCTTGGTCTCCCAGATCTCATCTTGACCTCCACAGTTCCCCTGAACTGCCATCTCTTAATTACATTTTTCACTGTGGAAACTGCAAGCTGACAACACTTTGCTATCTTCTTGTAGCCTTCTCCTGCATTGTGGGCATCAATAACTTTCATTTTCAGATGAAGGTTTGAAGAGTCAAAGTATTTGTAAAGCTTTGAAATTGGCATTTACTAATGACAGCCTGTTGCCGTGCATCAGATCAAACAAGCTGATTAAGGTCTGAAAACTTGTATAAGATTTCTGGGACTTTGGAACTCTTAGGGTGCCCAAATTTTTGCACAGTGCCATAATAATGTTTATATTTTGTATTTTTGTTCAACTTATGGCATAAGAAGTAACTACACATCAATGTTTGCTGAAAATATTGTGCATTTTTTTTCAATTTCCAAAAGAGACTGTGTTTAACATCTTTTCAAATAAAAAAAATAATAATAATCACCAAAATCTGTTATTTAGCAAGGGGTGCCTAAACTTTTGCATAAGACTGTAGAAACAGAAGCACATCACCGCTATCTTATCCATACTGCACTCGCTCCCAGTGAAATTTTACATCAAAATAATACTTTTGACCTATAAAGCACTAGATGGTCTCATGCCACAGTACCTGAGCGAACTGCTAGTGCTTTATAATCCTCCACACCTACTTTGGTCAAAGGGCACAGGCAACTTGTCAGACTCATAGACATTTTTATGGAGTTTTATGGAGAACTGGTGTGTCTGTATGCTGGCTTCCCCCTCTCTCAATGATCACTTACTGAAGGTTTGTTAGAGTAGAGTGACTGGTTGCTTTACCTACCAGGGAGCCCTTGTTTGTGTTTGTTCTGGCTCTTCTGTTTAGCTATGAGGTCATTGTTTGCACTCAGCTTGCACTCTGCGCACAATATACACTGACCTTATCTATTATGAGTATACCTAACTCTTTTTTTCTCCCTTTCTCTCTCTCTCCCTATATCTGTTTAGTTACAAATGGAACTCCTGCGTTTCCAGTGATCCTGACCGCTTCTTCCCTCTGGACCTGTTTGTTCTTGTCACGTGGAGGTCTCTTGCTGCTGCTGAGTGTGGCACTGTGGGACCTGCTTGGGGTGCATTTGGTGACTGAATATGATTTCACTTCACCATGAAGATGGTCTTGGACTCAAGTGATGCAGGAAGGGTTTCTCTGATGACTTGTGACTGCAGTGGCTCGATATATTAGGACTTACTATACCCAAATGATCGAATGACTTTCCTACAACTTCATTTTAACTGAACATCTACAGTATGTTAACACCTTTCCAATTATACTTAACTTTTAGATTAATAACACACACAGTATGAACACACAGTATGACCACAAATCAATCCCTGCTATGTCTATCCGTTTTAACATAAATTGTGATTGGTTTCCTGTTGAGTCTGGTTCCTCTCAAGGTTTCTTCCTTTTGCCATCTCAAGAAGGGTTTTTTTTTTTTTTTGCTACCGGCACCCTTGCTTGCTCATCAGGGTCAATCGGATATTTCTAAGTTACATATCTTAATTATGCTGCTTTGTGACAATGATCACTGTTAAAACCACTTGAAATCGGTAACAAGGTCCTGGGAGAGCTCAGGGGATAAACAAAATACTAAACAACACGAAACAAAATATGACGCATATGACGCAAAATGGGCAAAACCAGTTAATCAGCATGGAGCATTATGAGTCTTAGTATGTATACTTTAGTATAGAAGATAAACAACACAGAAATAATACTTCACAACAAGTGAGAGGAGTCCTTGGTGGATGAATGTATGCATCTGTAATTGAGTCCAGATGTGTGATTAGTAATCATGCGATTTGGAGCATGTGTGCGAGGAATCCTGCATTGAAATGCTCAATAAACTGGACATGCCTGGTGAAGCTGTAGTGATGTGGCTATCAAGTAAAACCATACGTCCACTAAGAGTAGACAAAAATCTGATATAGCCATTTGTAGTGTACTTAAAAAAGCAATTCAAGGCTCTTGTGATTCTTATTTTGTGATACTTTTGAAAAAGTTTTTCAAAGATTTGAAAAAATGGTAAATAAATCCTCTACAGCAAAGATGCCTTCAAAAAAAAGAAGAGAAAAATCACTTTAAAGTAACCTTATATAGTTAGTGTATATATACAGTAATCATATAGGGAGATGGTTCCTTGCTCATTTTTTTTTTCCCAAACAAAGAATATTATTAGAAAACCCAAATATATTAAATAAATAAATAAATAAATAAACTGTGCATGCAGACTAACCTTCAGGTTATCTGTAGAAAATATTTAAAACTGAAGACTCCTGAAGTCTTTAGGTCATCTTCAAAGTAGGATGACTTTAGGAAATCCATGCTGAACACATCTGCGGTGTGAATATTTTAAGGTATTTAATAGCTTCTGAAGACATCCTCTTATAGGTCTCTATAGATATCCAGAAGATGTCCTTCGGTCCAACCTGTGACCACAGAGTTAATTTAATTTTCTTTTAAGTAGAGATACTATACCTAGAACCAACACTGGGGGAAAAAAGTGGAATACATTTAGCAATTAAATTCACATGTTAAAGCAACTTCCAGTATATGAACAGTCTATGAGTAAGGCTTTCTGCTCAGTAGTGAAACCGAGAAACTCCACCTTAACAATGCCCTTACAGCCAATTGCATCTTCCTCTGATTTCATACTAGAAAGGTCAATGCGACAGGTGTATCAACAGGTATATTGTCGTGAGCTGTATGAAATATCTTCCTGAAGCTGAATCGTCTCACTCATTCTCACTTTCCTGTCGTGACTTTCCTTATTCTCATTGTCTATCTCATCCTCACTGAGGTCAAGTTGTTAAGCCTGGGCTGCTGCACAATATAAATACACCACTGGTTAGATGTAACCCCTCACTTTTAGAAAGAGCATTTACCCTTAGGCTTCGGTTTGTGTGTATGTGTGTGTGTGTGAGAGAGAGAGAGAAAGAGAGAGAGAGAGAGAGAGAGAGAGAGAAGGAAAGCGCAAGAAAAAAAGTGTGTTACCCTAAAGCAACACCATGTGATATAAGTTAAATAATATATGTTCATTCTTTGTTCTTTTTCTTTTGTTAATTTAAATGTATCCTCTAAAGCAAGTCATGTTGGTCAAGTATTCTTAAGGGATACTTAATCTTGTCAACCTAAGTGCATTATTAAAAAGACATTGTAAATATCATGAAATGATAATACTTTAGTACAACAAAGACGTACAGTACAGTTCAAATACTATGTCATCACCTGAACGCATCAACTAATCACATAAGAAACTGATGGCCTGTGGTCATAATAATATTGAAGCCAAGGAAAACTATTACATGAAATTCCTGTCTTATATATTTCATATTTCAGTTGATCTGTGCTGCTGAACTGGACTTCATGTTAATTTAAATGACTTCTGCTATATCAAACTTTCAGCTGCAGAACACACACAGTGTTCTATAGTTTCTGTGATTCGTTATCACCCAGATGAGGATGGGTTCCCTGTTGAGTCCGGTTCCTCTCGAGGTTTCTTCCTAGTGCCATCTCAGGGGGTTGTTGCCGTCACCCTTGGTTTGCTCATCAGGGACAATATCATTATCTAGACACATTTGTCTCCCACATACACACTTCCATAAATGTTCTTTTCATTTTGTAAAGCTGCTTTGAGACAATGACCATTGTTAGAAGCACTATAGAAATAAAATTGAATTGAATATAGACATGTCTGGTAGACATGTACAGCCACTAGTTAAATTTGATTAAGTACAGTAGTATCATTGTGATCAGTAGTAAGTATATTGAGTTTATCACACGTGGGCAAAATTGTTGGTACCCTGCGGTCAATGAAAGAAAAACTCACAATGGTGACATAAATAACTTTAATCTGACAAAAGTAATAATTAAAAAAAAAAATTCTATGAATGTTAACCAAGGAAAGTCAGACATTGCTTTTCAACCATGCTTCAACAGAATTATAAAAAAAATAAATAAACTCATGGAACAGGCCTGGACAAAAATTATGGTACCCCTAGAAAATACTGAAAATAATGTGACCAAAGGGACATGTTAATTCAAGGTGTGTCCACTAATTAGCATCACAGGTGTCTACAATCTTGTAATCAGTCAGTGGGCCTATATATAGGGCTCCAGGTCGTCACTGTGTTGTTTGGTGACATGGTATGTACCACACTCAACATGGACCAGAGGAAGCGAAGGAAAGAGTTGTCTCAGGAGATTCACACGAGGAAAATTGATGACAAATCAAAGAGACGGATAATCCGAATGGTAACAAAAGAGCCCAGAAAGACTTCTAAAGAGATCCAAGGTGAACTTCATGCTCAAGGAACATCAGTGTCAGATCGCACCATCCGTCGTTGTTTCAGCCAAAGTGGACTACATGGGAGACGACCAAGGAGGACACCATTGTTGAAAACAAATTATAAAAAAGAAAACAAATCCATAAAAAGACTGGAATATGCCAAACTACATGTTGACAAGCCACAAAGCTTCTGGGAGAATGTCCTATGGACAGATGAGACAAAAATTTAACTTTTTGCTAAGGCACATCAGCTCTATGTTAACAGATGGAAAAATGAAGCATATGAAGAAAAGAACACTGTCCCTACTGTGAAACATGGAGGAGGCTCTGTTATGTTCTGGGGCTGCTTTGCTGCATCTGGCACAAGGGTGTCTTGAATCTGTGCAGGGTACAATGAAATCTCAAGACTATCAAGGGATTCTAGAGAGAAATGTGCTGGCCAGTGTCAGAAAGCTGGGTCTCAGTCGCAGGTCATGGGTCTTGCAACAGGACAATGAGCCAAAACACACAGCTAAAAACACCCAAGAATGGCTAAGAGGAAAACATTGGACTATTCTAAAGTGGCCTTCTATGAGCCCTGACCTCAATCCTATTGAGCATCTTTGGAAGGAGCTGAAACATGCTGTCTGGAAAAGGCACCCTTCAAACCGGAAACAACTGGAGCAGCTTGCTCATGAGGAGTGGGCCAAAATACCTGCAGAGAGGTGCAGAAGTCTCATTGACAGTTACAGGAATCGTTTGATTGCAGTGATTGCCTCAAAAGGTTGTGCAACAAACTATTAAGTTAGGGGTACCATAATTTTTGTCCAGGCCTGTTCCATGAGTTTATTTTTGTTAATAATTCTGTTGACGCATGGTTGAAAAGCAATGTCTGACTTTCATTGGTTAACATTCATAGAATTCTTATTTATTATTACTTTTGTCAGATTAAAGTTATTTATGTGACCATTGTGAGTTTTTTGTTCATTGACCGAAGGGTACCAACAATTTTGTCCACGTGTGTATGTCACCCAAGTTTCTATAACAACGACATTTTTATAATTACTGATAAACTGCACTTCTATTGTTCTGAGGCCTTTATTAGCATTTATGGAAGGAGTCTCAGCTGGGAGCATCCTCAGTCTTGGTTACGCTTTCCATTTTCTTTTTAAAGTGACAAGCTCTGGTGCGCATATGTGTGTGCGTGTGTGTAAGAAGGAGAGAGAGAGAGAGAGTGAAAGCCTGCTGAGTGAATGTTTATCATGGCTATAATGTAGGTCAGAACAGGAAGTAACTTGTCCCTCAGACATTCTTCAACGTTACAGCTAATCATAAACGTTAAAACCCAGTCGAACTGGGACTTTTTATTGTGCAGAATAACAGAACACAGTTAGGAAAGTAAAGACTACGTTTATTTCTCTATAGAATCCCCTGTTACACTAATGCACTTATCCCAGCTTTTCACTAGTGCTTGAATACTGTCAACGTGTCAAGTGTTCTCAGTACGCCGAAGCCATATTCGAACTGCATGCTATACGTCTGAAACTCTGGCCTCCCAGGAACTCCTTTAATTCCGCAAATTTGTGGAAATGAATTGGAGCGGGGGCGGCACGGTGGTGTAGTGGTTAGCACTGTCGCCTTGCACCGCCAGGGTCCGGGTTCGATCCCCGGCCAGGCTCGATTCCCGTCTCTGTGTGCATGGAGTTTGCATGTTCTCCCCGTGCTTGGTGGGTTTCCTATGGTGTCCTCCCACAGTCCAAAGACATGTAGGTTAGGTTAATTGGCCTGTAGTGTGTGAATGAGTGAGTGTATGTGTGTGTGTCTGTGCCCTGCGATGGATTGGCACCCTGTCCAGGGTGTACCCTGCCATGTGCCCCAAGTCTCCTGGAATAGGCTCCAGGCCCCACGTGACCCTGAATACAGGATTAAGTGGTATAGATGATAAGTGAATTGGAGCAAGGTCAGGACTGTAAGGGAGCATGTGGCATGCGGAAGTATGTGCAAGTATTATGGTGGGCAATATCAGGATGCAAAACAGTGAATAAACAGTGATTAGTGATTAAATAGGGCTGTTTTTCACACATTCACTAATTGTTTACAGGAAAGACTGCAGTGGGCTTGCAGCCATCTTGGCCAGGATCATCATGCACAGACATGTGGCCTCTCAAATGTTTGCACCATTCAAATGTTGTACTGCACTTAAAAATCTTAGAAATCTTCATCGCCATATTGTGCTTAAAGTCTTCTGTTGGTTTTAGGCCATCATCCCCTAGAAATTTCATCACGAGTCCCTTTACAGCCTCGTTAGCGCAGTAGGTAGCGCGTCAGTCTCATAATCTGAAGGTCGTGAGTTCGATTCTCACACGGGGCAAAAAGTGTTTACGGGCAGTGGTGGCTCAGTGGGCTAAGGCACTGAGTTATTGATCGGAAGATTGGCGGTTCGATTCCTAGCTCAGCCAGGTTGCCATTGTTGGGCCCTTGAGCAAGGCCCTTAACCCTAACTGCTCCAGGGGCGCTGTACCATGGCTGACCCTGCGCTCTGACCCCAGTCATTCTGGGATATGCGAAGAAGGAATTTCACTGTGCTGTAATGTATATGTGACAAAATAAAGGCTTTACTTTAGATTGACTTGAATGCACTTTGCGCGGTCATAAATGGACATTGTAATCATTGATATAAATATACTCCAGAATAACACTATCCAGAACATCCTGTTATTAAAAAAGAACACACTTCATGGAGGTAGTGGCACTCAGGGGGTAGTACATTACATTACGGTTCATCACCAGCAACCACCCCGCAGCAACCAACCCCCACCTGCGCAAATGCATTAATTTTGCATAATACCACAGTCTGTTGTGGGTTATTGCTCAGTTAATTGCTTACTTAAGAAGTACACTTAAAATGACCCCCCACTTACCCGAATTTCATTAAATAAACTCATGCCCATCGGAGCACCTGTGTGCCAGCTCATTTATATAGTTATCCAATCAGCCAATCACATGGCAGCAGCACAATGCCTAATCAGCACAATTATGCATATAAAGGACAATGGTTTCAATTAATGTTCACGTCAAATCAAAAAAAGAAATGTGTAAAAGTTTGATCTGTTTGTCTATGATTCTGTGTTTAAGTATTTAAGAAACTGCTGATTTGCTGGGATTTACAAACACTACAGTCTTGAAAAAAAAAAAGAAAAAAAAAGAAAAGAAAAAAAAGAATCAGCTGGAGTTAAACCCAATATGTTCTTTTGCTGTTGTATTCACTTCAAGATCCAATGTCTTCTGCAAGCTAAAAGGCTTCTCTGCCCACCACGGTTTTAAAGATTGACTATATGAGTTAATAAACGCTTTCTGGCAGCTCAAACCAATCTGGCTATTTTCCTCTGACTGCCTTTATTATCAAGACATTTCCACCCACAGAACTGTCTTATAGTCAGTGTTTATTTTCCCCTCACTGTTCCATGTTAACTCCTGAGAATGTTGTGTGTATTATTCCAGGGAGATCAGCAGTTTCTGAAATATTCAAATCAGAATTTCCTTCGAATACCAACAACTCTGGTTTAGATAAAAAGTGGATGATGAGTGTATATTAAAGATTTATTTCAAGGACACTGAAATGTCATTTTAAATGGCATTAAGTTTAATTAAGTGCAATTAATCACACATTCTAAATCATTCCAAATGAACGCTCCCTGGCCAAAACATTGTTGCAATGTTTTAAAAAAAAACATAATTTTTGGCTCAGATTTTCAGTATTGATGATGCACCTCATCAGCAAATAATAATAAAAAATAAAAAAAATCAGAGATTACACATATCTTATATTCCATTTACACTTTCCTTGTACATTGTACAAACAAGTCCATGTGAATAAGCGCATTAATATGAATCTGAGAACTGCAGCTGCATTAACGGAGAGCTCCTAATGGAATAAAAACCTAATCAACACATTTTGACCAATCAAAATCCTGAATGCAACAGTGCTTCGCGAGATTACATTTTAAACACATTAAGACGTAAGGGGTTACTGAATCCTATCATCATCTGCATGTAGCATTTACAATAAATCCTTTTTTTTTTCTTCTTCTTTAAACCGGTTCATTAGTAGCTTCACACGCTCATCTTCTCTTTCCAAGTGGCCTTGGACCATCGTCTCTTCTCAGCTTAAAGATGTTGAAGAGGAGGGATTCCCAGAGAGGTGGGGGAGGTCAGTGTCACATCTTTGGTGGACATCTAATGAGGACAGGAGGACTTAATTTTTCAGTTCTGTAAGACAGGAGACCAGAGTTCCCTCGATCAGCTCTTCAGTTTCCACATATGATCAAAGAAATGTTTCAGCTCCTCTCAGCTTCTTATTTATAATTAGCTTCTTACTAACTGATAGTAAAATCTCCAGGAAATTGACTTTTTTTTTTATGAGCTCTCAGGGGACAAATCAAATTTCTAGTTTCAGAAGCATATATATATATATTCGCTATATTTGATATATATATATATATATATATATATATATATATATATATATATATATATATATATATATGTTTGCAAATCAACATCAAAAACTTACATATATTGAACTAGCGCTTACTTTTCAATTTATGTTTTTATAAAATACGTATGCTTGCAAGATTACATTTACAATCTAGAACCAATGAGAATAAAGGCAAGTTTAACGCCGTGTGTTGCTCTTTAACACAGCAAGACACTTTATATTATTCACATTCACCAAAGCTAATCAGGAATGACGCCATTACTTCTGGAACATTTCCCTGTTTATCTTTATACTGTAGCAATTACGACTTCTGCATCTGTATGCAGTGCTTTATCTGATACTGATTGTGGTGGCTGGGTAAAACAGATTGTAAATCCCTCATCAGCAAAATAACGAGCATTAGCATGTGTTTCACACACATAGACCTACACGCTCCCAGACTTAACAGGAGGGAAAGCCACCTTTCTCACGCCATTTATTTTCTTATTAGTGTCTTAAATCTCACCACGGACATCTCAGCACGGGTTTTCCAAGGCATTCAGGTTTATTTACTCCATTATCTCCTCGGCGCTTGTGGTGGAGGATGTAATGAAGCGTGTGTTTGCACAAAATCGTAATCTGCTTTAGCAGAAGCTAAACTGCCTCTTTAACGATCTTTAATGATCACAAGCTTGCCTTGATCAAGTCCTGAAGAGATTTCACTTCTGTTTAACGTGCACAAGACAAAAATAAAGTATAGAATTAGCGTACACATTTAAGGCAATCGCAGGATGAACAAGAGGAAGCAAGACATGAGGCAAAGCAGATTTCTGCAAGGTGCAAATCTGCTGGTTACAAATAGTTTGGGTTTAGAGACAAACTGTACTGTATATCAACAACCTGAAAAAAAAAAAAAAAAGATCTTCTTCTAAAAAAGACAGCACAGTTTCAATGTTTGAAAACTGTGTAATCAGCTTTCCCCACCATTTCATTGCTGGTTTAAAACGAAATGGCTACACAAATTACCCAGAAGAAAAGAAAATTAGAATCTAGATGTCTCAGAAATGTATCGTGTCTCCTAGATGTGCTCTTGCCAGTATTACACAAATTATATTATATATGATTAACTTTATGTAGTCCATTAGAAAGTCCATTTAGTATTAAATCATGTACAACTTATACTATATATATATATATATGTAAACAATCATATAAAATATTTGCAGAGATGTGAGGGGTGTACTCACTTTTGTGACATACTGTGTGTGTGTGTGTGTGTATATATATATATATATACAGTACAGACCAAAAGAACGGACACGCCTTCTCATTCAAAGAGGTTGAATTTGTATTATGGCAAGAACAAAGCAGCTAAGTGAAGAAAAACGAGCGGCCATCATTACTTTAAGAAATGAAGGTCAGTCAGTCCGAAAAATTGGGAAAAGTGCACGAGTGCAGTCACAAAAACCATCAAGCGCTACATAGAAACTGGCTCACATGCAGAACCGCCCCAGGAAACGAAGACCGAGAGTCGCCTCTGCTGCGGAGGAAGTTCGAGTCACCAGCCTCAGAAATCGCAGGTTAACAGCAGCTCAGATCAGAGAGCAGGTCAATGGCACACAGAGTTCTAGCAGCAGACACATCTCTAGAACAACTGTTAAGAGGAGACTGTGTGAATCAGGCCTTCATGCTAGAATATCTGCTAGGAAACCACTGCTAAGGACAGGCAACAAGCAGAAGAGAGGCGTTTGGGCTAAAGAACACAATAAAGAACACAATAAAGAAAACTCGCTGAATGAGAAGGGGTGTCCAAACTTTTGGTCTGTACTGTATATACAGTATGTCACAAAAGTGAGTACACCACTCACATCTCTGCAAATATTTAGTTCTATTTTTTCATAGGACAACACTTGCATAAATGATTCTTTGACACAATGAAAACTAGTCAGTGTAAAGTTTGGATAGCAGTGTAAATTTATTGTCCCCTCAAAATAACAAAAAATACAGCCAATAATAGCTGAATCCCTGGCAACAAAAGTGAGTACACCCCTAACTGAAAATGTACAAATTGTCAATTAGTGTCAAGTTGCACAATTACTCATTTTCCTTCCCCTTTGTCAAGTGACTCATTAGTGTTACACTGTCTCAGGTGTCACCAGATAGCAGGTGAGATAAATTTGGTATAAAAGCTCTTCCACTCTCTCAACCTGGCCACTGAAAGTTCAACATGGCGCCTCATGGCAAACAACTTTCAGAAGACCTGAAAAAATGAACTGTTGCTTTACATAAAGATGGCCTAGGCTATAAGAAGATAGTCAACACTCTGAAACTGGGCTGCAGCACGGTGGACAAGACCATCCAGCGCTTTAAGACGACAGGTTCTTCACAGAACAGGCCTCGCCGTGGTCGGCCAAAGAAGCTGAGTGTGCGTTCTCAGCATCAGATCCAAAGATTGGCTTTGGTTAAAAGACGGATGAGTTTTAGCATCCAGCATTGCTGCAGAGATTGAAGGGATGGGAGGTCAGCCTGTCAGTGCTCAGACCGTACGCCGCACACTGCAACAAACTGCTCTGCATGGTTGTCGTCCTAGAAGGAAACCTCTTCTAAAGATGATGCACAAGAAAATTCGCAAACAGTTTGCTGCAGACATGCAAACTAAAGACCAGGATTACTGGAACCATGTCCTGTGGTCTGATGAGACCAAGATAAACCTATATATACCACATACATTATGTCATTATGTACATTGTTTACATTATATACTGTATGCATACTAACTGACATTGTTGAATGGATGTTATGTATGAAAATGTATTACCACACAACAGAGCTCTATTATACAGTCATTAATAACAATAGGAAGATTATTTTCAACTTTTGAAAATTGCTTGACTTTTTGAGAACTTAGACTTGTTAGACTGTTTTCTGAGACTGAGGTAATAAGAAATGTAAGACCCTCACCAGCTGTTTAAGACAAACATTCCAGTAGGGAATATGTTAAGGTTAAAGGGTTAAGCTATTCGACTGCTGATAAGAAGGTCCCCAGTTCCAATCCCAGCACCGCTGAGCTGCTAATTTTGGGCCCTTGGGCATGCTAATTAACTATCAAAATTAAAAAAGGGGGAAAAGAAATTGTCAAAAATAATATTAAAGTGGCTTTAATGAGTAGTGCTTTGGCATTATATGCGTCGTGTATTAGCAATGCTTTTCTGAAGTATATGTATGTGAGTGTGTACAGACGTATGCCCCAGCAGATGAACAATGGAGAAGGTACATATCCTGATTTTCAGGTGGTTGAAGTCCCTGACCTCCGCATGTCCCACAATGAGTATGAGCTATATACGTAATAGTGATAATGGTGGAGAGAATTTAAGGACATGAATAGGCAATGAGGGGCCAATGAGAGTTGGGGTAGTGATGTGAGAGAAGGGTGAGGCCACATAGACGGAGGTGAGTTGATGGCCTTTATGTAAAACGTTTGTAAAACAAGTTACACTCAATTTCCATGCCCATACCACTCTCTGTTGTACCACTGATGTACAGCATCCATTGGCTGCTTCTCCCCTTACACCACCTGGAACAAAATAGCCCCCAGTCGTCTGTCCAGCATGGCAATCTGCTCGAACCTTGGTATCATACTTCCACATGCTATTTACACACTTCTTCAGACCCACAGAAGAAACTCTCAGGTGTTTCATGTACCACTGCCAATAATTACTATTGATGTACTATATGTATCATTAAGATATGCAGCATGGATATACTTGTATACTCACTGTCACTTGGTACATCCTTGATCAAACAGGGAGGAGATTCTGAGAGCAAGTCAACCTGTTTCATCTAATTCCACTGTTGTCCTGAGCAAGTTGGATGACCATTGTCAGTGACATAGGATGATGGCACTGAGCTCATTCCACTTGTTGTAGCCTGTCAGTGAATTTGTACAGAACACATCCTGGCATCATTTACGTGCTGCATGAAATATATTGGATGACAGCCTACCTGTTGCATAATTGCTTTCATTAGATTGGAGTATGCCAGCATGCTGTTGCTAGAGAATTGCTGGGCAGCAAGCCGGCCCTGTCCTGACAATAATGGCTGGCTGCCCACTGGGACGCTGCCCAGTCCTGCATTGCTGTGGCTTACTCGTACAGCTATAGCATAGTTTTAGGGTCAGTGCCTGGCCTCATCTTGGTCAGTGACATGTGGGCTGGATCTGCAATGTTGGTCAGTTCCCCCACTAGCACAGCCCTGGATTAAAGGTTGCTCTACTCTACCAACCTGTTCTTATCTTATGCATGGAGCACATGGAAATGATCTGCTCTGCTCATATCGCAAGGCTCTTCCAGTCAGGGTCATTATCGGGTCATTAAAGGGTGAGGATCCCAGGTATCAATGCCAGTGTAACACTTTTGAGGTTGGGTACAAGGAAGCAGGCTTGAGCTTGGACAGGTTATTTATTCCTTTGATTGATTTCCCACTTTTCAACTGTTTCTTTTGATTTACACACTCACTCACACAAACACTCAGCTTGGTGTGCTGGTTCAGCTCTCTCTCTCTCTCTCTCTCTCTCTCTCTCGCTTTCTCTCTGGCTCACTCTTTCTTTCCCAACAAAAAGAGTAGAACACATAAATAGCCTTGTTAGTAGGTGTAAGCATCATGTTTTACTAGCCAACTTTACCTCCCCCTCTTCATCTACAAGTGATGCTCGACCGTGGCCCCACTGCTAAACTGTGAATGGTTTTGAGTCATAGCTCATTGTGAAAATTAAAGTGGATTGTGTGTGTGTTTTTTTTTTTTTTTGTAGGTTTGTTTTTCAAGGATAAGTAGACCATAGTAATAATTTGTTTATGTGTATGTGACATATCTTTTTAGCATTACATGTTCATGTCTTGGTCAATCATGTTTGCACTTTTTTGAACTCATACATTGATACATCATTGATACATTCCATTGTATATAATGTTATATTTATTATATTTTAGTTCAGTTATCTTGTATTTATTTTTTTATTTGTTATTTAATTCATTCTTACATTTATTATTGCTGCTGGTCCCTGAGAGATACCAAACAAATTTCCTTATATCGCTACAATGACAAAAGTTTTTTTTTTTTTTTTTTTTTTTTCTACCACTTGATATAGGATGGTGTGGCTGAGTATCTACTCTACTCTGTGTTTAGGGGGTAATCCTTTCAGGTAGTAAGAAACAGATGCAGAGAATAAACACAATTAATTACTATTTTGAATGATTTTATTGACTTACTTATGCTGAGCAAATGAAGCCTCCATGAAAACTTCTGTTCTGAGAAAATGCTGCATTATAGGCAGATCTCAGAATCCCCAAAAATTACTTGAAACCCAAACTGCACTAAACAAAAGAGCCTGTAACCAAAAAGGTATGGTACAAATGCATACAGTACAGGGGTACCTTGGCATACAAATTTTATTTGCTCCACAGGGAAATTCTTTCGTATTGCGAAACGCATTTTCCCATAGAAAATGAAGTAAATGCAGATAATCTGTTCCAGCCACCCAAAAATATTAACAATAGGGCCTCCGAGTCGCTCAGTGGTAAAGCGCTCGCCCTATCGGCGGTTCGAATCCCGGGTGGTGCTGTAACCTCTCGCAGCCGGAGGTCTAGAGAGAGCTGATTGGCTGAGCTCTCCCAGAGGGGAGGGATGAGAGGTACATAGTGCTCCCACATTAATCACGGCTCTACAGCCAATCAGGGGCGTCTGTGAGCTCGCGCAACAGAAGGAGCGGATAGCGCTGTCCTCTGAGTGCGTTACGGCAACCCCAACGGTGCCTGAGCGAGCAGTTCGAAAAGATGCGGTCTGCTGGCGTCACATGGTTCGGAGGAAACACGTGATAGTCTTCGTCCCCCCCGGCTGAGTGGTAGTAGTAGCCTTAATGTGGGAGCCCCCTAGTGACGGGGAGGAATTGGACACGACTAAATTAGGGAAAAAATCGGCAAAAAAAAAAAATATATATATATATATATATATATATATATATATATATATATATATATATATATATATATATATATATATATATATATATACATATATATAAAACACTATCATCATATATGTTGTATATAAAAACTATAATCACAGAAAGATATGTAAATGCAGTAAAATATTAAATACATAGACATCACGTAACCTTAATGTATGATTCTTCTTGGCACCGGCTGCTTTAGAAATAGAATTGAAAGTAGATCTCTTTTCTTCTTGCTGCCGTGATTGGTGGTATACCCATGGTGCTATGTCTTGACTAAATGTTGCACAAAATGCAAAATGCAAAAAAATATATATATATATATATATATATATATATATATATATATATATATATATATATATATATAATTTATGAAAATTTACAAGGCAGGATGTTTGTATGCTGAGGTACCACTGTGTACCATTCACCTTAAGTAATATGCATAGCAAATCAAACAAAATGAAAGTGCCCTGTGGAGTGTGATACAAAAAGCTGATCATTTGATCGGCAACAGCAAATTGAGGGAAAGCCATTTTGTGAGTAATATTAAACTCATCCCTGGAGTAAAATACGATATTTTAACCGATAAAGGGGAGCAGTCAAGGGACAAGTGGACGAGGCTGAAGGTTTGTAACACGGGTGACGTCTTTTTGTTGACACGTCGCCTTGTTAATCTGCATTATTAATAAAGCTAGTGAAGTAAAGAAACAGAGGAGCTGTTCTTTCTGTTTGAAAGGTGTGTGGGATTCAGTGACAGAGTTTAAAGTTTAATGATGGAACATGAAATATTTAAACATAGTACCTTTAGCTTTGTGTGTTTCTGTAGCACATGACTGAATAATCATAGAGCAAACCAATTCAACTTGACTTTCAGAATCATGATAGAAATTATTCTGATGCCCTGAATGGTATTCGACTGGATAATGTCAGTAATATGGTAGATTATTTTGCTATTATTATGTCTTGCTTTTTTTTCTTTCTTTTCTTTTTTCTTTTCTTTCTTTTTTTTTTTTTGTGATGCTGCTAACAAGCTACAGTAGGGCTTCACTCAAATGTTTTGGAATAGCAGACATATATGTTAATAATGTAAAAGCTGTTCCATGCAGCCAAAACTTCATTCTTTCTTTGTCACCTGGTTGCTTTCTTGAGTGCATTGCAGGATTGTTAAATTGTACTCAAGATGAATTTAATATCACTACACCATGTGTCCATTAAGAATGAAGTACATCATTAGACTGTGATATTTTTATTATTGTTTTGTTGAAGAATTCCTTTGATTTCTGGTATGTTCGGTAAAACGTTAAATAAAATAAATGGAATTTACAAATAAAAAATGACATTTAGGAATGTAGATTTTATGTATTGATTTAGCTGTCTGTTATCTAGTATATGGTTTGTGATCAGTGGTGGCTGGTGCAAAAAAGGATTTTGGTGGGCGCAAACAAAATAAAAATGTAACTTTTAATGCTCGCCTGTAAATAGCCATTTATCAGGTGAGTAAGCATCATTACTACATAGACACTCGTTTGTCCGGCGCCCCGCGTACGCGAACACAAATGAACGTAATACAGTTTATTTTTATTTATTTTTTAAATTTTTTGCAAAAAAATTATATTAAGAAATACAGTGGAATATTGTGACTAAATGACTTTATTTCATTATTATGTTAAATAATTACATGTTAAAGGAGCATTTTTCTCTGCCTAACTTTACTTAGGTTGCGGCGCCGGTATTGACCGGCCGCCACTGTTTGTGATCAGCTGTTCAGTTCAGCTGCCGGTGGTGTTAGCGTTATTGCTGATCAGTGCATATTAACAATTTCCTTCCAATTCCCAATTTTTTTTTTTTTTTTGTTTTCCGTATCTGATATTTATTTTTTAATTCTTGCAATTACAGCTAGAATCACTTGTCCCAACAAGGAATTATCTGCTTTTTTTATTAAAAGTTTTAGGGTATTGTTAGCAATTACTGTACAATATTCACTACTGCAGTTCCTTCTTTTCAGTGAACACCCTGCCCCAGACCCTGTCAACCACTGGATCCTACAGTAAGTCAAAAACACAACTCATTTTTCTAGAGCCTTTGCTTCCAGGTTTTTTTTTTTTTTCAACAAAAGGCCTTTCAATCTGACACCCTGTTGGATTGATGAATAATTCTTACAACAGAGTGCGGTTGGTTTGGGTCAGTCTAGGGCCAGCTTCTCTCATAGAAACACCATGATTTACCGCAGGATCTGTGGCTTTAAGCCCTTATTTTATCTGAAACTATGTTTTTTTTTTATCTTGGCCTTTTATGCATCTCTCTCTCTCTCTCCCACACACAGAGACACACATACACACATATGCACACTCACTCAAATCTTCTCTCTCTTCATGCTATTTATTCTTTGTTTATTTCACATGACATGTTTAGGAAAGTTAGGAAAGGAGAATAAAAAAAACAAAGTAATAAGGAGTGTTGTTTGCTAAAATCGTTATCAGATATACCATAGTAGTGGTTAGCACTGTCGCCTTGCAAACTCCATGCACACAGAGACGCGAATCGAACCCAGACCCTGGAGGTGCATGTTCTCCCCGTGCTTGGTGAGTTTCCTCCTGGTACTCCGGTTTCCTCCTACAGTCCAAAGCCATGTAGGTTAGGTTAATTGGCATTCCCAAATTGACCATAGTGTGTGAATGAGTGTCTGTGTGTGTGTGTATGTATGTGTGTGTGTCCTGCGATGGATTGGCTCCCTGTCCAGGGTGTACCCCGCCTTGTGCCCCAAGTCTCCTGGGATAGACTCCAGGCCCCTCGTGAACCTAAAGGGGGCCCTGAAGGACAGGATTAAGCGGTATAGATCATGAGTGAGTGAGTGAGATATACCATAAGTGATATCAAATAAAACCAACATTTAAAAAAAATTTTCCAATACATTAAAAAAATTTTCAGCATGGTACAGTTGTTCTGTAAATGCAGCAAATGTGGGTTGTGGGAACCAGTAGAGTTGTGTTTAATTAATTAAACACAACTTAATTAATTAAACACAACTTAATTAATTAATTGTGTAAATTACATTTACATAATACATAAAATACTTGAATATAATTCCTTTTTTTTTCTTTTGTTCACCTGTCACACCTGTCACAGCCTTATAAACAGTTTGACTACAAAATTAAAACCCCCTTTTTTTTTTCTTTTAAGGAAGTATCATTGTAAATTGACAGAAGTGATTTTGTGTGTGTTTTAATTAAGCCACTAGTGTGTTAAAAAGCACAAAATTGCCAAAATATGTTGTCAAAATTATTTGGGTTCTATAAGTGTTATTTTCGTGTTAGTAAAACTTAGTCGAAGCAAAAAAGAAAAGTTGTGGCAGCAAACTGATTTTTAACAACAACAAAAAAAAGTTGTTAAAGATCAAAGGCAATACAAAATCTTTAGTTTACCGCATCATCAGCTTCCTCCTATCAATGTCAGTTTTAGTTTGGTATTTCATGACATTTCATCACTGCATATCATCCATTTGCAAAAAGACGGAACCGGTAAAAGTGAATGCAACAGCTTCCCATACACAGATCATGCACGTCATGTCACTTCATGTCAAAATCACTAATGCATATTTTGAGCTTTGTAATGTTGTTTCTCTGCTTCACCTAAATGCTTATTCTACAGTATCCCACATACTTTTGTTAAGTATACAGTATAACATGGTTTTATACTGTACAAATCCATATCACATAATGTCCTGTTTCACAGAATGTATTGTATATGTGTCATTTATTCCTGAGTGACAGCATCCTTTTATTGGCTTCAAGACTAAAACCCTTTGAAAACCAATCATTTAAATCACTCCGACCTATGTGTGGCTCTGTTGCACAGGAAGCATCTTCGCTTTGTTGGTCAAGTGACAGAAATACACAATATTATTGGCTCATCACGAAGCATCATTTTTTGTTAAAATATTCTAAGCTGAATGTTTTTTTGTATTGCTTAGAAAATAAAATTTGAATGCTTTGAAAGTAATGTTCTATATAGGTTTTCAAACTGTATTTTAAAATTCAAAATTTTGTGCAATGTTAATAATAATAATAATAATAATAATAATAATAAATTTAAACAAAGACAGAATCGAATAATGACAGATTCTGTGGATTTTAATGAGTTGCTGAGCTTTACATCACCTAATGTATTCTGTCTTCATTGCACTGACGTTAGAAAAGAGAGGAAGTAAAATGTGGAATACCGCTGAATTAAATTTCCTGTTATAATGAGAGCTGATGTAAAGCCTTACGCTCTATATTTGCATGCCACAGTACCATGATTATGGTAAAGAAATCCATTACATAATAGAGCTGACCCTCCAACCCGTCGCATAGTCTTGCTATACATATAAAAGGCACCATAAATGATATAGCCTTAAACAGAGATGTTATTACATGTGACATATGTTGTAGGCTGATTTTTTTATCAACAGAATTTTTAGAGTAATTCTGTAATAGGCAATTGAAAGTCGAACAACAAAATGATACAAACAGCATCATCAAAACAGTATCTTGTGTTGACAGAAATGTTTTTTTTTTTTTTTTTTTTTTTTTTTTTTCAACTTGGCCGATTTGACAATTCTGTGCTACACCTCCACTGTAATGTAAGCTTGGGGTATCATGACTCCTGCCTCTTTGGACCTGTTTTGGTGCTTGCTTCCGTTCTGGTTTTGACCACCGAGTAAAATATGAGCTCTATGAAGGTAAATTGCCAGTGTAACTGTATTGGACAGTTTGACTGCTGTATGACCAAACAAAAAAATTAATTATTTGAAGACTATGTGAGATAAATATAGTGGTGTCAGTTAATACAGGAGAAATGCCTATGCAACAATCTATCATTCTGTTTTGATTGGCGGTTGACAGGAATACTTTATTTTTTATGTGTGTTTTAAATGTGCATTCTGTGTATTTTGCATTATATTCTGATGAAATACAGAACTGCGACATGAAATAAGTACAGGTTGGCAGGTCTGAGTAATGTATAGTGTGCTGCTCATTTATATTTGTCTGGTGCAGGATTTTTATCAAAGAGGAGAAATGTATTAAATACACCAGCTTGAGAAACAAAATTCAAAATCTTTTTGATCCAAGACTATACTTTTGATCGATTATACTTGATATGTATTTCTCTGAATTGATTTCTATTTCTGAATTTCAAAATTGTAATGAAAGAAATCTCATGAGTCGTACTTTCCTCTCTGGTGTGAAGCGAGCTAGTGTGTCTCTGCATCCTTCATACCCATAATCCCACTCTTTGCGTCAATGCCTATCGATGGGTTAATGCAGAAATATATACCAGGCCCATGTTTGTTAAAGTGAATTAAGATTACTGCAAAACAAGCAAGTTCAAAGAATCAATGGTTTTAAAGTTGAAAACTGTTTTAAGTATCTAGTGTTTTTGTGTTTGTTTGTTTGTTTTTTGTTTGTTTTTTTCACTTATACATTGTGTACCTTAATGACTTGAGTGAACTCATGCATATGCCATTTAGGGAAGCTTGTGTTAATGATACTTCTGCTGAGCGTTTTCATTATATAAAGTTAGGGAGTCATTCATGATCCCAACTCCAAAATCTTTGGTGCAGCTGTAGGACAGCATAGAGTTTCATAACTTTCTATTTAGTTCTCTCTAGCCATTTACATACTACAAACATGGTTATATTGTTTTTTTCTTCTTTTAGAATATCATGAAGTGGCCATAAACATAATGCAGTGTTCTGCTGAGATCTACTGTTACAGTGGGTATAGGAAAGAATAAAGCCCTTTTAAAATAATCACATTTTGTTGCTTTGCAGTATGACTGTCATGCACACTCGTAACACGACCGGCACGAGGACCCGGAAGTAGTACGGTTGTGATTTAGGAAGCATAAAAGGAGACAAAATGGCGTTTCAACTCGCCCAGTCATTGAGTTCGTCCATGCCGTTTTCGACGCTTCGCCGGATTCTCAGTGAGTACTCACCAATTCGGGTTGCTTTTCTGATTGAGTGTGTGTTGCTAGAATGCAGATTTATTTGTGTAGATCCTAGCTCTTTTCGTAAGAGAGTTCTTAGACTAAAATGCGTGGTTATCCTGCCTACTCGCGCTGCTTCCGCGTTTGGGTTTACCATCCACGCTACACAGGATAACTGCTACGTTTTCTGTTTCATCCCCCGGTTGCTCATTGCCAAGCTGATTGAGCAATTTCATGGTGAAGTCGCTACACTCCGCAGTAGTGTCCAAGACGTCGTGGTTTTACGCCACGAGGTGTTGGAGCTACGGCAGGAGAACGCGGCCCTCCACCTCCACCTCCCACCGTGGTTGACACTGGAGCCGGGGAACCCATGCAATTAGGACACAACTCCTTGACCGCTGCAGAATGAGAGGGAGGGACTCTGTGCGTACTGTGGATCAGCGGCGCACCACAGAGACATATGCCCTCTACGCCCGGGAAACGCCCAAGCTCAGTGAACTGTGGTAGCAGTTCGCCGGGCTGCCTCTCCCTCTCCGCCACAACACCTAGAGTCTCTCTTCTCACGGTACACCTACAAATTGGCCACAAACGGTTCCAAAGTGCTGCGTTCATCGATTCTGGTGCCACAGGCAACTTTATTGACTCTTCCTACACCAAAAGATTTGGGGTGGAAATCGAAGTGTTATCCCAGCATGTTCGAACTAGGAACTGATCCGTTTTCACCTCACCTCCATCTCATCTCCACCCATCATCCTCAGACACCCTTGGATCCTGCAGCACGACCCTCTCATCTCATGGACTCAAAATCGGATCCTACAGTGGGTGCCGACCTGCCTCGAACTCTGCCTGCGGGCTCTGGCTGGGACGTGCTCTAGGGAGTCCTAGGCCCCTGAAGTCGACACCAACGCAATCCCCACTGCTTACTGGGACCTGGCCGAGGCCTTTTGCAAAAGTCGGGCCACTTATCTTCCTCTTCATCGCCCCTTCGACCTGGCAAACCGCGGTCATCTGTATTCCCTTTTCTCCACTGAGATGCGGGCCATGTAGGAATATGTGTTCTCCGCCCTCCGCACCATCCGGCCCTCCTCCTCGCCTGCCGCTGCAGGATTTTTCTTTGTAAAAAAGAAATTCGGCGAGCTACGCCTTATGTCAACTATCGTGGGCTCAATAACATCACCATAAAAAACTGACACCCATTGCCTTTTACCAACTCAGCCATGGACGCCTTCTCTGATGCCACCATTTTCACTTCCGGAGCGCCTACAACTTGGTGCGTATCAGAGAGGGCAGTGAGTGGAAGACGACCTTCATCACCCCTATTGGACACTATGAAAGCTTGGTCATCCCCTTTGGACTCTGTAACGCTCCAGCTGCTTTCCAACATTTCATTAATGATGTTCTCAGAGACATGGTAGGCCAATGGGTATTTGTCTACCTTGACGATATCCTTATCTACTCATGCACCTCCAAAGAACACACCCAACAAGTCAGAGCGGTCCTTAAGAGATTGCTCATCCATCAACTGTACTGGGCTTTGTCATCTCGCCCCAGGTTGTGGCCATGGACCCGCAGAAGCTAGAAGTTGTACGTCATTGGCCCCTACCCAAGACTCTCAATCAACTACAACGGTTTCTCTGGTTTGCAAACTTCTATCGTCGCTTTATCCGGGACTACAGCACAGTTGCAGCACCTTTAACCACTCTGACTGATCCATCATCTCATCACTTCCAACTCAATTCCATTGCCATCTCCACCTTCCACGAACTCTGCCGTGGATTCACCACTGTCCCAATTCTCCTCCATCCAGATGCTAACAAACCGTTTGTTGTGGAGGTGGACGCTTCGGAAGTGGGCTCCGGGGGGAAACTCAATGACTGAGCGATGTGAAGCGCCATTTTGTCTCCTTTTATGCTTCCTGAATCGCGACCGTACTACTTCAGGGTCCTCGTGCTGGTCGTGTTACGAGTGTGCATGACAGTACCCCCCTGTCCAGGACTGACTCTCGACTGTCCTGGGGTGGTGTATACCCGATGACGGTAGTCCCGGATGAGTTCGGGGTCGAGGATGAACCAAGCCGGAATCCAAGATCGCTCCTCTGGGCCGTAATCCCGAGGGCGTGAATCGAGGATCTGGCGTACGGTGTAGGCGGGACCACCCACAATGAAACCATCATTGGGCATGACACTGTCAACCATGGGTGATGTCGTGAAGGGTTTAAGTTATGAAGTGTGGAATACCGGAGCTGTAAATTTTAGCCAGCATTGGAAGAATGGCGACACTGGCTCCAGGGCACCAGAGAGCTGTTTATCATCTGGACCGACCACCAGGACCTCATCACCATCAGAAATCTGAAACAGCTTAACCCAAGGCAGGCGTGGTGGGCTCTGTTCTTCGAACACTATGATTTCCATCTGTCATACCGTCTGTGGTCCAATAACACCAAAGCCAATGTCCTCTCCCAACAACATGAGGAAGACGTCACCCAGACGGACCCCGCACCTGGATGACTCTACGTACCCGACAACATCAGAACCAATGTCATCCAGTGGGGCCATTCCACTCCTCTATCTGGACACCCGGGCATGCAGCTCACCATCCAGTACATCCATCACTCATTCAGGTGGCCATCCATGACCAAGGACATCAAGGAGTTCGTCCAGACATGCCCAGGGTGCGCCAGGGCCAAGGACACTAATTGACCGACACCAGGGGAACTCCAGCCACTCCCAACTCCCACTCCCCTGGACACACATTGCCGGTTTCTGAAGGAAAAAATGTAATCTTGACCATAGTGGAGCGGTTCCCTAAAGCTGTACACCTGGTGGCTCTCACCGGACTCCCGTCAGCTAAAAAGATAGCCGAGCTGAAATTAGAGCACGTAGTCCGTCTTCATAGGTTGCCAAAGGACATTGTCTCGGACAGGGGGGCCCCGGTTCACTGCACGCTTCTGAAAGGCCTTCTGCCATCTGATCAATTCTACCTGCAGTCTCTCTTCAGGTTACCATCCCCAGACTGAACGGTCAGACGGAACGGACCAACCAACAACTGGATCGCTACCTGAGATGCTTCATCGCCGACCACCAGCACTCCTGGGCTCGCTACCTCATTTGGCCGGAACTTTCTCACAACCTCCACATCTCCTCTGCCACTAAGTTAAGCCTGTTTGAGGTATGCCAGGGTTTCCAGCCTCCGATATTCGAACATCAAGAACCGGAGGACCAACAGTTGGTCCGAAGGTGTTGACGTCATTGATCCAAGCCAAGGAAGCCATTAAGCATTAACATCCACTACACCACACAACATCGCCGCCGATACCCTCCGGGAAGATTGTAACATGTAGGTGTCAAAGTGAGGCTGTCCAACAGTTGGCACACAATACAGTTGGCACACAATAACTACTTTTTGTCATAAATCCCTTCAACTGCTTCTGAAGTGCTGTAGGCCTCTTGGTAGCCTCTCAGACCAGTTTCATCCTGGCTCTTTCGTCCAGTTTGATGTAACATCCTGATCTAGGGAGGGTCTGTGTTATACCAAATAAATTCCATTTCTTAATAATTGACTTCACTGTGCTTCTTGGCAGTGATAAAGTTTTTATCACAACTTTAGCCCAGAGATTTTTTATAGTGCCCTGCCACCAATACTTTTCCTTGCCACCTATTTTTTGCTTTAGTTTCATTCCCAGAAGGTGAAATGCTCCAGCTTTACATGCTGAGCAAATCAAAATTAATGATGGTATGGTGGCATTGTGGGTATGACTTTAGCCTCGCACATTTGATGTAAAGGTTTTAATTCCTTGGGTCTGTGTGCATAAAGTTTGCATGTTCTAGGTGATTCCTTATTCCACACACCAAGTAGTGCCCTTGATCCGGAGCGTGACTTCGGACTCTTCCTTTGTTAGCAATGACTTATATTTGTAGCTCGCATAAGCCATGAACAAAAAAACATGGATAGTCCAGAGATAGTTCGGAAGGACTTTTTCATGCTGAAAGTGCTTCCATGACTGTTTTTAAATGTGGGATTTGGCAGCAGCAGCTCTCTCCTATTTGAACACAGTACTGACCTACTTCACCCATGCCACCAATGCCAGTTAGTGTAATGATCCATATAATTCCATCTCCCAGCGTTGTTATGCTCTATATTACCACTCGATGAATGACTCTCATCCAATCAGTTTATTTAGTCAGAACTAACTGTTGTATAATTAAAAACAAAGCATGCAAATGTTTTAAGGTAAAATTAGCCCATCATTTTAACTGGCATACCAGTTGCTATGGCAACCATAATCTGTACAGGTGATTCTTGTTGTACTTCAGTGCTAAATGAAATGTCAGTACACAAGAGTGTTAGATGAAAATGAGGTGGCCAGTTTAAATGAGCAACATGGAATATGAATAAACAAACAAACAAACAAATAAACACAAATGTGCTTTAGTCATACTGTTTATGAAAAACCATAATGAATGAAAAATATTCAGTGACATATAACGATGCACACACTTGTTTTTCTTTTTTTATTTTAAGTAATTACTCAACAGCATTTAAACTTGTATATGTGTGTCTGATGCCTCTGAGGTCTGTGCATTTAGATGACATTTTCAGCTGTCTGAAACCTATTTGACATGAAGAAAGTGTGTGTGTGTGTGTGTGTGTGTGTGTGTGTGTGTGTGTGTGTGTGTGTGTGTGTGTGTGATGCCTGAGAGATCAGTGCATTTAGATGACATTTCCAGCTGTCTGAAATATATCTGACGTAACAGTGTGTGTGTGTGTGTGTGTGTGTGTGTGTGTGTGTGTGTGTGTGTGTGTGTGTGTTCGCACATGCTCAGGAGATTTCACGTGAAAGTGTGCCAAGGGCATTCTCTGTCTATTTTACCTTTTCTCTTCATCTTTGTCCCCTTTTCACAGACACGTGGCCAGTCCTTGGGATGGAATAGATACTTGTTTCTCAGTTACATCATAATAGCAGTGATATACAATAAAGCTATAAGGCTAGGTTTTGTTATATAATTATATTGATGGCTTAAGAATAGCTCATGGAGGACATATACATTGGGAGGTGGTTGTGCTCATCAGGGGGTGGCGTCATTACTGGACTGATTTGCTTAATGAGACATTTTGAGGCTATGTCGCTTATTTATTTCTTCATTTCTTTTGTGTCTTTTTCTTCTTTTCTTCTTTTCTTCATAGCTTTTCATTATTTATTCATGCAACTTGGCAGCAGAGCGGCTTAGTGCTTAGCACTGTTGCCTCGCACCTCCAGGGTTGTGGGTAGGATCTCGTCTCTGGTTTGCATCTGTAAAGTTTGTATGTGCTGCCTGTGCTTTATGGGTTTCCTGCGAGTGCTCTGGTTTCCCTCTCAGTCCAAAGACGTGTGTTGTAGGCTGATTGTTGTTTCCAAATTGCCCGTATTATCCCCTGTGATGAGTTGGCATCCTAGTGCCCCGCGTTTCCTGGGATAGACTCCAGACCCCCCACACGGCTACACACGATAAGGGGTACTGAAGATGGATGGGTTTTCTTTTCCCATAATTTTTCACTCTTTATTGATGCAAACGTTCTTTCTCATGTACTTTTTATTTCGTTTTTTTTTTTTTTATTATTTATTTTTTGTTAACTTTTTTGTTACTTTTACAGCTTCTGTTTTGTTCTCACTTCTACTTATGCACTGTATACAACCTTTGTATCTTTTTTTTTTTTGTCTAACGTCTTTCTTTTTCATTTATCTTTTTTCACACATTAATATTTATCCTTTTCCAGAGTAGCTTACCCTGGTGCACCCATTACCCTGAAACAAAGTAAATCTGCTCTCGTGAGACCACATGACCTTTAGCCAATGCTTCACAGTCCATTCTTTATGTTCCCTAGAAATTGAAGCCCTTTTTATTTTATTCTGTAAACCTGCTTTGCAACAATGACTGCTGTTAAAAGCGACTATACAAAATTGATTCAATTTTTTTAGATTAACCTCATTGATAAGGGGTTACACATGTACACAAAGCTACATGTGCTAAGTCCCAATCCATTTTTTCCAGCATGTTGTGTTTATGAAAATGCTTATACTTTCATTATTTAACGTTATTTTCACTATTTTGAGTTTTGGCCACATTTAACCACATTTATACCTGTTCCCGTCTGAAAAAAAAAAGTAACATCTGCCATGACCACAGGACATGTCTTCAGACATGGGTGTTTAAGAAATGACAAGCTACTTACTGCATCACTTAGAATTAAATAACTTTTTGCTGAACCACATTAATCACTGCAGTAATTATCCAGTGGAAAGCTCTTTACTATTTGCTTAGGTAAATCCAGGTGGTGACTCTTTTTTTGCGTGTGTGGTTCACTGTATAATCTGATGTTTGTCAGGAATCATTAAAGCTTATAAAGCAAATTGTGATTCTGTAAAAGAACAAAGGTGTCATAAAACATTTGTGTTAGCAAGAACACCGAGCTGGCTCTAACGTAATTAAGCTAACTTCACAGTAATGTCACTTTTTTTCTGTTCAGTAGAACGAGGCAAAAAAAAATAATATACAGACTACTTCATTGTTCTCACCTGCTAATGTGTTAGCGCTAGCAGGTGAGATTGCTGACGCTACATCTAACAGGGGTAGATTTTAATGAGATACTCTGAAGTAAGAGTGCCGCTTTGGTTCTGAATGCGTTCCGCGCAAAGTTTAGCCAGTAATTGGGCTATACTAAAGTCATGCTAGGATAAACAACACGCATGAGTCATGGTGTGTGTTCTGTGAGCAAACAGAGGCGTTCAGCTGTTGAGGCATTAAGCGAAATGTACTGTAATATCTGTGACTGTTTATTATATTATTTTATTATATATCATATCATATCATTCGAAATCATATACAAAAGCATTCACTCTTTCAAAACATACCTAAAAAAAGAAAAGGAAAAAAAAAGAACATTTGAATGCCTGTAAAGAAAGCAACATAATAAATGACAAACCAGATTTCAGATGAAAAAAGTTGTAAAAAAAAAAAAAAAAAGATGTGAAAAGATACCAGAAGCCAGCTCCCAGATGATTTATTTATAAAACTGCACACATCTGTATCTAACAGTACTGATTATTTTCAAGCAAATTGGAGTTTTACACCAAATGTGGTTGCGTTTATTTAATTGCTCTTAAGATTAAGGTTCATTTCATATAGAAATATTTTCGAAGGGATCTTTTTATATGTTTTACTGAGCATGCTGGAGAATATGAGTTCTCCTGGTATCTTTGTCACACTTGCTCCTTTCTACTTTCATGCAAAACCCAGGAGTCTACATTAGTTAGTTTTTTTCTCCCTTCCATCTGTCTGTTGCTTTCTTTTGCAAGACTTCACAGTACAGTATATATAAATCACATATTGTGTAGACCTGGTATGCTCTGCAGCATACTAAACAAACAGTTTGTCAGCAAACGGAGGTCTCTCCATTTTGGTAGTCTTGAGAAAACAAAATAAAAGAATCAGGAACTATCACAAGCTCTATCACATATATATTTTTTGTGTGGTTTCTTTGAGTCACAAGAGTGTTAGAATCACAAATGCCAATATTTTAGGCTAAACGTAGAGAAATAGGTTAAACTGTAACCGAGTCAATTTTGGAAGATTCGTTTTTAGAACTACACCACCACAGATTTGACCAAATGGAAAAGCCTGCAGTTATGTTTACGACCATGTAAATTGCAGTTGAATACAATGATAGTATTGGTTGTGTTTTCGTTTAAAATATATATCAAAGTCATTCTTTTTTCTTTTATTATCATTCATTTTGTTTTTATAGCGAGTCATGGCAGCAACTTATGTAAATACTAAAGATTATTGTGTCTTTTAAATGCAGCCAAGCCAGAGCTAGAATATAGAGCATTTCTTTAAATGCTTTCTTTCTTTCCAGATGTGCACCTATGGACAATAATTTGCCCAAATAAGTAAATATCTGAAAAGCTTTTAGCTAATGTTGCTATTGAATTGTTCAAAGGTGTGTTTTAATATTAAAATGCGAGGTTTCTGTTAGGTAAAAGTGAATCAACGATAAATTATTAAATCGTTGATTTGACTGATTTGGTAAGAGTCTACTAACTTAACTTGACTTGGTAATGTTTTTCCATTATGGTTGAGATGTAGCCGGTCGTGTATCCGGAACTCCTATGCACCGGCCTCTTCACATCATTCCACTGTTTATCAATAGGGTTTAAAACTTAGATCAGATGTACAGTATAAATTCCAAACTATTCATTTACTTCTAATGCTGTTCCTTTATTGACTTGTATTTGTTTTGGGGCTGTCCTTATTTTGCTGTAAGGTCACATTTTACTTCATTTTCACTTTTCTAAAAGAGGTAAACAGTTGTTGCACCAAAACAGATTCGTATGAGGGATGGGCAAGTCAAACCAGGACTTACAATGAAATTTCTTGTGAATGAAGGCATTAGACTTTTACAAAAGATGTCAAGGACAGTACAGTAATGAGCCTCTTAGCCACAGTAAAACATTTAAATGGTGAAAACAATTTAAAGAAGGCTGTACATCTGTGAATGATGATCATGGCTGAGCTGGCTTGGAGCCCACTGCAGTCATTCCCATGAACATTCACCAAGTGGAACTCCTGATCCTTGAAAAGCAACGGGAAAGTTGTTGCTTATTTGCAGAAGAGACAAATCTTTCAGAGGGATCTGTATCACACAATCATTTACCAACAGTGCACAAGACAGGACCTTTATCTTGTCTATCCAGGCATCTAACTTTTTACAGCGTGGTCATCGTTGTACTGTAATTAGGCCGTAATGCCATTTGTCCAAAACACCACATCGGATCAAGATTTTTGCAATGACTAATAAATGTTTTTTTGGGAGAACACTGAATAAATGACCCCAAAACAATGTTTTAAATACAGAATATAAATACTACCTTACAGTTGTTAATCTCGCGGCAGCTCCCATCGTGGGGTCGCTACAGAGGACCATGCAATCCTCACAGACAACCTGGCACAGCTTTTACACCGAATGCTCTTCCTAATGCAACCCTCCCATTTCCTCTGGGCATGGGACCGGCACTACGTCCGGAGGATGGAAACCTTCCGAATGGCTGGCGAGAAACCTACCACTGAGCATCAATGCCCTAAATATTAACTTACAGTATGCGTTGACTGTACAGTAACATCCAACCGCATATCCATCTGTGGTCCGTTAAATTCATAACGGAGTTATTTTATAAAATATAAATCCAAATTGGAAAATGAGTCATGGTGAAGACAACAACTTCCCATGCACAGTGCCGGTCTCTTGTACACGAAGCACCATGTGTCCCATATGCAGCAAGACAAATCAAAGTGATACTGTAACAGCAAAAGATAAAGGGAAGTAAATATAAAGGTTAAACACAAACAGAAAATCAGTAAATGATATTGATCATGATTAGACATGGTGCACCCGTTCACTGTAATATTGAAAATAGTTTTGCGACTATACACAGTACTGTGAATTGGTGCTCACAAGATGCATAATGTCCTGCATTACAAAACAGCTCTCAGAATTAAGTTTTTTTTTTTTTTTTTTTGGCTGATTAAAATGTTTTGGCAAACTGCAGACGTATAATATTCTTGACTTGGAGGAGTTTTTTTTATTATTTTTTTTTTATGCTTGCTATCTGACAAAGCACTAAAGTTGAATTCAGAAGACGTTTCCATACACCTGGGCCAAATACTTTTAAACTCCGTGCCTGACATCTAATCCTAGTATGTTTTCCCTGACGTAGGTCAGTTAAGCAAGTTTGAAGAATGTGAAATGTAATAATAGTAAATTTATTTCAGCTTTTATTCATTTCATCCCATTCCCAGTGGTTCGGAAATGTATATAGCCAGGTATTATTTGGTTATACTGCCTTTAAATAGTTTAAATCAGATCAAATGTTCTGCATAACCTTTAACAAACTTCTTACAAAAAGTTTTGGGAATTTTATTCATTCCTCCTGACGGAACTGTAACTGAGGCAGGATTGTGGGCCTTCCTCAGGAAGTCGCACACACTTTTTCAATTCCTCATACAAATTATCTATTAGATTGAGGCCGCGGCCACTGAAATACTTCAACTTTATTGTCCTTAAGCCATTTTGCGGAAACTTTTAAAAGTATGCTTGAGACCCATTTGCGACAAAGCTTTAACATCCTGGCTCATGTCTTGATATGTTGCTTTAATATATCCACAGAATCTTCCTTCCTCATGATGCTATCTATTTTGTGAAGTGCACCAGTCCCTCCTGATGTTTGTGCACCCCTGTGCTTCATAGTTATGATGGTGTTCTTCGGCTTGCAAGCCTCACCCATTTTTTTTTTTTTTTTTTTCAACACAACAATGATCAAAATGGCAAAGAGTGTTTGTTTCATCAGAATAAAAGCTCTTTGACCCCATGTGCATCTGCAAAGTGAAGCATGGCTTTTTTTTTTTTTTTTCTTCACTTTTTTTGGAGCAGTGGCTTCTTACTTGCTGAGCATTTGAGGTTACATCAATATCAGTCTTGCTTTAATGTGGATCTACAGAATGTTGTACCTGTTTCCCCAAGTATCTTCACAAGATCAGTTGTTGTTGTTCTGGGATTGATTTGTACTTTTTGTACCAAAGTAAATTTCCTTCCTGAGTGGTATAATGGCTGTGTGGTCCCGTGGTGTTTATACGTGTGGAGCATTGTTTGTACAAATGAACGTGGTACCTTTAGGCATTTGGAAATTGTTTCCAAAGATGAACCAGACTTGTGGAGGTCCACATTTTTTTCTGATTCCTTTTTGATTGTCCCATGATGTCAAACAATTAGGGAAGCCTTAAAATGCATCCACAGGTAAACCCCCAATCGACTCAAATTATGTTAAATAGCCTTAAAAGCCATGAAAAGCTTCAAACATCATGACATAAGTTTCCACTATTTAAAGCTGTTTAAAAGCACAGTCAACTGATTGTACTGTATGTAAACGTTTGACCCAATGGAATTGTACTATAGCAAGATATAAATGAAATTATTGATCTCTAAATAATTGCTGGGGAAAAAAAAAAATTGTTTAATCTGTAACTTAGATATCCTAAATGACTTGCGAAACCTATAGTTTGCTAAAATGAAATCAGTGGCTTGGTTAAAGTGTATGTAAAATTTCCAACTCTAACTGTATATGCACGTTAACTTCAGCAGCAGTTTCTCTAATCGACCAGCGGCTAGGACTAACTGCTTAAAGATCCAGCTTAAAGTCTCACTCAGAGCCTCAGTTTTGTTCTGAAAGAAAAGGACCAGAATGGCACAAAAGTTGGGACATTTTTTCATTTGAATAAAATGAAAACTAAACGGTTTTCAAATCACATATCAACAATAAAACATGGAGAACATGATACATTTTTAAACTGAGAATTCTTTGTACAATTATATAATTATTATGATTACAAAATAATCATGATGCCTTCTGTAGGTCTCAAAAAAGTTGGGGCAGTACCTTACTAAGGTTTAGTATTTACAGTACCATAGTTTGCAGACATCTGCGCATTGAGGTTAAGTCTTTCTGGAGATTTGGTGTTGGAATTTGGTCCCATTTTCCCCCCTTATATACTGTAGGTTTCCAGCTGCTGTAGAGTTTGTGGCATTTTGACATTTCTTGTTTAACAATGAAGCAAATGTTCTAGGTGAATGATCTGGACTGCAGACAAGCCACTTCAGCACCTAGACTCTTCTACTACGAAAGTAGCCATGCTGTTGTAATAGCTTCAGTATGTGGTTTTGTGTTGTCCTGCTGAAATACACAAGGCCTTCCCTGGAGCATATGTTGCTCTAAAACCTTTATATATCTTTTAGCATTCATAGTGCCATCCAAAACATGCAAGCTGCCCTTACCGTATGCACTTACAGGATGCACCCCATACCATCAGAGATGCTGGCTTTTGAACTGAACACTGATAACACCCTGGAAGGTCTCCCTCCTCTTTAGCCTGGAGGACATGTTGTCTGAGATTTCCAACAAGAATGTTAAATTAGGACTCATCTGATAATAGAACACTTTGATACTGACCATTTTAAATGAGGTTTGGCGCACAGGACACGACGGGGCTTTTGAACCTTGTTCACATATGGCTTCCTTTTTGCATGATAGAGCTTTAGTTTTGCTTCTTGAGATGGAACGGCAGATTGTGATTACTGATCGTGGTTTCTGGAAGTATTCCTGGGCCCATTTAATAATGTAAATGACACAATCATGCCAATGAGTGACGCATTGTGGTCTGAGGGTCCAAAGACCACGGGCATCCAACAAAGCGCTTCAGTCTTGTCCCTTACGTACAGAGATTTCTCTAGTTTCTCTCAATCTTTTGATGATGTTTTGCACTGTAGATGATGGGATTTGCAAAGCCTTTGCAATTTTGCATTGTGGAATGTTGTTTTTACAAAAAAGTATTCCACAATCTTTTCACGCTCTCGTTCACAGATTGTAAAGCATTTGCCCATCTTTACGTCTGAGAGACACTTCCTCTCTAAGACATCCCTTTTATAAATAATCATGTTACAGACCTGATGCGAAACGTTCTCCCAGCTGAATCTTTTCAAAAATGTATTGCTTTTCCAGCCCTTTGTTGCTCCTGTCCGAACTTTTTTGAGACCTGTATCAGGCATCAAATTTTAAATTAGCTCAATTTAGTGGATAAAAGTGTAAAATGTATTCTGTTTATACATTTATGTTCTCCATGTTTTACTGTGAATAAAATATTGGCTATTGTGATGTGAAAGTCTTTTTTTCCCCAAAAAATTCAGGTTTCCTTCCAGAATGGAAGGATTCCAGAAGGATGAGCATGTCATGGATGTATTTCAGTTATATAAGTTAAATAAATAAGTGCTATTAATAAATGCTGTATGTGCAACATTGTACTGATGTAACTCATTCAACTTTGTTTACCAAAACAACCTTACACCAATGGTGTCGCAACATCCAACATGTTACATCCATCATTTTGCAACCCAAAAATTCCTTCTGGAAAGTCCCAGCTGAATCCAAGTGGCTTCTCCATGCGTATAGTGTTCATAAGATGTCTTGGTTTTGTGCCAAGATGTTTAGAGTTATATTTTGCTCTTGTCAGACCATAACACATTTCGCATTTCGATTTGGGTAATTTAGCCTGGATAAGTTTATTTTGTGAAAAAGAGCTTTTTGTCTAACCACCCATACCCCATAGTTTACACATGTGAAGAATATGAGATTATAACATGAGATTATTATCACCTGCCAGACTTTTTGCAGCTCTTTTATTGTTGCTCTCTTCCCAGCTGCCCTGATAAGTTTACTTCTTGTCCCTGCCTTAATTTGGGAGGATGCCTTACAGTATGCAATATCACTTTGGTGCAACATTTTCTCCACGTGGAACATTTTATGTTTAGTTTTGGGAATAATTATGTAACCTTCTCCTGATCACTACATTTCGACTACAGGATTCCATACATGCTCTTACTGAAACATGACTTTTAACCAAAGCAGATACCCTACAGAATCAGCTTGTCTTCATTTGGAGGTACTCAGAATGAGTTTATAGGTAGTAGGTGTATGATATAAATACTGTTTATTGTACAGGCACTTTATTGAATGTTTCCACCCTCTACAAATTTGTTGAGAATAACAATAAAATGATCTGATATATAAAATTATATATACAGTATATAAAATTATATATACATTATATATTAGGAACATAATTTGTTCCGGAAGTGGCCTCATATTCCAAAACACTTGTAAACCAAATTAAATTTTCCCATAAGAATTAATAAAACTCCAATTATTCATTCCACAGCCCAAAAAAATAAATACTTATTTTTTTATTAAAAATAATTAATATATTATATAAATAAAAATAAATTAAATTAACTGCGCCTTTTAAAAAGTAAAATAAATCCTGACAGATAAGTGTTTCTATTTATATTAAGACAATTATGTATATATTAATAAATTATTCATAATATAATAGTCCTGAAGAGAAGCGAGAGAGAGAGAGTGTGTGTGTGTGTGTGTGTGTGTGTGTGTGTGTGTGTGTGTGTGTGTGTGTGTGTGTGTGTGTGTGTGTGTGTGTGCACGTCGGTGTGCGTGTGGGGCACAGTGTCAAATTACGTGCCCACACACATAGGACTAATGACAGGCTGAAACAGAGAGGGTGACATTGATTATATCAGTGAGAGACGAGCACTAAGACCCAGCAGGGAAGACGATTACCCACAATTCCTCAGCGCAAGATCAGTTGTGATCACGTGATGCTTTGTGTCAAAACAAGAAGCACATGCGTTGATACATGATACTCGGCACTCGTAAACCAAGCTTGTTTTTCAAGTCAGAATGAATTCTAAATCTTTGCTCATCTTGCGGAAAGCTCGTAAACTGTGTTACTCGCAATCCAAGGTTCAACTGTATATATACAGTGGGGCAAAAAAGTATTTAGTCAGCCACCAATTGTGCAAGTTCTCCCACTTAAAAAGATAAGAGACGCCTTCCTTTATACTAATAACAAGTTCAAACAGATGGAGTGGAGGACACAGGAGCCTCTTAAAGGAGAAGTTACAAGTCTGTGAGAGCCATAAATCTTGCTTGTTTGTAGGTGACCAGATAGTTAATTTACCGAGGAAGTTACCAATTAATTCATTAAAAATCCTACAATGTGATTTTCTGGATTTTTTTTTCTTATTTTGTCTCTCATAGTTGAGGTATACCTATGATGAAATTATATATATATATATATATATTATTATATATATATATATATATATATATATATATATACCAAATTGTTGGTACCCTTCAGTCAATGAAAGAAAAACTCACAATGGTCACCATAACTTTAATCTGACAAAAGTAATAATAATATATGAATGTTAACCAATGAAAGTCAGACATTGCTTTTCAACCATGCTTCAACAGAATTATAAAAAAAATAAACTCATGGAACAGGCCTGGACAAAAATGATGGTACCCCTAGAAAATACTGAAAATAATGTGACCAAAGGGACATGTTAATTCAAGGTGTGTCCACTAATTAGCATCACAGGTGTCTACAATCTTGTAATCAGTCAGTGGGCCTATATATAGGGCTCCAGGTAGTCAGTGTGTTGTTTGGTGACATGGTATGTACCACACTCAACATGGACCAGAGGAAGCGAAGGAAAGAGTTGTCTCAGGAGATTCGAAAGAAAATTATAGACAAGCATGTTAAAGGTAAAGGCTATAAGACCATTTCCAAGCAGCTAGATGTTCCTGTGACTACAGTTGCACATATTATTCAGAAATTTAAGATCCATGGGACTGTAGCCAACCTCCCTGGACGTGGCCGCACGAGGACAATTCATGACAAATCAAAGAGACGGATAATCCCAATGGTAACAAAAGAGCCCAGAAAGACTTCTAAAGAGATCCAAGGTGAACTTCATGTTCAAGGAACATCAGTGTCAGATCGCACCATCCGTCGTTGTTTGAGCCAAAGTGGACTACATGGAAAATGACCAAGGAGGACACCATTGTTGAAAACAAATCATAAAAAAGCCAGACTGGAATATGCCAAACTACATGTTGACAAGCCACAAAGCTTCTGGGAGAATGTCCTATGGACAGATGAGACAAAAATCTAACTTTTTGCCAAGGCACATCAGCTCTATGTTCACAGACGGAAAAATAAAGCATATGAAGAAAAGAACACTGTCCGTACTGTGAAACATGGAGGAGGCTCTGTTATGTTCTGGTGCTGCTTTGCTGCATCTGGCACAGGGTGTCTTGAATCTGTGCAGGTTACAATGAAATCTCAAGACTATCAAGGGATTCTAGAGAGAAATGTGCTGGCCAGTGTCAGAAAGCTGGGTCTCAGTCGCAGGTCATGGCTCTTGCAACAGGACAATGACCCAAAACACACAGCTAAAAACACCCAAGAATGGCTAAGAGGAAAACATTGGACTATTCTAAAGTGGCCTTCTATGAGCCCTGACCTCAATCCTATTGAGCATCTTTGGAAGGAGCTGAAACATGCTGTCTGGAAAAAGCACCCTTCAAACCGGAAACAACTGGAGCAGCTTGCTCATGAGGAGTGGGCCAACATACTTAATAATCATTGACCAAAGGGTACCAACAATTTTGTCCACGTGTGTATGTATATACAGTACAAACCAAAATATATATACATTGCCAAAAATATTTGCTTGTCTACCTTCACATGCATATCAACTTGAGTAACATCCAATTCTTAATCCATAGGGTTTCATATGATGTTGACCCACCCTTTGCAGCTATAACAGCTTCAACTCTTCTGGGAAGTCTTTCCACAAGGTTTAGGAGTGTGTTTACAGGAACTTTTGACCATTCTTCCAGAAGAGCATTGTGGTGTCAGACACAGCTGTTGGACAAGAAGGCCTGGCTCACAGTCATGTTGGAATTGGTGTGAAATTGTTCATCAGGAGTTGTGTTTGGTCCCCTACTTCAAATGAAAGGAACCCTTAATGCTTTTCACTGTAAAACTGGGTAAAGTAGCTAATTGGCTAATCTACTACTAATAATAAAAATCTTTAAAGATTCTTTAATTGAAGCAGACCATAAAAAGTCATATGTTCAAACATGCCGGAGCTATGTTTCACCTTTAACAATAGCTGAGGAGTCCGTTTTTCTTTTGCTGTTGAATTTTTTTCATTGTGCTTTAATGCCAATGCTGACATTTACAAGGCGCTAAACCTGAGTTACAGTAAGAAAAGAAAAGAAAACAAACCAGCATAAAGGTATTTATGAGGAGAAAAAAATCTTTAAATTGGAGAATCTTGTAAAAAATGGAGGAGTCACCACGGTGTACTTTCAGGCCTCGGAGGAGCGCTAGCTCAGCGGTGGAAATAAAACAACTTTTATTTGTCTTTATTACCAGGAGCTGCACTCAAACACTGCCTACTTCTGATTGGTTGCTTTGTTTCTCCATTTTTATTGATCTTTATTTGCATCAGCTAGTAAAATGTGCGTGCGTGCATGAGTGGGGGGAAGCCTAAAAAAAAAAAATAAACACAAAGATAAGAGACTTTGGCGGGATTGGGGTGGGATGTTTTGTGGTGGTGGTGTTGGGGGGGGGGGGGATAAAACACATGGAAAAACACAAAAGGGGATATCTCCTTCTTCTCACAGAAATCATACACATCTGTTTCCACAGCAACAGTGAGAACCGAGGCAAGGATGGCTGTTTTATCACCTCATTTACATATGCACCTAATTATCTTAGCCATAAGACCAACAGTGCTAATGAGTAGATACATTTTATACATATAATGTCATCTCATGTCCCCAGATTACAATCAGGATTTAAGCAGTAAAACCTTATTGTATTTCTATTAACATAGTCATAAATAAATGAATAATAATAATAATAATATAATAATAATAATATAATAATAATAATAAATTAACAAGTTTTGGATGGTGTCAGCAATTATTGAAGATTTTTTATTTATTTAAGTTATAATTATAATTAGATACCATTCTCTAATTTAAATAAGTTAAGATTATTTTTAGTTTTAGTCTTATTTATCCTTTATGATATTTTGACTTTTTATTTGATTATTTGCTCTCCTATTTTTATTAATTTTAATAGCTTTTTAATCCTATATATATATATATATATATATATATATATATATATATATATATATATATATATATATATATATATATATGCTCAGGGTTATGCAGTACAGAGTGACAAATCCCAATATTATTATTGAGAGGGTTCAGACTTCAAATTGTGCATTTGTGTTTTTGGATATATCAGGTAGAAAAAAGGTTATTATTACTTTTATAAAGGGTAAATCTTACCACTACTTGAATATGGGAATGGATTTTATTTCATTTTAGCTCTACACACATGACTGAGCAAAAATATAAAAAATGGGTCATATGGGGAAAGAAATAGCACAGATACACATGATCATGTGGTTTTATTGTCGTTTTGGTTTGTTTGTATGACAAAAAAACAATAATAAAAATTGCGCTCATTTTGAGAGTTCTGCATTTTTGCGACATCATTCCCATATTCAAGTAGTTTTAAAATTTACCCTTTATAAAAGTAATAATAACCTTTTTCCTACCTGATACAGTATATCTGAAAACACAAATGCATAATTCGAAGTCTTAGGCCTCTCAATTAACACATATCTGCAAGGTTTCCATATAGGCACATATAAGTTTTACTTTCCCCGTTAATAATTTGCTTACTGTTTCCTTTTTATTATTTATATCCTATTTCTTTTTTTACTTTATTTCCCTTAACCCATTTGTAACCCTGTTTATAATGCTTTGAATTAGTTTTTATGCACCGTTATTTCACTTCCAACATGTTCCTTTCTCTTTCTTTTTCATTATTCCTTCTTTTCTTTCTTTTTAGCTTGAATATATTGCACATACTTAAATTTTTTCTTTCTTTTTTCAAATTAATTTCTTTCTTAAATTTTTTAACTTTTTTCGTTCTTATTTACTTATTTATTTATTTTTCCCCTTTCATCCATTTCTTTCATTCACTCCTCCATCCATTTATTAGATTTACAGTATTAGATCTATTTGTTGTCAGACGCATCACATGCTTAAATATTGACCTTAAATTTTGCATCAGCTATTCTGGTGTGTGTGTGTGTGTGTGTGTGTGTGTGTGTGTGTGTGTGTGTGTGTGTGTGTGTGTGTTGGGGTCACCTGGTTTCTCTGCATTATTGCACACAGTCATCGCACAACCTTGAGAAGTCATAAAGAGGATAGGATTTGCACTGCAAAAAGAAAAAAAAAAAAAACGAAAGAAAAAATGCATTAAAAGTGAATAAAAAGAATTTAAGATTCTATATCAAGATTTTCTTTTAAGATGTTTTGCTGTTCAGCAATGAGTTACTAAATTGTTCTCAATGTTATTATTGCCAAATGTTGATTAATCAAAAATAGGTGTGTATGTTAAATGTTAAAAATGAATTCTGACAGGAAATGTGAGGAATTTATATATGTATATATATATATATATATATATATATATATATATATATATATATATATATATATATATATATTTTTTTTTTTTTTTCTAACACTAGCTAACTATTTTCCTCTCGCTGTTGCGCCGTAACAACACAACCACAATCTCAGCAATATTCTCTCAGAATGAGTCTTCAAATTAAAGAAATCACAGATAATCTGAATTTCACAGCTAAACAAAGGCATTTACTCTGAGAGATGGTCAAAATGTCACTGTGCTAGACATGACAAAAACAGAGCTTAGACCGATAGTAAGCTTATACCGAGCGTGTCCTCAGTTGTGATGCCGTTTCAGAAATTCATGCTGCAGCCATTGAGATGAAATCCTTATGAAGAGCTTTGTACCATCTGCCAGGGACTTTGAGACACAAGTCGCTGACATTGCAGCTCCCCCGTGGACACGACGTGACTTCAAACACAATTTTCCACCAAGCCTGCAGGTAAAAAGTATCTAGAAGTGACACTTGCTGTAAAGCAAAGCTCCCAACCTCATTAACTTTTGAAATCTTTCTTTGTTCATACAGCAGTTTCATTTATACATTAGATTGATTATTTCCAGCCTGTTATCTGTTATTTAATAATACGTCAATTGCTAGGACTGAAACTGCCCTATGAACCGGTTTGTTCCCAAGTAGTGAAACGTTTGTATACAACTAGACTTTCAGCCTTACACTGTAAAATAAAGCTCCTCTCAAGATTTCTTTCTCGATGCTAAAAATTGTAGAAATTTTATTTCTACAAATCTCTTTTTAACATTGTCCATTAGCCACAGTATACACAGTACTGTATATATTGAAAAGCAATGACATTTTAAAGAAGGCTGATCATCTTGGAGCCAACTGTGGTCTTTCCCATGAGCATTTAGTGAGGGGAAGACCTGGTCCTTGCCAACTTGCAGAAGAGATACATCTGTCTGTTGGAACTGTACAGGGAATCATGGACCAACACCACTTGCACACTACAGGAACTCGGCTGGGAGTTATGGTCAGTTCCCCTGTAGAGTCCTGACCTCATATCAAGCATAAAGGCTTACAGCTTGTTTAAGCCATTAAAGGAGTTCCAGTGACTCAGATGTGAAGCAGCCATTCAGATAATGGCTCCGGAGAAAACGTTCTACCTTGATGGTATCCAAGCACTTGTGAAACACTGGGATAAGTTCATTAGTTTAGCAAGGGGATTATACTGTATAGAGAAATCCATTTTTAACTGAGTTTTAACTGTTATACCTATGTTGCTATTCTTCACAGTTAAAAACAAAGTCCTAGTTTGACTCGAATGCTCTTCATGAATGAAAGTGGGTATAAGTGGTTATGTTTTAAAGGAAGGGACCTAATGTGGGTGTGTCTTGAATGCCATAGAATTAAATAAGAGTGGCTTTAAATGGGTGTGACTAAAATGAAGAAATAAAAGGTGTCTTAAGTAGATAAAATGACAGCAGCTGTAATTGCAATAACATATCCAGAAATGAGAGTGTCTATAAGAGGGGACATCCTGAAGAAAATACATCAAAGGGATTTTAAATATTTGTTTCCTAAAAAAGATAATGGGAATGATGTCAGTGACAATGCCATAAACAAAATTGGGAGTGGCCATAATGGAAATGGGTATGTCTTGGGCACAAAAAAAGCAAAGAAAATGGAAAAGAAAGTGTCTTAAAAAGAAGAAATGAGAGCAGTTATAAGTGAGTATTTTCTGAAGAAAGGGGCTGAGAGTGCTATAGGAGCACATGTCTTAAATAAATTAATAACTGCTATTATTAACTTTCAAGACATTAAGACATGTCTTGAAGGTAATTAATGAATAAAAAAAAAAGATAATGAGAGTGCTATAAGAGGGAGTGTCTTGAAGAAATGAAACAAAACCGGCTGTAAGAGGGTGTGTCTTGAAGGCCATTGATACAAATTAGAATAGTAGGAGTTGTCTTGAAGTCTTACTTCCATACTGTCAGTCATGCTCACTAGCTTAGATTTTAAATTAACAAAGTTATTTGAAGTCTTGGTTATATAATTCTCTCGGTTTCATGAGAGAACAAAAAAACAGTTGTGATAGTATGATATTTATGCCAATCATAAATTCTCTTCTTTATATATATATAATCTGAATTGTTTTTTTTTTTTTGTTTTGTTTTTTGTTTTTTTGATGTGGACTATAAGTTTTGCAAATTCAGACATTATTTTTAGAAGCACACGAACAGCAAGTCTCCTACCGTCAGATACTTCATTATTTCTGCAGCATGAAGTGGTGCACAGTGCGGGGGTTGGACTCCCATGTCGGCACTTTATGGCGGGAAGAATGGTCTAAAAGAATGATTACATCATAATTTATGTAATGCTGGGAATCATTTCCTGTTCAGAGACCACACACACACATACACACACACACACACACACTTGCTTATTTGTTTCAACTGAACTGAGCTTCTCATTAAGTGATGTACTGTATTGTGCGATGTAAGTGCTGCTTCCAACACATCGACATCAGGAAAAAAGATTCACTTGCTGCGTAATATTTCCCACCCGCTTCCAGCCATGATTTTAAATGAAAAACTGTAAATGTAGCTACTGATTCAGAGCAACTCCATAAACTCCAAAACTTCATAAACACATTCGTTTACTAACGAATCAACTAAACATCTGTTTCTTTGGCCTCAGGTTTCATCTGGATGTCGACCGAATAGAATAATTAGCACTAATTTAGTCCACAGAGAAGTCGAACAGAAGAAGGACTACAGTTCAACATACATTTTCTTTACTTTAATACTTGAAGCTGTACAGAGAACAGGGCTGACAAGTGCTAACACTACATAATGAAGTTAAAGCAATGCTAACAAGTTCATGGTACCACTTATTCACTTAATAGCACTAATCTTATTTCCCCTAATTCTAATCAAGTCAAGGTATTATTTCTGTCAGTGTTGGTGAAGGCTAGTTTGTTTATGCTAACAATGGAAAGGAACTAATGCTTACAGCTTTCTTATTAGCAATGTAGCTGTAAAATATTATCTTTAATACAAACTACACAGATTCCCATTAAGCTTGAAATTATAGTTCAGTGAGCAGTACAATAAGTGTTAACAGTTAATAACAAGATAACAAGACCTCTGATGTGTTTTTCACATTTTAAGGTTTTTTTTTTCTTTTTCTTCATTAGGAATAATTATAGATACACTATTTATAATGTCATCTAATCATGCTATGGTAGCGATAATGCTAACGTGACATTTGATCTGCTGATTTTGAAGCTCATCTTATCAAGTGACATTTAAATTTTTTTTTTAAAAGCTTGTTATTTACAGAATTAAAACATAAAAAGATAAAGCTCAGAGCATCCATTAATCTCTGTGAAACTTCGTGAAAGTGTGCTTACAAATTAAATATGAATGTTAATTTAATGCTGACAATTTAACAGTAGCTCACAGATGACAAAAAATACCTTTTTTTAATTAATATTATTGTTGTTAATGTTGGATTTCTTTTAACCTTACAGTTGTTAAACCTGCTGAAAATCTAGGATTTTTTCTTTTTTATATTTTCTGTCAGTACAGACAGCCTGAGTTTTAAAATGTTAAGTGTTTAGTCTTGCTGGCTAATATTTTTTGCATTATGACTAATATTTGCTAATAAGCAAATCGGCTTCGGTTGTTTTATAAATATTATGGCTAAATTACACATTACAACAGATAGAAGTCCTGTGATGATTAATTTAAAAGTAAGGATCATTAATGCACATTTGAACACATTTATCTTTTTTTTTTTTTTTTACCTTAGCAATTTCATATTATCTCAGGAAATTCTCCTTAGGCTTGTTGTATCTTTACATTTGTGTAAATAATTTTGTTATATTGTGTTTGCTGGTGTACTGTAGCTAACCATTTAAAATTTTATAAAATAAAACAAAATGTTATCAGAAATCCTAGCATTGTGATGTGCGCTATGTACTTATGTCTGTTAATTAGCTTTAATATCATTTCACATTTTAGCAGTTTGACTGATATGCTAACTACCTAAATAGATTTCATTCAGTATCTCTCTTTTATGCTAATCACCCCTTTAGTTTTTAAGAAAGTAGCATTTCTGATGATGCACATGTTACAGAAAGTCCCCGACATATGAAACAAGTTCCTTTCTGAGAGCTCGTTTGTAAGTCCAATTTGTTTTCAAGTTGATCAAACATTATCTAGGTCCTAGGATACTAACAGAACTGTATAGACAGTACACAGTATATTACAGTACAGTGGTCTTTAGATTTGTGCTTCAGAATTGTAGTTGAATGTTTCTGTTACATATAATAATGCTTATAAGAGCCCTTGTGCAGGGCTTCTGATGGGATTAATGAACAGAAGGATGTGAGAGTGCTTATGACATTCACGGAAAGACCTTCCTGTTTGGAGATAGCATGGGATTTTTAATTGGAGACCTGAAAACTGAAAACAAAAATCTAACAGCGATCCGCCATCTACTCGATACCAGAGCAGGCTCTGAAAACTAAAAATAGTCCTCCATAGAACAAGTCAACCCTTTCTGAGGGCTTTTGTGTTATTTACAGTATATGTGTATTTTTTAACTTTTAACTTAAAACCGCAAGCGCATTTTTGACAGATGGTGTGGCGCTCTCTTTTGCTTAATAACGCCACTTGTTTATGTAGGCACTGACTAAGTCTTTGTTTTTGGTCTTGAAATGAGCTTCATCTTTGTCTTGGCCCTGATATGATACCGGGTGCTACCTAATGTTTCACACAAATTGATGCCATCTTCTGGCAGCCACGCAGATCTGTCTGTTTAAAATTCCATGGCGTAGTTGCCAGAGATCTGCCCATTCTAAACAGTGCAGAGTTTTTTCCTTTCTTTTCATCTTGCTAGATTCTCTCAATTAATTTAACTTTTGCCTCCATCATTTTTGCTTGCCGCTTTTTAGCAGTACCAGCTTAATCATTGCTGCTTTTATGCTAGCTTCCAGGCATCCTGTGATGCACACTGCATGCACGTAACAATGTAGGCCAGTCATGTGATCTAACTTTTGCAATTGAACGTGCACAAAAGTTCCTAACTTGAATAAAAATGCCTTGAATGAAAATGTAATAAAAATGATCTTGTATAAATATGCCCTCAGGCCCTCCATGAATAAAAGCATTGTATGTAATATGTGCTATAATTCTTACGCCCTTAATAGATAACATTGTTTTCTGTAAGAATAGTTTTATTTTTCACTAGTATTTTAGTGGGTAATTTCTGGTTGGTTCTACTACTCACTTTCAGCTTGCATTTTATTTAATTAAATATTAGCATTATCAATTTAGATATTTTGTTAATTTAAACCAGCTAGATGCTGCATACTTTTAGTACTTTTAACATGCTTTTGTGTAAGATAATGTTACTGTATTGTAAGCTGTGCTGATTATATTATGGTTATTGCATTTTAAGCATTTTAGCTTCAATGTATTTTAATAATCATTAAATTAATTATATTCAATCACAAGGTTTATTCTTAAGCTAGCGGTCATATATCCGTAGCAAGGGATATCTATTTTTAATAATAGTTTTAGTAATGTATCTTCAGGTTAATTTGTAGCTCACAAATAGCATTTAAGCATAATGTATAATTCGCACTACTAGTATTTTAGTGTAGAATTGAATAGCTGAGGAGCTATCTGACAATTAGCGACGTCGGCAGTATGGTGTTTGGCGTCCTTCATGTTAGCTGTCTGACAGTAGTGACTCCCAATCCATATTCATGAGGACTTAAAGCCTATCTTGGGAATTATGTGTAAAAAAAAAAAAAAAAAAAAAACTGTATGCACAGTCGCTGACTGCAGTTGCAAAGTGCCCTTGAAACTCTTTATCAGGCAATTTTCATCGTGTCAATGAGGTCTCTCGCTATCTCTCTCTCTCTCTCTCACACACACACACACACACACACGCATACACACACAGCATGCTGACATGTGAATCAGGCTAATCCACACACACGCTAACTCATATACTCAGTATTGTCATGTCACCAGTTTCATTTAAAAAGATTAGCTTTGCTATGATTTTAGCTGTCATTTTCAATATAGTCTATGGCTAGCACCCGAATCAGCATTTATCCAAGATTATCAATATCATATATTTACTTAGCTGATGCTAACAACGAACATGCATTTGTTATGGGTAATGCTTAGCTTTAATGCTAATACCTGTTTTAGCTTCTATGTACTTTAGTTCGATATACTATTGTTCTTTTTTCATGCATTCGCCTTTTCTATTTCTTATATAATTTATTATTTTCCATATGTTTATTTTTATTTTTTATACATTTTCTTTATTATTTAGTTCAACTTTTAATTGTCATCTTTCTTGTGCCATGTGTTTATCTATCCTTTGCCTTTTTATTTATTTTTTCCTTTTTTAAAAAAAATATTTTTCACCTTTTAGTTTAACTTTTTCCATTGTTACAGTATATTTTTTAACCAATGAATTTTTTTTGCCCTCATCCTCCTTCCCTTTTCCTTTTTTTGTGATTTATATTAATGTTTTGTTTATTTAATTATTTCTATATAATTTTCTACCTCATAATATATATATAATAATCTACCTCAAAGTCCTTCCCCTCTTTTTCCAATTTATTACTTTCTCCACTGTTTTCTCTTGTTTTCTTCCTTTCTTTTTCCATTCCATTTTTACTTCCATATGTTTGCCCTCAACCACCTTCCTTCTTTCTTTTTCCATTATGCTATATGTTTTTTTTCCTCCATATTATACCTCCACTTTTATTAAGCTACTATCATCCTCCATGTATTTTTCTCCCCACTGAATACCCTTGTCTTGGTAAATGGGACACGATCAGCCCACGCTTGGCTCCTCGGGCATCAATGACTCTTTGAGCAGAGAATTAAAGGGCATGTGCATGGCTTGCAGAGCTGATGCGATAAGCTTCACACACTTCAAAGCTCACAGTTATGAAAGGAGCAGTGTGAAGACAGGAAATACCAACATGACCAAACATCATCATCATCATCATCATCATCATCATCATCATCTTCATTACTGATACATACAGAGATTTACATACAGTATGTGTGTCATATGTGTTATAGAGCAGGTTTATTACATGGTGAAATGGTGTTACTTGCATTCATTCAACATTATCTCATTCTCATGTAGTCAACATTGCTCTGACATAATTTCATCAAAGTAATTCAAAGTTATAAAAACAATCTTATACCAACGTTATCCAGACATCTATATTTTGCCATAATGTTTTGAGAACCAAATAGTCCTGGTGGCTCTGTATTTATATTTTGGCCACACACCCCTAGTGTTAAGTGACACCAAACACTGAACTGGGGGGAATAAGTGATCAAGTGAATGTTTAATCTGTGACTGACTCAGTGCTCGGCCCACAGCAGGCTTTGGGCGCCTTTAGCAGCTTCGTTCCTACAAATCATGTTGCATTAATGTTCAAGACAGGGATATGGGGACGGATGAGGACAAAAAGTGCAGAGATGACATGGGAAATTAATCATCCGGAACATTCTTGGATTACGATAATGTCAGCTTTTGACTATTATAAAGCACAGGCTAGTTCAGTGTGTTAGCACTTTTCTCTTTGACTTCAGGCCAAAATATAGTGTACATATTCTAGTGCTTCTCAAAAAGTTTAATATTCTGGAATTTTTTTTTTTTGCTTTGCTTTAATTTAATACAAAATTGAAACACATATATTAATATAGATGTATTACATGTAAAGTGAAATATTTTTAACATTTTCTTTTGTTTCATGAATACAACTTACAGCTTGTTAAAATATCGTTATAATATTTCATTTTGGATGTGACTAAATTATTATTCATACCGAATAAATATTGTACCTATATTGTATCTCCCTGTCTAGTTTGGAAAGACAACTGATTCGACAGCTGTCTAGAAGACCATAACTGACACCCATGACAAGGAGGGTAAGCCACAAAAGGTACTGTTTTAAAGCATATTCATGGACAGTTGTCTGGAAGGGGAAATGTGTGGTAAGAAAAAGTGCACAGGCAAGAAGAATGAGGCACAGGAGTGTGCCTCCTCACTGTGCCTTGAAGTCCAGTGTGAATTTCCCACAATTGGTGATGATTTGTGGTGCCAGTTCATCTACTGGTGTTTGTCCACTGCGTTTTATCGAGTACAAAGTCAAGACAGCCAACTACAAATAGATTTCAAAGCACTTCATGGTTCTGTTTGCTGACAGGCTTTATGGAGGCTCCTTTTTCAGCAGCACATGAGCTCAGTGCAAAAACTTAACTGGTTTTAACATTAACTGATTTCAACATTAACTGGTTTGCTGACAATGATATTGGTGTACTTTATTGGTCTGTCCTGAGCCTCATCCAGAATCTATGGGGTATTGTCAAGAGGAGGATGAGAAACACCTGACCAAACGGTACCGACAGGATGAAGGCTGCCATTAAAGTAACCTGCTCTTACTAACACCTCAAAGTGTCATAGGCTGATCATATTGATGTGCTAAAGGATCCCTGATGATGTATTTACTGCATTAAGGAACATAGAAATGAACATTCAGAAGCTGGACATTTGTGTAATGCAATTTTTTTTTCTACCAAATTTTGCTTTTATTTTTTTTCTGTAATCGTTGAAAATAAAACAAACAAATAAACAAACAAGCAAACAAATATACACAATATATACACATATATATATATATATATATATATATATATATATATATATATATATATATATATATATATATAAACAGTCGTGTCCAAAGGTTTTGGGAATGACAAAAATATTAGTTTTCACAAAGTTTGCTGCTAAACTCCTTTAGGTCTTTGTTTCAGTTGTTTCTGTGATGTACTGAAATATAATTACAAGCACTACTTCATAGGCAAGCCTACTTCATAGGCTTTTATCGACAATTACATGACATCAGTATTTGCAGTGTTGGCCCTTCTTTTTCAGGACCTCTGCAATTCGACTGGGATGCTCTCAATCAACTTCTGGGCCAAATCCTGACTCATAGCAACCCATTCTTTCATAATCACTTCTTGGAGTTTGTCAGAATTAGTGGGTTTTTGTTTGTCCACTAGGCCATCTTCCAAAAGTCCTCGCCTCACTGTGTGTGCAGATGCGCTCACACCTGCCTGCTGCCATTCCTGAGCAGCTCTGCACTGGTGGCACTCCGATCCCGCAGCTGAATCCTGGCGCTTGCTGGACTTTCTTGGACACCCTGAAGCCTTCTTAACAAGAATTGAACTTCTTTCCTTGAAGTTCTTGATGATCCTATAAATTGTTGATTTAGGTGCAATCTTTAGCCACAAGCCACAATATCCTTGCCTGTGAAGCCATTTTTATGCAACACAATGATGGCTGCACGCGTGTCTTTGCAGGTCACCATGGTTTACAATGAAAGAACAATGATTTCAAGCATCACCCTCCTTTTAACATGTCAAGTCTGCCATTCTAACCCAATCAGCCAGACATAATGATCTCCAGCCTTGTGCCCGTCAACGTTCTCACCTGAGATAACAAGATGATTACTGAAATGATTTCAGCAGGTCCTTTAATGACAGCAATGAAATGCAGTGGAATTTTTTTTTTTTTTTCGGGATTAAGTTAATTTTCATGGCAAAGAATGACTATGCAATTCATCTGATCACTCTTCATAGCATTCTGGAGTATATGCAAGTTGCTATTATAAAAACTTAAGCAGCAACTTTTCCAATTTCCAATATTTATGTAATTCTCAAAACTTTTGGCCACAACTGTACAAAACGGGATACAATCAGTTCTCTCCAAGAGTTTTCTTGGTCTTCCAGAACTTATCTTGAACGCTTAGGGTGCCCAAACTTTTGCACAGTGCCATAACACTGCTTTTATTTTTAATTTTTTTGTTCAGTTTATGGCATATGAAGTAACTATGCATCGTTTGCTGAAAATATTGTTCATTTTTTCCATTTCCTAGAGAGACTGTGTTAACATCTTTTCAATAAAAAAAGTCACCAAAATCTGTTATTTATCAAAGGGTGCCTAAACTTTTGCATAAGACTATAGTTAATGATTTTTACCTCGGATTGCGAGTAACACGGTTTGCGAGTGTTCCGCAAGACGAACAAATATTTGTAATAAAATTTGACTTGAAAAACAAACAAGTCTTGGTTTACGAGTACCGAGTATCATGTATCATGCATTGCGCTTCTAGTTTTGGCGCTGAGTGTCACGTGAGCCACCAGTTTTTCTCTCTCTTGCACTGCAGAATAGTGGGTAATTGTCTCCCCTGCTGGGTCTTAGTGCGTGTCTCTTACTGGTATAATCAACAGCCGTAGACACGTGTACTGTTTACTATAACACTGTGACCACGTGTGTGTGGGTAAAACTTATTTTATTTTGTGTTTGTATGCGTGTGTGTACAGCACGTGTGTACTGTTTCTTATATATTTAAATAAATGCACATATAAAGCAAAAGCAAGTCTACTTAGAGATATACCTTAGCTTCACATACATACACAAACACACACACATACGCGTACATACACACATGCATACACACGCCTGCGCGCATAAACGGAAACACTTATCTGTTGGGATTTATTTTTGTTTTTTTAAAGGTAAAGCTGTGGAATGAATAATTAAAGTTTCCATTATTTCTTATTTCTTATTTCTTATTTGGTTTACGAATGTTTTAAAATATGAGCCCACATCCAGAACGAATTATGCTCGTAATCCAAGGCTCCACTGTACTTGATTTCTCTTTGGGCTAACCTTAAAATTTCATAAAATTTGTTAAGCAAACTTTGTTAATGTTAGAAATGTTTTTGTTATACAATGGTTGGTGAATATCACCTATCTGAGTTGTTATTGTTGCTTGACAATTATAGAGAAAGTTTCTAAATTACTGCATTTTTTGCAGTCGTACTCTGGAATAAATAAGGAGAGAACAATGAGCCAAGCAGTGATTATAGGTACTGTGCTTGTGTCCCCTCACAAGACCCGTAGAAAGTAAATACCAAAATGTTACTGTTTTGTTATTACTTGTATTGTTATTACTGTATTACTGAACATTTTTACAATTTACAATGATTGTAATGTTTTAACAAGTTTTCATGTGTTGCCTTGGTTTGAGCAGCTGTTATTTTGCAATTTAATGCATAATAATAATAATAATAATAATAATAATAATAATAATAATAATAATAATAATCAACATCAGCATAATCATTGCTATGATTTTTTTTTTAGTTTAAATGTAACAAGTAGTCTCTGATATGCAATTTAAGAATAATTTATAGCTATTGTTTTTACTTTTTTAATAATAATTTAATAAGTTTTAATAAATATTTTTTGTTACCTACATTTTTTTTCTGTGGCTTGTTCATTGGGTCATTTTTTAACTCTGATGTGTTTATTGTATATTTTATAGATATTTACAGAACAATACATTTCTTCTTTTATTTGGATTTTTTTATCTAATAATATTTATATTGTAGATTTTTTATTTTATTTTAAACCTAAAAGTTATGTTCTAATCAAGTAAACCTTTTGTTAGGAACCTCCACCAGAGGTCACTGTTCATGTCTGTGTAGTTCTTGTTGGTTGACTCAGTTTCCCAGAATGCACCTCAGTCAGGTGATGAGTGCTCACCTGAACTGAGGTGGCTCATTAGAGCTTCTATAAATAGCAGTTTGTTCTGGGAAACTGGGTCGAGCATTGTTTGTTGGTATGTTGTGTTTGTTTGTTTTCGTACATACCATCATGTGGGCATTCCTTTTTGTTTGTTTCTTTGAGTTTATATTTTAGTTATATTGTTTTTTCTTTGTTTTTCTAGAGGGCTCTATTGTTTGTTTTCTTGATGTTCCTTGTGACTGTAGATTCACGGAGCTGCTCTGTTCAGTGTGTAGTTAGGCTGTGTCTCCTCCTGTGTACTGTGTAAGTACTGTTCTGTCTTCTGGTTTATTCCCTTGTATGTGTAGCCACATGAGGGCTTAGCCGTTAGCAGGGTTAGCTGCTAGTAGGCCTTGATGGCTAGTAGGGTTAGCCCCTAGTAGGGTTAGCCTCCAGTAGGCTAGCCTCTAGTGGGATTGACTGCTAGTGGTTCTGGTCACCAGTAGGTTAGCCGCTAGTTTGGTATAGCCCCATGTGTGCCCTGCCTTTTGTCTTCCGGTCCCCTAGGTCAGTACTAACCCAGTTAGCCACTAACCCCATTAGATACTAACCCGGTTAGGTCAGCATCCAGTGTCTCAGTATTCCATGTAGCTACTAACCTCACTAACCACTAACCCAGCCAGTCTAGTCCCTGAGACCCTGTCTTTAGTCTGTATCCCTGGTCCTGTCTCTCCTGTCTAGCCCTGTCTCTAGCTCCAGCCACATCCTGTCCAGTCTTGTCTCTAGTTCCCCTATGTGTCTTTAGTTAGCTCCAGCTCCATGTTTCCTTATCCCTGGTTCCTTCTGTCAGCTCCCCATGTCAGCTCCTAGCTCCCCATGTCAGCTCCTGGTTCCCTGTGTTCAGTTCCTGTGTTTTTCCTGAGCCCTAGTTTTAGTTTGAGTTTGTTGTTTTCTTCATTTGTCTGTTTTTGAGTTTTGTTAAAGACTCTTTCTGTTTGCACACCCCTCTGCATTCATGCCTACCATATATGCCCACGGCAACATCAGCCGGTCTAGCCACTACAACCAGCTAGCCCATGACACCTTTGTTTAATAAACAGAGAAACTTAAATTTTGAATGAAATAATCAGTTACGCATTTAATTTTGTAAAATAAATACTGAATGTATACTTTAAAATTACAGTATATTGCTGGCATCTGTGCTAAGTTACTGTCATTTAACAGGAAATATTTTTACTATATATATATATATATATGCTCAAAAAAATAAAGGGAACACTTAAACAGCACAGTGTAACTCCAAGTCAATCACATTTCTGTGAAATCAAACTGCCCACTTAGGAAACAATCCTGATTGACAATCAATTTCACATACTTTTGTGCAAATAGAATATACAAAAGGTGGAAATTATAGGCAATTAGCAAGACACCCCCAATTAAGGAGTGGTTCTATAGGTGGTGACCAGAACCTCAGTTCCTACGCTTTCTGGCTGATGTTTTGGTCACTTTTGAATGGTGGCAGTGCTCTAGTGGTAGCATGAGACAGAGTCTACAACCCACACAAGTGGCTCAGGTAGTGCAGCTCATCCAGGATGGCACATCAATGTGAGCTGTGGCAAGAAGGTTTGCTGTGTCTGTCAGTGTAGTGTCCGGAGCATGGAGGCTCTACCAGGAGACAGGCCAGGACATCAGGAGACTTGGAGTAGGAGGGCAACAACCCAGCAGCAGGACCGCTACCTCTGCCTTTGTGCAAGGAGGAACAGGAGAAGCACTGCCAGAGCCCTGCAAAATGACTCCCATCAGGCAACAAATGTGCATGTGTCTACTCAAACAGTAAAAAACAAACTCCATGAGGGTGGTATGAGGGCCCGACGTCCACAGGTGGGGGTTGTGCTTACAGACCAACATTGTGCAGGACGTTTGGCATTTGCCTTGAACACCAAGATTGGCAACTTTGCCACTGGCGTCCAGTGCTCTTCACAGATGAAAGCAGGTTCACACTGAGCACATGTGACAGATGTGACAGAGTCTGGAGAAGCCCTGGAGAACATTCTGCTGCCTGCAACATCCTCCAGCATGACCGGTTTGGCAGTGGGCCAGTAATGGTGTGGAGTGGCATTTCATTTTGGAGGGCTGTACAGCCCTCCATGTGATCGCCAGAGGTAGCCTGACTGCCAAGATGAGATCCTCAGACCCCTTGTGAGACCATATGCCAGTGCAGTTGGCCTTGGTTTCCTCCTAATGCAAGACAATGCTAGACCTCATGTGGCTTGAGTATGTCAGCAGTTCCTGCAAGATGAAGGCATTGATGCTATGGACTGGCCGTCCTTTACCCCGAGCTGAATCCAATTGAGCACATCTGGGACATCATGTTTCGCTTCATCCACCAACGCCACATTGCACCACAGACTGTCCAGGTGTTGGCGAATGCTTTAGTCCAGGTCTGGGAGGAGATCCCTCAGGAGACTATTCGCCACCTCATCAGGAGCATGCCCAGGCGTTGTAGGGAGGTCATATATGCACATGGAGGCCACACACACTACTGAGCCTCATTTTGACTTGTTTTTAAGGACATTACATCAAAGTTGGATCAGCCTGTAGTGTGTTTTCCACTTCACTTTTGAGTGTGACTCCAAATCCATGAAAAAGATCATGTGGTCTCTATTCTAGAGCGATGGGTGTGCCAGGGTAAGTAGGGAAGCACTCAAAGCGATGCACCCTTCATGCATAGTGACCACAGTACAAGCATCTTGAAGCAACTATGTAACCTCGGGTTGCTTCAGTTCAGCAACATGATCCATGGTTTTGGAGTTTCTCTCACTCAATAGTCTAGTCATCATGATTTGGCCTATGTAACAGCAGCTGTAGTCACAGTTTCTTATTACAATGGCACCTGGAAGTAGGTGAGATGTATTAAGCGGCAAACGAACCTATTAAGTTGGAAGCAAAACAAATGGACAAGCATAAGGATTTGAGTGACTTTCAGAAGGGCCAAATTATTATGGCTAGATGACTCCAAAGTCCAAAACTGCAGATCTTGTTTGCTGTTCCCAGAAGGAAAAAAAAAGAAAAAGAGGTCAAGCAGCCACAGGGCCATGGGCGGCTCATTGATTTACATGGGGAGCAAAGGCTGGCCTGTGTAGTCAAATCCAATAGAAGAGCTACTGTAGCCCAAATTGCTGAAAAGGTTAATGTTGGTTCCAGTAGAAAGGTGTCAGAACAGACAGCGCATCACTATTTGGGTGGCAAAAGGGGAACCTGCTCAATATTAGGCGGGTGGACATAATGTTATTGCTTACCAGTGTAGATTAATTTGTCCCTGTTTTTGTTCTTTGCTTTGAAAGTATTGGAACAGCAGTTGAGACCAACATATGAACATAAGATGAGAGACAAGAATTTTGGCCTTTTTTTTTTTTTTTTGGATTTCCTGATACGTATATATAAAGTCATGTTGGTTTGAATATAGTCATCATTATGTGTGTGTGTGTGTGTGTGTGTGTGTGTGTGTGTGTGTGTGTGTGTGTGTGAGAGAGAGAGAGAGAGAGAGAGAGAGAGAGAGATTTCTTTTCGACAACAGGTGTATGAAGAAGAAATTTATCTTGATTATGTGATATTTTACGTTCAGTTTATTTTTACCACACTAAGAAGCCACACTCTCTATCTCTAAACTTATACTCTGAGTTTTCCCTGGTTTACACTATGCAGAGATCTGGAAACCATCGATTTACACAGCTCGGAACACAGAACTCCCACTTACTCCCTCACACACACACACACACACACACACACACACACACACACACACACACACACACACACACACACACACACCTTGTGAACTCCAGTGAAACCATTATGTTTTAAAAGCCTGGACCTACGCCAGGTGCCGGATCGCTGTAACACCACAACAAAAAACCAGATCAGATACAATAGTGTAGCATTTCAAATGGCAGATCAAGGGAAGGGGAGGAGTGTACTTTTCTTTTAGGGCACCTAATTCTAGTTTGCATTTTATTCACACTCAATACTTTACTACAGTAAAATAAAAAAATAAAAAAATAATAAGTCAGTAGACTAAATGCTAGTAAGATTTAACAAAGCAGATAACTATTTTTTTATTTGTTCATTTGTTTTACATCTGTCCAGTAAACCTCATGGATGGTTACAGATGTACAGTTGTGAAAACTGTGAAAATGTTCATAAAAGCCACAGTCTGCTCATGTACTAAGCACTGTTTAACGAGGTGGGCACAAGTTAGTAAAAGTACAATGAAATCACTTGAAATACTGTACAAACAAACTTTGTTTTAGACCAGGAGCACTGGAGTTACCGTCATTGTTTTATATTAAAGAACATTTTAAGTGGAAGGAAATCTGATTAAATACAGGAATTTGTGTCTTGTTTATAAATTCTTGCATAATGCCGCTCTTTCTCCACTTAAAAAGTTTATTACACAGAGAAAAGATACTCATCAGGCTACCTGAGGAACAATCCGATTGCATTGTTTCATTTAGAGGAAGTAATTTTAGCCAGTCAACATGTTCTCTTAAAGCGTCGCAAGAAGTGGATGTTATTCAGTACCAAATACACACATACTGTAAGAAACTCTCAGGTCAGCTGAACTCAGGGTTTACTGATTGTACAGAGTATGCTGTGTAAAAATAGCACTGCTCTGTTATTTTGGTACTTGCCTCATGACTTGCTGGCAAGGTTTTGTGCTTTTTTGTGTGTGTGTTTGTGGTGTCTTTAGCCCCCGCTCTAAATTTTTTTTTTTAAATTTTTTTTTCCTGGTGTCGCTAACTTTTACACAAAAACTTGCTGTAACTAAATTGCACCTATACATACATAAGATAGATAGGAAAAAATACGAATTGGACATTAATAAAACTAAGCAAATTTCATAAAGGTGAGTGTTTGTTTTGATGTGAGAGTCTGTGTGCGGGTCAGGGTTTGTGTTTAAGTGATTGTGTTTGCTTGAGTGCATTTAAATGACATATCTGTGGATTTTTATGTTTGGGCAAGTGTTTGTTGTTTTTTTTTTTTTTTCTCTTTTTTTTCTGTGGGTTTTGATTTTTGCACTTGACAATACTGTTCTTTCAAAATCTATTCCAGAACAGCTGAGGTTTGCATCTTACAATCACAACTGAATGTTGACGTGTCAATTCGAATGACATGTAGAAATGAAAACCAAACCTGTGTCCAAACTTTTGACTGGTACGGCATATGTTTGGGTGAGGTTCTGTGCTTACAGGTGTGCGTATGAACAGTTGTGCGTGTTTGGTTGAACAAAATGAGTGTTTGTGTTTTGTGTGTCTCGTGGTAAAGTGAGCATTTTTGTTACGGTCTGGATGAGTACGTGAGTAACTGTGCTTGGGTGAGTGTTTGGATGAATGGTTGTGTTTGGGTAAGTGTTTGGGTTACTCTTGGGTGGGTGTTTATATTTTGGTAAGTGTTTGTCTTTGATTAAGTGCTCGTGTTCGGGTAAGTGTTTATACTCAGGTGGGTGTTTATGTCTGGGAGAGCGATCATGCTTGGGTGAGTGGTTATGTTTGTTTGGGATTGAGTGCTTGTTTGGTTGGGTGTTTGTATATGGCTGAATGGTTGTGTTTGGTTACGAGGTCGTGTGTGGTTGAGTGTTTATTTTTGGATGATTGCTTGGTTTGGTGTTTGTATCTGGATGAGTGGTTGTGCTTGGGTGAATGTTTATGTTGGGGTCTTTGTGTCTGAGTGAATGGTAAGGGAAGATTTTGATGTGTTTTGAGTTTTGGATCTGTTGATTATCTTCTTTGCACAGGTAGTTCTCAAGGATGGCTTTGTTCTTTAGAGTTTTTAGCCGTGACTTAGGCAATGATCACTTTTAGTTTTTATGTAGAGGAGGTTGAATCGCATGCTATGCTTGTGTTGTTGGGTGAGTTTTGATGATTTTTCAGCAGAACTTTGCAAAATTTCAATGTAATTTGTTTATAAGAAAGAGTTTTTATCCTTATTTTTGTCATTAATTAAAGACCATTAATTTCATTACCATATAGAATGCAAAATGTGTATATGTTTCATTGGGTTGCAATGTTTTATCCAATATTAAATAGGTACAGTAATGCTATTTTGTTTGTATTTGTTCATTTGTATTTTATTGTGTTAGAGTCTGCATGCTTTGTCTGTGAGCATCTCCACAAAGTAAAACTCCTCAAGGTTAGACAGGTAATTGGTTTGTTGTAGTTGTTGTTTGTTAAGATACTACCCTGATTTGCCTTTACAGAATTACAAGAATAATCACCCTGTCTGAGTGGGATTTTTTTCCCACAAAAATACAGAAATATCTTCTTTTTTTTTTCTATCAAATTTTTATATCACGCACATTTCCTTGGTACACTGATTCAATAAAATCAAACACTTTTCTGCCTCTGTACCAGACTGAAGGCGTTTAAGAATCAGTTCTTCATGCCAGAGTGAAATGACTTCTACAAAGCAAGCAATAATATTCCCCTTTTTTCTGGTTGTCTTTATAAGCATGTGGAGTGCGTCGATGTGGGCTTTGGTGTGGTGCTTAGGTACCTAGAAAGAAAATTGCTTCTTTTTAGAGGAGTAATGTTTGTGTAACGGTGACAATGTGTGCATTGGGAATACTGCAGAACACTACCTAAACTGTCTTCCCATGCTTGTTTTTGGAGATGTGGCCTTTGTTCCGGTTTGTAGAGAAACTGTCAGTGTCTTGAATGAGGCTGAATAAGTCACTTAAAGCTTTGTACATCTGTCATTGCTATATTTAAACAATTTTGTTGCTGTCACCCGGTAAAAATTGTCTATTTATATCCGCTTATTTCATAAAGTTCGATTTTGTACTGAGTTTCCATTTTATTTATTTAGGACTGTCAGGTTTGAATACGGTGGTCAATTTCTCTTTCCAGATTTGTTGGTTTATTCAACTGACATTTCAGAGTTTTGGGTTGAATGCTTTTTTTCTATTTCATTTTCTTTATCAAACCAATTTAGTTGGCTGAAATAGTTCGGCTTGCCTTAAAAAAATAATTGTTGATCTTTTGAGAACAAAACCATATTTATGAGCAATAAAAGGTCGTAATAATGGTCCTTCATCTTCTTGTTTAGCTCTACCCAGGAGATTCCATTTTATTTGCTCAAATCAGGCACAAAATAGAAAGCACGGATTTGTGTTTTAAATAAAACCACTGAGAGAGTTGCTGCAACATGGGTGTTAAACGTTTGCCATTAGACAGGTTTTTCAAAGAGTTTACAAAAAAGTGTGGATCTATCCCTTCGCTTCCTGACTCAAGTCCAGATACAGAATCGTAATGACTTTTAAGTTATTGTTTATTAAGCTCATTTGAATTTACTTAGACTATGAGGCTAATGTTACTGACCATAGCTTGTACTGCATGTTGATTGTCACAAACAAACGGAGACGGACCAGAAGACTAGCAGTTAGCCCTGTAGCGTGGATGGTAAACCCATAGGGTCAAGTGGAGAAGGGTTTGAGTTGGGATATATGGAATACCGGGTGGATCTGGAGCGCCGCAGGCAGCTGGAGCCAGTAGGTGACTGGGTTAATCCGAAGGGTGATGCGGTATGGACTGATGAATCTGGGGGAGAGCTTCCGTGATTCTGTCCGGAGATGTAGGTTCTTGGTAGATAGTCATACCATATCTGGAACCGTCGTCCCGGGGGGTGTCGACGGCGATGTTGGAGGGTGTAGCGGGTGTTGGAGCGTCGGATGGCGTTGTTTTCGTGGTTCCAGAGCCATCGACACCGGCGGACCAACTGTTGGGCCGACGGTACTTCAACCTCTGGTTCTTGATAGTCGAACATCGGAGGCTGGAAACCGTAGCATGCCTCAAATGGGCTTAGATTGGTGGCGGAGGAGATGTGGAGGTTATGTGATAATTCTGCCCAAATGAGGGAGCGGGCCCAGGAGCACTGGCGATCAGCGACAAAGCACCTCAGGTAGCGCTCCAGTTGTTGGTTGGTCCGTTCCGTCTGACCGTTAGTCTGTGGGTGGTTTCCAGAAGACAGACTACAGGTGGAATTGATCAGATGGCAGAAGGCCTTCCAGAACTGTGAAGTGAACTGGGGCCCCCTGTCCGAGACAATATCCCTTGGGAACCCATGCAGGTGGACTACGTGTTCTAACATCAGTTCGGCTGTGTTTTTGGCTGACGGGAGTCCAGTGAGGGCCACCAGGTGAACAGCTTTGGAGAACCGGTCGACGATCGTGAGGATGGTGTTCTTTCCTTCAGAAACCAGCAGGCCCGTGATGAAGTCGACAGCAATGTGCGTCCAGGGCCGACGGGGAACTGGGAGTGGTTGAAGTTCTCCTGGAGATGGTCGATTGCTGTCTTTGGCCCGGGCGCACACTGGGCATGCCTGGACGAACTCATCAATGTCCCTCCTCATGTTGGGCCACCAGAAGGCGCGTTGGATGAATTGTAGAGTGCGATGCCTTCCGGGGTGACCTGAGAGGAGGGAGGAGTGCCCCCACTGAAGAACCTCTGGCTTGACGATGTTGGGCACATAGAGTTTGCCCAGGCGGCACACCTGCCGGTTCGGTCTCCGCAGCCTGTGCCTGGCAAACCCTCGTCTCTATGTCCCAATGGAGCGGTGCAATGATCTTGGTATGTGGTAGGACAGGCGCGGGGTCCGCCCGGGGGACGTCTTCCTCATACTGTCATGAAAGGGCATCAGCTTTGGTGTTCTTGGACCCCGGGTGGTATGACAGGTGGAAGTTGTAGTCTTCAAAAAATAGAGCCCACCGCGCCTGTCTGGGGTTCAGCTGTTTCAGTGAATGGATGGTGATGAGGTTCTGGTGATCAGTCCAGACAATGAATGACTCTCTGGTGCCCTGGAGCCAGTGTCGCCATTCCTCCAAGGCCCACTTCATGGCTAGCAGCTCGCGGTCCCCTACTCCGTATCGCTGCTGAGTGGGGTCAAATTTCTTGGAGAAGAAGCTGCAGGGATACAGCTTTTGGTCTGGACCTCGTTGGGAGAGAACGGCCCCGGCGCCCACATTCGACGCGTCCACCTCCACAATGAATGGTTTGTTGGCATCTGGATGAAGGAGGATAGGAGCCATAGTGAAGCAATGGCAGAGTTCACGGAAGGCGGTGATGGCAGTAGAGGTGAGGTGGAAGGGGTGAGATGATGGGTGCAGAGCAGTTAGCGGAGCTGCAACCGTATGTAGTCCCGGATAAAGCGACGATAGAAGTTCGCAAACTCGAGGAAACGCTGGAGTTGTTTGAGAGTCCTGGGTAGGGGCCAGTGACTCACAACCTCCAGTTTCTGTGGGTCCATGGCCACACCCTGGGGCGAGATAACAAAACCCAGGAACGTGGTGGAGCGCTCATGGAAAGCGCACTTCTCCAACTGAAGGCCGTCTTCCACTCATCGCCCTCCTTGATGTGCACCAAGTTGTAGGCGCTCCGGAGGTCCAACTTAGTAAAAATGGTGGCACCAGAGAGGGCGTCCAGGGCAGAGTTGGTAAGAGGCAATGGATGTCGGTTCTTGATGGTGATGTTGTTGAGCCCCCGATAATCGACACATGGGCGTAAGCTGCCATCGCGTTTCTTCATGAAGAAGAACCCCGCGGTGGCAGGTGAGGAGGAAGGCCGGATAGTACCTTGGCGCAGTCCACTGGAAACATATTCCTCCATTGCCTGCGTCTCTGTGGCAGATAATGAGTAGAGGTGGCCGCGGGGTGGCATAGAACCTGGCTGAAGGTCGATGGCAAGGTCGTAGGGGCAATGAGGAGGTAGGTGGGTCGCCCGTCTTTTACAGAACACCTCAGCCAGGTCCCGGTAGGCACTCGGGATGTTGTCTGTGTCGACCTCGGGGGCCTCGGACTCCCTAGAACACATCCCAGCCCGGGCCCATAGGCAGAGTTCAGAACAAGTCGGCCCCCATTGTAAGATCTGACTTTGTGTCCAAGATATGAGCAGGTCATGGTGAAGTAACCAGGGGTGTCCGAGAATAAGAGGAGGCGAAGAGATGGGGGTGACGTAGAAGTGGAGCTGTTCCTGATGTTGGCCGATGTTCATGGTAATGGGTTGGGTTTGGAAGGTGATGGGGCTGGAGGAGAGGGGCCAACCATCGACAGATGTAATATTTATGGACTGGGATAACGCCTCGATCTTTACCCCCAGTTTCTTGGCATAAGAAGAGTCAATGAAGTTACCAGCAGCACCGGAGTCAATGAATGCGGTACTTCCGACCCATTTGCAGTGATGGCGTGATGGGCGGCAGTGTGCGAGGGGCTGGCTTGGGTCGGGCAAGCAGATGCTGGTCGATCCGGATGGCGAGTTGGATTAAGCCCTCCAACGTAGCTGGAAGTTCTCATCCGGTGAGCTCGTCCTTGATGCTCATAGTAGGCCGTACTGAGGGCGGAGTCTCCCCAGTCGGTCTTGACGGCGAGCGTTCGGAAATCCACCGTGTAGCGGCTCATAATTTGGCCGTGGCCCACTCCGCTGCCTGCCCGGATAGCAACGAGACGAGAAGAGCAATGTGCAGTCGGTCTGTGGAGTATCTGGTGGAATTAAACTCAAACACAAGATCCAACACGGTTAAAAAAACACTGCATTTCCCATCCGTGCCATCCCACTTATCAATGAAGCAATGAAGACATCAGAAGAAGGAGGGGAGGGTGGCGGCGCAGCAGCCGCTGCAACGAACATGTCGCGTTCTCTTGCCGTAGCTCCTCGCGGCGCAGATGCCTTGGCGGAGAATCGTGACTTCACTACGGAGCTGATCGATCAGCTTAGCATGTTGATCAACCATATCGCAGAGGTGAGCGTAATCCGCTGGGTTTACTGCTGATGGCTCAGTCATTCTGTCACAAACAAACGGAGAAGGACCAGAAGACTAGCAGTTAGCCCTGTAGCGTGGATGGTAAACCCAAACGAGGAAGTAGCACGAACAGGCAGGATAACCACGCTGTTTATTTGTTTTATTAGAACTCTCCCGGCGCAAGAGCAAGAGTTTACACAAATAAACCCGCGTTCTAATAACACACACTCAATCGAAAGCAAAACCCAAGAAAGTGAGTACTCACGATTAGACGGACAGAGCGTCGGCGATAGCATGGGCAAAGTCAATGACTGAGCAATGTGTGGAGCCATCTTGTCTCCTTTTATGCTTCCTGAATAACAACCAACGAATACCGAATTACTTCCAGGTCCTAGTGCCGGTCGTGTTAGGAGTGCGCATGACATTGATAAATCTGAAGTATAGTAATTTTGAGGAATAGTGACATATACTAAAGAATAAGTGTAAAACTTTTGAAGGCAATTTCATAGGTAGCCATGGAACTATTGTCCATGTGAATATAAAATTAACAATATCAAATTTAAAACCAGGCTGATATGGTGCTGTTGATATGCTCTGGTCTGTCTGTTTGTTCAACTTTTAGTTGGGTTTTTTAAAAATGACTTTTACTGTATTTCATTGAACATATTGAAATAAAAAAAACTCTTTATTGAGCTATTGAAAAACCTTTTTATCTGCTTGTTTTTGTCAGTAATCTGGGGTTGGAAAAGCCTCAAAGCTGGTGCCAAATGCCATATACCTGACTGTAAATTATATAAATAAATAAATAAATGAATGAATAAGTTGAGGAGGTGGTTTATCTTTTTATCTCTCGCATATTTTCAGCCTTTCCATTCTGATTTGGTAAGACAAATGTACTTGAAAATGGAAAGAAGTTCTTTTAAAGCTATAGGCATTGAAATGGTGTGTCCTCTAAGAGACCTCTAAGTTTTATTAAAATTTGTTCAAAAAAGAGTAGCTTCACTCTTGGAGATGGTTAATAATGTTGTGAATGTACAATGTATGGACAAAGGCATTTGGCCAAACCTAGGCTTAACTTAAATTTGGGACGAGATTGTGAGCCATGTCCTCTCATCCAACATCAGCGTCTGACCTCATAAATGCTCTACAGAATGAATGGGCACGAATTCCCACAGAAACACTCCAAGATCTTGTGGACAGCCTTCCAAGAAAAGTGGAAGCTGTTATAGCTGCAGACGGCGGCCCAAACCAATATTGAAGTCATATTTGTGTATTTGAAAACAATGTCATTGCAGGTTTGTCTAAAGAAAAACACTTGCAAAGTAACAGGAAAAGGTTTAATTTTTTTTTCCATTTTGCATCTTTATTCATGCTTTTTTTTTTTTTTTTTTTGCATTTTGCATTTTGCAAGTTTTAGACTCAGCCCGTGAGTGTGTAGTGGGGAGGTACAGTATGCTGCTTCCTAACCTGGAGCAGTCTATAAATCTTACAAGAGTGTTCCCTTTATTCCCCTATTTTTGTTGATTTTATTGTGATTGTACTTTCTTTGTGACAACATCCATTGCTATATTGGCATCTCTGTCTAAAAATCACTGCTTGTGGGAATTAAATCTGTTCTATTACAAATTCCAGCCTTGAGATCTCCACATACAGTAGTTGTTTCCCCTGTGTCTGAAACAGAATGGTCTCTGCTTTCACAGTGGGAAAGATGTGCTCATTAAAAAAAAGGGATTTGTGTTGTAGGATGTACACTCCACCAGGTATACTGTTGATGGTGATAATGAAAACTTGGATTAGTCTGAACCAAATGAGTGATTCTCCTGTGTGTATAATGCCACTCTTTCTTTTTTAGAGAGAGCACTGTAATCTTTCTTTGCTATGGTAGGAAGTGTATTAATATGGCAGTGTGACTACAGATGACACCACCCATGTTCCTCACGGTTTAGATAAACATTGTTAAGGCTGGGGAACACAAAACCTGGACATTTCAGAAGCTTATTTTGAAAGTGGTGAATTACATAAGTTAAATGGTTAAGTGAAAACAGCTGGTTTTATGAAAGTACGGCAAATAGGCTTGAACGGTTCTGAACATTTCATAAAATAACAACTGTGTAATTTCAGCTTTATAGCTTGTTAGGTATTGTGTGATACATTATAATGTAATGTAATATAATTGTAATACAGTACAACATTGGATTTCCAGTAACTTTGTCTGTGAGTGTTTTGCAAGCCTAGGAAAAATTGTAAATAAATTTTAACTCGATAAACGAGCGAGGTCTTGAAATACGAGTATTACATATACGCTTTGTCTGCCGAGCGTCACGTGATCACAACTGATCATGTGCTGTGGGATTGTGGGTAATCGTTTCCCATGCTCGGTCTCAGTGCATGTATAGACACCATCTGTGCACGTGTGTGTGCGTAAAGCATTTTTTTTTATTATGTGTCCAAGTGTAGTGACTGTTATTTAGTAACTTTACTGTAACCCCATGAAGAAAAAGGATAAAAAGGCAGTAGCAGTGCGGGAGTTGAATCTGTTTAACGACAACACAATGTCACATTTCCATGGAATCCTCAAAAGGAGTCAAAAGCGAATGTGATTAGAGAGGTTCCTTGTTAAAGTCACACAAAAAGAAAAAGATTCCAGACTCTCTGTCAGAGAGCAGTGATTCTGTTTCTGGTTTCCTCCCTTTTCAAAGGACATGTGATCCATGTTGACTGGTGTTTCGTTTCCAAACTGCTCATAGTGTGTGAGTGTGTCTTGGTCTGCCCCCCAATCTCTCTCTCTCGCTCTCTCTCTCTCTCTCTCTCTCTCTCTCTCTCTCTCTCTCTCTCTCTCACTTTATGGTGACCAGATTTCAACATTCCACATTACAAATGCTGCAGTGGACAATTGCATTCTCTTGACCCTGAATGTATAAATGGAAACTCCCTCATCATGTTTTTTATTTATTTATTATTATTATTATTAAAATGACATTTCTGTTTGGGCCAAAAAAAATAATCCATTATACCAACTGTCTCTGCACTTTCTCATTTCTTTCTTTCTTACCTACCATTTTCACTGCCCTTGCTTCATTCCAGTTACTCCCCTTTTCCCACTGATTCTCTTCTCAGTCCTCTTCAAAACTTTTCATCGCCAATATTACCTCCTCATACTGTTCACTGTTATGCTGTAAGATGCTAAATCAGACAAAATGCAAAAGAGAAGAGAATGAAAAATAAGATTAGATGAATGAGATGCCTGTTAATAGTAGTCTATGTTAAATACACTTCTACATAAAAAATAAAAAAAAAACTGAAAAAAGAGGTTAATCTCTCCTGTAATTTTGATAGTTTTTTTTATTATTATTAGTGGATTGAGATGTTTAGAATTATGTGACTATTTTGTGGTCATGTTCTTTATTGTAGTTTATTTCTGAGCATTTAGCCAGCATAGCTACTTACAACAGTCTTACCCAAATCTAATGTATTTCATAACACATTGGAGGTGGTCCAACTGTTATATAGTTTTTAATGTATTATTATTATTATTATTATTATTATTTCTGTTTATTTTAAGATTTAAGCAGGTTGTAGAAGAAATTGAGTGTAAGAAGACATTAAAACTGGTATAACATGACAAGGTGTGCTTCAAGCGGAAGCTTCTGCTCCTCTGTCATCTCAGGTAATTTCTCTGGACATTTACGGAGAAACGTTGCCAATCTACTTTGAACATCTACTCTGCCTCCCGGATGAATAAAGCTGTGGTGGTGTTTTGTAACCAAGCTCGACCTCGAGAGTGCACTGATGTGTAATATGTGTGACAGGAGCCGCAGTTAAAGTCAGCCCTCTGTCTGCCCCTGCGTCGCGGGTGGTCATATCAAATGTGCCTCCGTTCATAAAGGATGAGGCTATAATGAAGGAGCTGGCCCGCTTTGGGAAGTTCGTCTGCCCCATGAGAGCTATCCCGCTTGGGTGTAAGAGCTCATGCGAGAACATGCGGCACATTCTGTCTTTCCGCAGGCAAGTGCTAATGGTTTTATATAATGAAGAACAGACTTTAATTTTAAATGTAAAGAGGTGGACAGCGGCTTCACTGTCTTCGCCACCGCGGAAGCCGTTGAGGTGTTTCGAGTGTGTTGGTCACGAAAGGCTGAGCCGTCCGCATGGAGCCATGAAGCCGGGGAGCTCACGCGGCGATACGGCCGGAATACAGCAGCAGCGGCATGAGGACAGCCAGCGGGGGAGCACCGAGGAGTCCATGCCTGTGACGGGCCTCACCGACACCCACAGCAGCGACACACCTGACACCCAGATATATATATAATGTAACTCCGTGTGTTATGCGTGTGCCTGTGTGTGTGTATGTACTGTAATGTATGCATGTTGATTTCGTTTGTGTGTGTGTGTATACAGTATATAGGTATATGTGTCTATATGTGAATGTGTGTGTATATATAAGTAAAAATGTAAAGTAGGTTTTTCTTTATTGTTTCAAAATAAAGTGTGTTTAAAGTGTCTCTCTCTCTCTCTCTCTCTCTGTTTTGGCCTATCCAACTTTCTCTTTCTCTCTCACTTGTTTCTTTTTTTTTTTTTCTCTCTCAGGTTGTCTGTCTGTCTCTCTTAATCATCCTTTATCTCTCGTTCTCCCTCTCTCCCCTCACTGATATTTTCTACACTGTTTCGCTCACTCAGTTATCTCACTGACATCAGGCAGGAGACATGACGTGAGCAATCGTGAGCCTGTGCCTAAGCGCTCCTTTCCCTCGATGATGTAACATGTGCGCGTATTGGTGATGATGGTGGAGTTTGAATTGACTGAAGCGACTCAGCGGCACTTCATACAGAGTCAATGAAGGCCAATCTCGCTCCGAGACAGCCTGCTCGGCTCGTCGTTTACTGAGCGGGAATTATTATCGCTGGGAGACGTGCTCAGCAAGCGGAAAGCGCCCGGAATTCACTCAGCGGGTTTAAGAACGCAAGCCCTACACACTCAAGTGTGCTTTTAAGAGGAGTGATGTGCTTTTCCCTGGGTTAGAAGGTTAGTTTTACAGCTGAAAATGAGGGATATTTAGTTATGCTGCTCTTTATAAGACCTAGATAAAGCATGACATCCTTTAATGTCTATAGAGTACACGTAAATGTCTATTTTTTTTTTTTTTTTTTTAACTGTTAACGTCTATTCACCAGTGTTTTTACCTACACTGTTCTTTAGGTGAAAAGAAATCCTGAGCAGCGGTTCTTCAGACCATTCAGAGCAAATTGTGCTGTTCTGCCTGAACAGAATTACGGAATTATCTCCTTTCCTGAGCCGGATTTGACCAAAGTACAGAAACCTCATGCTGCCTTCTATAATGTGGGACCGAATGGAAGAAACGGTTGATGAGGAAAAAAGAAAAGAGGAAAGTAAGAATGTGAAGGGTTGAGAAAGAATTTTTAAAAAGATTGCAAAAATATACAAGTAGCAGAAAAACGGGTGTATGAAGCAAGAAAGGACAAAAAAGTAAGAAAGAAAGTAAGAAAGAAAGTTAGAAAGGAAAGAAAATGAGAAGGAAGGAAGGAAGGGAGGGAGGGAGGGAGGGAGGAAGGAAATAGTGAAAGACAAGAATTTGAAAGAGAAAGGTTGGGAAAAAGAATGAAATAGAAAAATAAGATTACAAAAGAGAAAAGCAATTAATAAACAGAAAGGTTTGAGAAGGAAAGGAAAAAAAGAGAGAGAAAGAAGGAATAAAATCGTTGAGGAAAAACAGATCTGGGTTTTGTAAGTTTCATTCTTTATATAGACACACAGACACAGACACACACACAACATACAGGAAGCATCCACTTTGGAAACGTTTACATGTGCAGACACAATAATGTCGTTCAAAATGGCGGCCGTGCTGAAGGCAGCTTTTTGATGTTCAGTGTAATTATGGTGTCTTTTCAGTCGCACTAAGGCTTTTCATAGCAATCTTACAGAGGTAAATATCAGATGTTCCTGACGGATCTCTCTTATGTCCAGCCTCAGCCTAGCTAAATTGTTAGTTTAGGTAATGAGCTAGGGTAATCTCACATCAGTCGCTTAGCAACAGTGTATTTGCATATGATATATTTGCACTTGGTTTACAGTTTGAGAAACCCAGACTTATAGAAAGTACTGCTTGACCTGAGAGTCGATTTTTTTCAAAAATTCTCACAAAAAAACCTGGTGGAACTGAAGTTCCATCTTGAAGATTTACCTACGTTTTTTGTCTTGCCAGTTCCAGATTCAATCAGTGGACGGATTTATGAAGGGGAAGCCAGTGGGCCATGATGTCGGCTCACTTCCTGCATCTCGCTTTAGGCTTAAAAAGATCCTGAAGCCTGAACATAAATGTATAAGCGTCTGCTGCTGGTCACGGAGGTGTTTTGGACCATGTCTTCAGGGACAAGCATCTTTCTGCTTTATTGCCGTGCTGCGCATTCGTTCTCCAAACTTTTCTGACAGCTGTTTATGTTTTCGGAGATGAAGCAGCCTCTTGGCCTCCGTCGTCTCTGCTCAGGAGCCTTTTCCGTTTAAAGAGTGGATTTAGAGAACCTTCCATCACCCATCCAGGCCCCTCAGGACATGCAAAAGTTCAAAAGGAAACCTCCTTTTACTCACAGAAGTATCATTTTAAGGGGGGGGGGGGCCTAAGATACTAAGGCATTTGTATAATTGAAAGTTATGTACATTTCATTTTTTCATGAACATTAAAATGCCTTAATAGTGTTCAGTGTGTTCAATACAAATTGGGCAATGAGGTTGAAACCTAGCACCAGGTTCACAACAGGATCCAAACCAGGAAGTGTGGTTAATATGTTAGTTAAGAGAGTCAACATTCCTCCACATCTTTCCAACTGGTTTCCTCAACTTTCCAAAGTAGTTTGTGTATGGGAGTAGAGATGGGTATGTGTCCAAAATTAGATAAATGCCTGTAGCTGTCTGGATCAGAGGAAACTGTGGAGAAGGATGGAAAGAAAGAAGAAAGGAAGAAGTATTTGAAAAGGAAAATAATTAGGCAAGTACGTAAATAACAAAACTGACAATAAGCAAGCAAGCATGCAAGCAAAAGGAAAGAAAGAAAGAAAGAAAGAAAGAAAGAAAGAAAGAAAGAAAGAAAGAAAGAAAAAACAAGACAGAAATATACAAAAAGACACAAAGAAAGGGACCAAGAAGGAAAGAATGGTTGATGAGAAATAAGGGGGCAAGCAAGAATCAAAGGCATAAGCAATCGAAGAAAAGGAAAGAAAGATTTGAGGTGGAAAGAAGTAAACATGTAAGCAATAAAAACAATAGGCAAACAAATAGGCAAGCAAGAAAAAAGAAAGAAGCAAGGCAAGTTAGACAGGAACAAAAACATAAAAAAAGATAGAAAGAAAGAAAGAAAGAAAGAAAGAAAGAAAGAAAGTCCAATAATATTGTTGGATATATAATAATGTTTCTCCTACCTGCATTATTTAGAGAAAGGTGTGTTGTAATGTCACAGTGTTTCTCACTGCTTTAACACACCATATTACAGCCATGTCTTTGTCTAAAGCTCTTTCCTGAGCTGAACTAAGCTGTGTCCTGGTCTCAGTTCAGAGCTTCTAGCCCAAAGCCAGAGTGGTGTTATAGCCACGTCACACTGTCAAATTTGGTTTCCACTAAAGGGGATGAGGTTGTAGTGTGTCCTGTGCCTTTAGTGGATGAAGTTTGCTGGAATGGAGCTTTGCTTTAGATCCGTGATGCTTTTGGACTGGGCAGCTTGCTGTCATTTCTATCTAGGCCACAGTGGTGGAAATGTACTTCTCCATGCCCCTGGAATCATCACACTAAGGAGATAAAATCTCATCACTATGGAATTATTCATTCTGTTTTTCTACTTTCTGACACAGGATTTATCGCGTTCCATTTCCAACCCAGCCCAGCTTTTTCTGTTTAAACCCCATGTTTGTTTATTTGGTGGTTCTACTTGGCCATATTAAGGGAATCTGTCTTCTCTTAACAGAACCTACAAAACCTGGCAAATGTCAGATAGTTCAGTTGGTAGAGCGGATTACGGTAGATGCTTTAAATGGACCTCCATTCCTGATTTGAACTCGGCTGGAAGAGTGCCGCAATCCCTGCAGCTATTTATCAATAATTCAGCTCCTCACACCCTTTCATTGCTTTTCTCTCCACTCCATTCCATCCTCCAGGTTGCCATGAGAACATTGAGTGGGTGGGTTTAGGTGGACATAAGTGTGTTTTAAGCAGGATTGGTGGATCCCAGGTAGGTGTAGGTGGATTTAACATGTGGGTTTTAGGTGGGAAATGCTTCTTTAGCCAAGCCTGGGTCAAGTTGTAGGGTTTGTAAAATGCCATGGGTTCAGTGGGTGGATTTGTGTTTAAGTGCGTGAGTGTCAGATGGCCATGGTTTCAGTAGATGTGCATAGAAAGTGTCTGGGTTTAGTTGATAGATTTTGAAGTAGACATAAGTTGGATCTCATTTTTAGTGGATGGGTTCCTGTGTTAATCCTGGGCTAGTTTGGGTTTCTTGGAATGTTTTTCCATGGGTTTCAGGTTGATCTCAGATAGTTATTGGTAAGGGTCAGGTGGGCACAGGTTTAGGAGACACTTGACAGTCATAATCATTTTAGATATGTTCCATGTTTTGCTGTATTCGAAAACTTTCACTCTATTGGGAAGGCTTTACACTAGATTGGGACATGAGTATGTGAGGATTTAGCCAATCAAAAACAAGAGCATTAGTAAGGAGGCCTGGGGTGCAGTCAGAATTCCAGTTTAGACCAACGGTGTTCATTGGGGTTAAGGTCAATGCCCAAATCCATGAGATATCCTACTTACAATTTGGCAAATCATGTCTTCATGTAGTTTCCTTTACGTACAAGAGCATTGTCCATCTGACGAAAAACATAGTATCTCATAAAAAGAACATGGCCTTATCAATGGTCAGTCATTGGATCCGCAGATCTTCTTTGATTTGTTTGATCCATGTTTTCTTTGATGCTGCTCATTGGAACCTCCAGTGGCATGGCCGCTCTCTTGGCATGATCTTGTATGGTAGCCTACTGCTGTTCATTCTGCAGATGTGGCCAAAACATCAGAGTCTGTATGTCCAGATTTGGTCTTTGACCACCGGTTGATGGTCGCACCGGATCCATCTGTGGTCATAACTTTGTTCTTATTTGACCTGATCTTCATGCTGATCATCATTTCGGATGCGTACTCTGCTTGTTGAGCCATGGTATTGAGCCTGGAGGAGCCTGATGATCTTCAGAAGCACGTGTTCATCCTTCAATGCTCTCCACAGGGCATGCCACCGCTGACAGTCAAAAGTAGATTTGAAATCGAAGAAGACAATGACAGTCAGCTTCCCGCATCTGACTCGTTCTTCCATCAGTTGTCGTATGGTGAATATTTGATTGACGCAATCCCAATATGGCCTAAATCACGATTGCTCTTCATGGTTGGTCTGCTCGCGGTGGCTCTGCAGCCTTGATTGAATTATTTTGGTGAAAAATTTTGCCAACAATGGACAGCAGGCAGAATCGCAGAACCAGTTATAAGGTTTAGGTGCAATTAATTTTTCACATATGAACAGGCTGGTTTGGATGTTGTTTTTTTTTCCCCTCATTAAAAAGTTTCAGTGGTTAACAGACGAGATTTCTGAATTTAGCAGTTCGTTTACGTGCACAGATAAGTCAAGCCATGGTGAAGCTCTTTTACCAAAGTATGTCAGACTCCACTATGGTAGGCGACGATATGCCCCATATTTTTTATTTTGTTAGTATTGTATTTCTGGTTGATCTAATAACCTAAGTACCTAGCAACCTTCTTGCACTTCCAACCTCACTGTCTGGGTTTGCTAATCTGAATTTAAGAAGTCTGCTTTTGTATGATTTCAACAAGCATAACATGTTAACATTCATTTTAAAAGCCTGGTTCTAGTCAGACTCACACACTTGGTCAGAATAACACAATGTCATATAAAAGTACTGACTGTGTGGGTGTATGTCAGGTGGTAGTGGGTTCAGTTGTGGGTTTTGGATGGAGTTCAGGTGATTGTGAGTGCGTTTCAGTTGGACATGGATTGAATTACTTCAATTGTGGTTGACAATTATAAATGCAGCTCCAGGCTCTATACACTTTTTTTTTTCTTAAATGCTCTTTTGGGTAACAATTCAAAAAAAAAAAAAAAATGGATACTTGGAATTTCCCTAAAAGGGCAACTCTCTGGTGGTAGATGGGGCCTTTGCTTTTTAAAAAGAGCATAAAATGGAGCTTTACACCCTATGAAGTGCACTAAGCATGCTATATTTAGCATGGTAAATGTACATGCTTTAAGCAATTTCTAAAAATACAAGGCATTATTTTTTAGCTCATTCTGATAAAGCCATTATGTGTGTCCAACATTCTAAACCTTGCAACGTGTGTAATGAACCAGCGACACAATTTGCTACATAATCAGAAACATAATTAAATTACAGTACCATCTCTCCAATAAGCTGATTAGCCTATTACCTAGCAACATTAATGGGGTGCTGTGCGAAAGCACTGTACATCAATGTCTATTACGTTCGAGAATGAAGTTTAATAATAGCCCTAATGTCAAGCACCATGGTCTAAGAAACACCACATTAATGAAAGCTCATCCATGCTGATACAGAGTAATGATATGCTCAGCGAGTCAATTTGCTGTACGATTCAGAACACGGCTGTATGGAGAAAAGCTCCGAATAAGGCCTGTTCATGCTGGAAATATCTGATGCACCTGGAATTTCTGCGTCCTCCCGGGAAGGCGAGAATATTGACTCCAATTACGAACGCAGGAACTGAGACTGAGGAAATATGCAACAATACCACAGGTTTCAGCATCGTAACAGCAAGCAATTTCACCCCCCCCCCCGAACCTGCTTTATTATATTGCGCTGCTTACATAATCACATCTTAATTGTTTACCGAATGTAATTATTCTGCGCTGCGTTGCAGTGCTTAATGAAGAATTTAATAAGAACGATGACAGCATGCTCCGAGTGGCGGACTATTAGCCAATGTGGAATTCTAATACATTAATATGACACATACTGGAGTGGTTTCTTCAATCAAGTTTCCAATTATAACCACCAGACGTCAATATTTTTTCTTCCAGACAGACCATCGCCGTGGTAACAACATTCTGGCCAAATTGGGTGCGTCAGTCCCATAGATCACCGTGGATCTCGATAGGCTGAAATTTTTCATTTATATTATATTTACATTTCTGTTTCTTTTCGTCTGTGCCTGTTTTTCTCTCCGTCTGTATACAGGTACGTCTGTTTATCACGATTTCCGTCTTTACATCAGTTGGATCTTTAAAATGTTAGAATTTGGGGTCCTAGGAGTGAGTTAACAAAGGCGTACAGAGGTCAGTTCATTTGTAGATAAATATAATTCCTAGATAAATATATAGAAATCATTGTTAATTATTATTTATTTATAGACGATCATTTATGTATACCCATCATCTTTGCGTTGGATCATGGCAGGACATAGGGCGCTATAGAAACAGCAATCAGACTGCACTGCTTTTGGACTGTGGGAGGAAAGTGGAATACTCAGAGGAAATCCATTATGAAATGCAGCAAGACCATGAAATCTCCATCCACACAGGACTGGAGGTGAAATTCGAACCCCCAGCCGTAGGGGTTCCGTGCGAGGTGGCATTGCTAACCACCAAGTCATTCTTAGACCTGCATAAGATTATAATTTTATTAGAATTGCAATTTTTCCTGGTTTTACATTAATGTTTCATGATTACAAAGAAATATTGTTTTTTTTTGTTTGTTTGTTTGTTTTTTTTATATGTTTGAATGCCAAATTTTCTAAGCATTATTGAAAAGCTACACAAGTGTTACAAGATACAGATTCAATAAATCGGCTTTGTGTGAAGCACTGACTTACTGTATAACTCCTGTTTACAGCAAAGATTTATCGAAATGTAAAATATTTTTGACAGGTCATGGCAATCTTTTCAGGAAGTTGCATTTAGCTATATAAACACCCCTTGCTTTCACCTCATTGCTCATGCTGACTTCTGATCCAGTACAACGTGATTATTGGGTTTAGAGTGAAGTCATCTCAGCAGGACTTGTTTACACTACTCTAGATTTTTACTTCAAATCAGGGACATGGTTAGTAATGATTAGCACACAATTACCTGATTTTTGCCATGCATGTTTTTTTTTTTTTTTTTTAAATAAAGCTAAAGCTGATCGAGTTTCTTTTCTCCTCATGTTTTAAATCCAGACCCAAGTACACTCTCCAGATGCTTGACTCGTTGTCACGTCTGCACATCTGGAGCACACATTTTGGACTTCTGCGCTCTTTTCTCTCAGCTGCATCTACAGTGTGCGACCTGCTTCAAGCACCCCGCCCCCACCCCCACCCCGCCTGTGTCAAAATATTTGTAAAAACTTGTTTTAACATTTTTATTGTTACGCATGAACAGCATGATGAGAGAAAAGTGTCAGAATGAGGTCCGTTGGTGATCTCTCTGCCTAATTGCGTTAAAAAAACAATGCCACACTTTAGTTGGCAATTTAAATTGCATTTGTTTAATTAACTTAATTGGCTCAATTAGCATATTTATTTAATTCTATTTTAGACAATGAAAGTAGACAAGTAGACAAATGACAACCTTTCCACTGAGGTACCCGTACAGAAGCTCTGAAGCACAAACTTTTAGTAATTTTTTATTTTTTTTTCCTTGCTAGGTTTAGTTCAGAAGTTTATGTTCAAAGATGAAGAATTGAAAAGGAAACCCAAGCAGGTGAGGGCTTTGGTCTTTTAGTCTAAAGAGTGAATAAGGGCTCTCTAGCACTCATGGTCCTCCATTGTCCTCATTGGGCGTTCACGTTTAGCACGTTATAAAACACCCTACAACTGAACCTTTCATGTTATTCAGGCAATACTTTTGTGTCTGCTTCTTAATCTTCAGCAGTGTTCTGTGTTTGTTTGGACTTGCAAACCCACATGCTCTTGAAGTACGCATGAAAATGAAAAACCTGTTGAGGTTGGTACAAGCGCTAATGATTAGTTTTGAGACCATGACCATCTTTGGGCAAGAATGCTGGACGATTGCGTGACCTGGATTCTGTGAAAATAACCATGTACCTAATCCAGCGCTAATTATTCTTGCTTTTGTACGTTCTTGGATCAGGACCATATGGGGAAATGCAATGCATATTTTTTTTTTAATTTATTTATTTAACATCTGCTCCTTGAAAAAAATGAGAGGTCAGGTGAAGAGCTGAACTGGAGCGCAATTGCAGGAGCTGAAACTTTACTTTGAATGCATTCCTCATCAGATCACGCATTCGACATTTGAGCATTTCAGCCCAGACTATGAAATGAAATAACAAACCAACAAACGCAGGACCGATATTTCCATAAGCCCAGTTTCAACCAGCACAGAAACCTGGTGAATGTTTTGTGTGTTTGTGTGCATCATTACAGTACAATCTCCAAACACATACTACACATTAGATTTTTTTTTTTTCCCCAGAACTTAACTACAAATACTGAGCATCTAAACAATGTCTTTGAAGTGAATGTTTTCTTTCAAAAATGATCTGGTGTGAACCCGAAATGAAAATTGTGACATGTGAGATAATGTAAAGTGCTGAACGATGATATCAAAATAGTTTCAAATTTCAATTTGCAGAAACTTCAAAACAGTCAAGCTGACATCATATCAAAGATAAAATGTTTCAGTTATTTTTAGGTTAATATCTCCTTTTTAAAGCGTATACAGAGAGTGTTTGAGTGGCATCTCATTATCCAAGGTGATAAACCTAAATCCTAAAATAAATGTGTAATACATGGAGCAAAAGAATGTAAAAGAAAAAAGAAAAAAAAAAAAAACACCTTAAAAAGACAGGAAGGAAATATAACCAAAATGTTCTCCTTACATGTTTGTTCATTGATGCTAAATGCTAAACTGGTTGCAACTAGCTTTGGTTTCAGTTTTGGGCCAAAAGCTCCCCTAATGCAGGTCATATTAGTTAAACTTATGGTACGACCAATTACTTTGTAAAAGGCTGAATTTTTTAGATGTGCACTGTGCAGTCTATCACCGAAACATGGCAATTAAAAAATAGATTATTAGCTAGGTGTTAGATATACCATATTAATACTTCCATTATGATGGAAGATATAACTTTATACCCCATTTACAGAGATATTCATCATATTTTTTGAGTCATTAACATTTCTTTTTTTTTTTCTTTCTTTTTTCTATTTTTATTTTGGCTTGTTTTTGAAAAAAACAGTCTTTTTCATGCCAGTAAGCACCAAACCTCCCAGACAGCTAATGGAAACACTGCAAGTCCTTCAGTCAAAGAGTGAAAGAGCGACACTGAAACAGAGTAACGGGAAGAGAAGATGCCGCTGAAGGCCATTAGAGTGATCGAGAGTGACAGCGCCCCAACACTCATTAGCTCCTAGCTCCTACCAATGCCGATACACTGGGTGATGTGGCAAAAACTGTCTGGCATTGACACATAGAGATGTGACATACTATTTTATTTTGAAAATGGAAGGACAATGATTGGGATCAGCTGTCTGTTGGGGTCTCCAAGGATGCGTTTAGGAACTCGAAAGGTTCGCAGTCAATGTAGCCAAATGTTATAAACCAAATCCAGAGTAAACGCCAGGTGCAAGATAATACCCTGTTCATTTCCAGGCTAGTACCAGACCTAATGTAATCCAATAGGTTTGCTATCCAGTCCAATGACTATAACCTAATAGTTCTATCCAATGCCTAGGTCCAGCACCCAACACATAATCCAGTCAAGTAACTGCCAGTCATGTCAATTGCATAGCATGCACTTCAGTATAAACCTTTAGTTTCAGTACCCAACATTCTACTGATTTAGGCCTGATATCAAGTTCACTGTCCAAAACACCCAATTCAATACCAAATAACCAATTTTGCCCTAAACCCTGTATGTAACTACGTATCCTGCCCAATTCCATAATGCAACACGCAATCCAATGGGATCCAATCCAGTCAAGTTTTGGTGACTATAGTTACTATATAATTATAGTTCCTAGTCGATGTAAATGAAGATTAGAACTCAACAATTAGTCAGATAATAAAGTCAAAATGAAGACTCTAATCTAGTGTCTAATACATATGCACAGATACTGTATATAATTTAGACCAGAGATTCGGTCCTGGAGAGCCACAGTCCTGCAGATTTCAGCTGAACTCAACTCAGACTTAATCAACTCAGTCCCGAAAAACACAAATAATCCAGGAACAGCGTCTGTAATTGTGTATAATCCAAACCATGATCGGTTCACTACCTATTCCAGTTCATACTCGGTCAAGTATCCAGAACTGTTCCCAGTCCAGTACCCAGACAGGTCAAGTACAAAACTGCATTGATTGGAACCAAGGCCCAAACCAAACCCCTAGTCCAGTAGTATTTCAAGTGCACCATGCAATCAGTCTAGTCAAGTATCTAGTCTAGATCTAGTCCAGACTCCGTGCATTCATGTGCAAATCAGGTCAGGTTAGCTCAGTGATTTTAAAATGCCATTTTGCCATGTTGATTCAGTTAACCACCCACCCCCTTCTCCTGGGCCCGCACCCAGAAAACTGCTTGGGCTATATACTTAATCATTCATAATTGCATTTATCCTTATTTCTTATTCAGATCATGAAAATGAATAATTATTTATTTATAGTTCTATATACGTATTCTGTTTCCCATAAATAAAATATGCCTAACATCCTAACGCAAACAGTGGATGCGGCTTCGAGAGGTTCTTCCCGTCATGATCACTCTTTGATTCCTCACACACATGTTAATTATGCACATATGTAACCCTAGCCCTCAACCGAACCAGATACACAGACACAACCTCAGTGTGCATTCACATGTATATCAGTCCACCCCCCCCCCACCCCACACACACACACACACACACACACACACACACACACACATACACACACATAAACGCACACACAAGAGTTAGTCATCCTTTGCCTTTCTACTCCTCTAGTATTCATCTGCGCTGCAAATGTGACTTTTCCCCGCTTGAATAAGTACAAAACACTCCAGGGCTTCTTCAATTAGAAAATAGTGAAAGAAGAGGAAGAGGAATAAAAGAGCGAGCGAGTGAACGACACACACACACACACACACACACACACACACACACACACACACACACACACACACACACACACACACACACTCCAGTGCGCGCTAATCTTCATAGTGCTTGTTAAAATGTTTGTGTCCTCAATTTTGGACAATTTTGTCTTTAAATGCAACAAATAACCAAGCTGAAAAAGGTCATCATCAATGCTAATCAGTGTTCTCGACTCATGGATGAAGCGCTATATCGGGACAATACGTTGAGTTTATCAGCTCCATCTGCCGTGCAAGAGTACAATTACTGACTGCATTCCATTATTTGTTCTGCATAAAGTATTGGCCCCAACCAATCCAGGGTAAAGGAAGTGCCATGAGCAGAGACTGATCATGTTCCAATCAGCAGGGAGATTCTTAAAAATGGTGGGCACACAGGGGAAACAGTCGTCGCAAGTCTTTGTGTTTTAAAAACTGGTCTCAGAACTGTTTCTTTTTGCACATTTATACCTTCTAGAAGTCTTAATTTCTCATGATGAGGAAATGCTGATCCTCCTGTTGGCCTGCTTTCTGTGTGGGGGGGGGAAGAAAGAGAAATATTTGAGTTCTCTGGATGAACTCAATCAGGTTAAAGTAAGCAAAACACTTGTCATGAAGTGTCCTGCTATCAGGTGTTTGCGAATAAAGATGTTGTCAGGATTAGCGGTGGCGGCCCATCTTTCGAGCTCCCATCAAGTGCTTAAATCATGAGTAAATACTCAGGTACAGCAGCGCACTTCAGTGAAGAAGAACGGCACATACAATCATTTGAATGAACTGTAAGATATTTCGCTGATGGTTGCACCAACGTGTGAGTTAACACGTCTTTTCCACGGCTGTCGATCACTCACACACACACACACACACACACACACACACACACACACACACACACACACACACACACACACACACACAGTTTTGTATTTGCTTTTTAGACACACACACCAGCTCCCATTACCAAATGACACACTCTAGGTGACACTCAAAGTGCACTAGGGAGTAGGGAGTAGGGTACTGTTTAGGACAGGGCAAGGCAGGGCAGGGCTCCCACCTGAGAGCCATTAGGGTTTAGTTTCAGTTAAGTATGCAGTTTCTGCTGTCCGGCCCCTCAGGCTCTAAAAGGTGCTATTAGTCACACACATACACCGTATACTTGTATAACGGGGTGTGTTCTGTGCACTGTATTCTGTGTTGGAGGAATTTTTTGGCGTAGGTCTCGGAGGTGTGTCTGAACCTGAGCACGTCCTGTGACTCACTGGCAGAACCTGGAAAGTGACGAGCGGTGCTCTAAACAAACTATGTGTGTTTGTGTGTGTGTGTGTTTAAGAAATCGAAATATTCCTGTGATTAAGCGTGTGTGTGTCTAGGGTGGAACCCCTTTTTCAGATGCCCTGCAACCCTGCACCTTCATCACCTGTACAGTTTATTCTGTGCAGAGTTGTGGGTTGCTGGGCCCTATCCCACTACTTCTGGCACAAGGCGGGGTCCACACTGGACTGGGTGCCATTCGATTGCAGGGCACACACACACACACACACACACACACACACACACACACACACACACTACTACTTTGGGAATGCCAATTAGCCTAATCTGCATTTATCTTTGGTCTGTGGGAAGAAACTGTAGTATGCGAAGGAAACCCACCAAGCACGGGGAGAACATTCCGTGCACACGGACCCATCAAAACACTTGGAGGTGCATGGAGGTGCGAAGCCACAGTGATAAATGCTACCCATTGCACAGGATAAGCCTAATATATAGATAATGGTTGGAAGAATGAGTGGCGTAATGAATTGGCCTGAATACATGACGTATACTGTAGAAGAAAGCTTAAAATATAAATGAATAGAAACAATAAAGCCAAATAAAGAATGCATTAAGACATTTCAAACAGATGCCGAATAAGCATGAACATTTGACAGAAAAAAAAAAAAAATGGGGAAGATTAGAAAAGGAAGCGCAAAAAAGGAAAGAAACAAAGATAGAAATGATAACGTATGATATTTTTTTAGCTAGCTGACACCCTGTGCCTGTTGTGCTGTTGTCCTTTCCGTGACGTACTGTACGGTCTGTAACATGTTAACTTGAATGCTAATCAGAATGGTCACAAAAATGCACAGCGGAGATGATCTGGCGTGTCACTCGCTTCGCCGCTTTGATCTTGACTCGTTTCGTCTCCGACTTCGGCGACAATTGAGAAATGTTGTGGTCGGGTGTTGAAGTTGCTGAGAAATGACAAATTCTCTTTCTCTCTCTCTCTCTCTCTCTCTCTCAGTTACTTTGCTTGGGGCCAAATTCCACATGAGAACCGACACAATTCCAGCGCCTCACATCTCAGTAATTCTGCTTCTGTGTTATGTGAAGAAGTGCTTTGTGAGGCTGGGACACGCTCCGAGGGTCTGCTGTATTTTGGGATATTTCTCTTTCCAGATGTCAACGTTAGTGGCTAATTTTCCGCCTGTTTGGATCCACATCGGTTCTGTCTGCGTTTGATCTCAAGTCTGTACCAGCCCGAGTTTGCCGTGAGCACGACATCATTGATTTTATTTAAAAGTTTATCAGCACAGAGCACACACCTACGGATCGGACGCGATAAACTGTAAAAAGCAAATTACCGATTTTGTGTCGCTGAAAAGAACACTAACTCAGATAAGCTTACTCAATTCAACATGCAGGTTTTTTTTTTGTTAATGCAGGAGGCAGTATTATGCAGGCGCGGTTAATATGCAGTATGACGATGCGCCTGTCAGTCTCAGTCAAAAAGGTGTGGCCTTTTTGTCTACAGTCCCATTGAAGAAGGCAGACTTTGTGGCTACAGTGTCACTAAAAAAAGGTGTGGCTTCGGGCAGTCTGAGTCACGTCATCACACTGCTCCATTCATTCTTCATGTTTATGACTTTTAGTACTTTTAGAAGGAAACCACAAGAGTCCCCTAAACCTCAGCATTTCACATTAACATCATTCATCCCATTATTCTTCTAATATAGCTCCCTCCCTTCTTTCGTCTCTCTACCACTCTATTTCTTCCTCCGTTGCTTCACCTCCACCGCTCTGCCTCACCACTGTGGAGCTATTTTTAGCTTCCTGGCTGCAAATCCGGAATAAGCAGATCCTTCCTCCGCAGAATCGAATAAACTGATGCAGCGTCTCCTGCTGCAAAAAAAAAAAGTTCAGCCAAGGGGACAGTTGAGGGACGAAATAAACCGAGAGAGGCAATTCAAGGAATAAAAACCCGGAGCAATAATCGGGGTTGGACAACGAGAAGGACAAAAATAAGGGAAAACAACAACAAAACAAGGACAATCTTGAAGTAAAAAACAAGCACGATAATTAGTGATCAAAATCAACAAAGACAATCAAGGAGATAAACAACAGGGACATAGACAATAGCAGTAATCAATGGCCAGAACAAGGGGGAGAATTAAGGGACGGAAAGCAAAAGGGGTTTAAAACAAGAAGGATAATCGAAGGACAATAGAAGAAAACGAAAAAGAAAACAAGAGATGCAATTTAGAGACAAAGACAAAAGTAACAATCGATTAAAAGAATTAAAACAAGCTGAATGTTTAACAGGCAAAAAAAAAAAAAAAAAGTGAAAACAATCAAGGGGCAAAGAACAAGAGCAGGGCAAAATAAGTGGGAGAAAAAAAAACACACATCCAGTGACACAAATTAGGAAAAGAAAGAAACACGATACTTAAGGCAAAATACACAAGAGTAACAGCCAAGGACAAAAAATCTGAAAGCTAATTGATGAAAAACAACAAGATGGATGGGGGGAGGAGGGGTGGCTGAGTAATAATCACGGGACAAAACAAAGAGCAACAATTGTGAGATAAAAATTGTGTGAGCAATAAAAACAAGAAGGACAACTGAGGGGTAAAAAAGACAAAAACAAGAATGCTAAAAAAAAAATGGCAACGGAGAGACAAAGCAGGAGGGGCAACAAGGATAAGGACAACAACGAGAGGGACAGTGAGGACAAAGAAACGCAACAATGTGGATTAAAAAAGTCCAATATTCTCTCTCTCTCTCTCTCTCTCTCTCTCTGTTTCTCTGATGCTGCTCTGCCCATGCCTGCTGACAGGAAGTTCCTTCACCATGAGCGTGTCATGAAGATAAATTAGGACATGATCAGGATTCCTGACTGTCAAGACGTGTCTCTCTCTCTCTCTCTCTCTCTCTCTCTCTCAGGAACCGTCTCTCTGACGTAAACACACTTGATGTCGTCGCCATCCCGCAGACCTTCACAAAGATTTACCCATGCAGTGGGTCCGTAACAAGTCCTGTCCTCAAAAAGGAAGCAAATTAAATGAAACATTTGAGGAGATAAACAAGCAGGTCAGTTGAGGGACAAAAACAAAAGGGACAAAAAGAGGAGGAAAACAATAAATGAGAGACAAAAACAAAAGAGAAAAGAGTTTATTTTTATTTTTATTTATTTAAGTGACACAAACAGAAACGAAGGTCAATTGAGACAAATAAAAAAATAAATAAATTATAGCTTGTGTTTTGGGGAGAATTACAAAGTTACTAGTCATAATAGTTCTAAAATAAATGAAAGTGCAGACAAAACATTTTGAACACCTTTACGATTTTCATGCTTATCTTAGAATGCACTCAAGTTTTTATTTATTTATTTATTTTTTTTCCATCATTCTACACACAAAACTCCACAATGATCAAATAAAAACAGGTGGAGTGTTTTGTTAATTCATTAAATAAATTCTTAAAGAAATACCTCAATTTCCTTGAGATCATACTACAAATTGATTCAGATCCACCTCTGCCTAACGCACTTCATTAGATATAATTAGAAACGGTAGTAACAGACCTGTCTATTTAAGGACTCACGGTAGATCTTGAAAACTAATCCACGAGGTCGAGGAAACTACCTGTAGAGCTGCGATACAGGATTGTGTCAAGACACAGATCTGAAGAAAAGTACAAGAAAATTTGGCACGACCAAAACAACCAAGAGCACGATAACCTCCATCATTCTCAGATAGAAGAAATACTCAGTTTGGCTTTTTTTTTTTTCTCAAATTTGGAACAACCGATATTTGTTTGGGCCAGACCTTCTCAGGTTTTTACTTGATCATTGTGGAGTTTTGTGTGTAGAATGATGGAAAAAAAATAAATAAATAAATAAAAACTTGAGTGCATTCTAAGATAAGCATGAAAAGCTTAAAGGTGTTCAAAATGTTTTGTCTGCACTTTCATTTATTTTAGAACTATTATGACTAGTAACTTTGTAATTCTCCCCAAAACACAAGCTATAATTTATTTATTTTTTTTATTTGTCTCAATTGACCTTTGTTTCTGTTTGTGTCACTTAAATAAAAAATAAAAAAAAACTCTTTTCTCTTTTGTTTTTGTCTCTCATTTATTGTTTTCCTCCTCTTTTTGTCCCTTTTGTTTTTGTCCCTCAACTGACCTGATTTGTTCCAAATTTCTTCTATCTGAGAAAAAAGCCAAACTGAGTAATTAGTGATGAAGGGCCTTGGTTAGACCAATCAGGACTATATGATAGAGCAGCCAGGCAGAAGCCTTCTCAGTAAAAGGTACATGACAGCCTGCTGGGAGTTTGCCAAAAAGCAAAATGACTCATAGACAGAAACAACATCTGCTCTGATGACACAAATATTGAACTATTTGTAATCAAGAAATTGGGCCTGGATCATCCCAACACTCAAACATGGTTGAAGTAGCATCATGATGTGTTTTTGTCTTCTACTGGCACTGGGAGATTAGTCAGTATAGGGAAAAAAAATAGTCAAAACCTTCTCCATAGTGATCAGGATCTCAGGAGGATTGACAGCTTATGTTTCAAAAGGACAACGATACGAAGCAAACCGCCAAGAAAGTACAGGAATAGCTTCAGAACATCTCCGTGAAAGTCCTGGGGTCGCCCAGCCAGAGTCTGGACCTGAGCCCAGTACAGCATCTCTGGAGAGACCTGAAAATGTCTGTGCACCGACACTGCCCATCCAAACTGGTTGAGCTTGAATGCTTCTGCCAAGAAGAATGGAAGAAACTTCCAAAAGAAAGGTGTGCCAAGCGTGTAGCATCATTCACATGCAGACTTGAGGCTGTCATTGCTGCCAAAGGTGCTTTGAACAAGTACTAAGTGATGAGTCTGAATACTTTAAAAAAATAAAAAATAATAATAATAATTAACAAAACACTCCAAACTGTTATTTTTGTTATCCACTGTTATCCAATCATAATTCGAGTAAAAAACTTGAAAAAGTTTCCATCAGCAATGTTTATTAATGAAAAATGTCAAATGAGAAAGACAGTGACATATAAAATGTTAAAAACGATTAACTTAATTATACAAGAACAAAGCATGATGTGCGAATAAAAACGTTATGAAAACAAATCACGAAAAGACTAAGAAAATAATATCTTGTGGTAATTAAAAAATCCAGTGTCTGGTATCAAGTATCTCTTTATGTGATGAGGGAAAGAACATCCAAAAGAACAATTACGTAATTGACTTATAATATGGTCCAAAAATAATGTCTAGAGGAAAGCACTGTCCTAAATAATGTTCAAAAGAAACTGTCCTCAATATTTGCATCCAAAATAAGATGTGTGTCCCAAATAAAAATGCCCAGAATAACAAAAAGCATGGTGTTGTGTTCATGAAGGATGGAATGAAACTCCGGCGAGCCCTGAAACTCTAAATCACATGAAAATTGAGACGTTTATTTAACAGAGGGAATCCTTACACAAGCAGAAAAGAATCAAATGCTCCAGAAACACTTCAGAGCTGCATTATGCTCAGTACTATAAAACATTTTTTTTTCTCAAAGTGAGGGAAGGCAAATAGCCAAGTTATTATTATTATTATTATTATTATTATTATTATTAAAATTAATATAAAGGAAGAAATATCGCACATAATTTTTGTGTATACATTTTAAATATACATTTGTGCATCTTCTTATTTACTATAATGTTTTTATGTAACTTTTATTGTTTTTTAATCTTAAATTGCTAGCTCACTGCCTTTTATTTTGATTGATAATGTCTTAAATTTGCTTTTACTTTTACTTTTATTTCATATAATTTTTGTATACTTTTGTTTAACTAATTCTTATGTAAATTTGTTGCTCCAACATTTAATATTCTTTAATTTGAATTGCCTAATAATTTCTTTGTTTGAACTTTGCTGTACTTTCAATTTCTTTTTTTTATTTAGTAATGTTCTTTATTTTGTTTAACTTTTTTTTGTTTTCTGAAATGCAACAATTTTTACACTTACATTTTTATCTAAAACATTTTGTTTTACTAATCTTGTCATCTTTATTTTATAACTAGCTTAAGTACAACCTTAATTTGGTAACTGCTTATTGCTAAGTTTATTTTTTTTTCTTTTTCTTAATTAGCTTTTGTATAATCTTAAATCTTATTTATTTATGTTCTGTTCTGTTTTTTTTAATTATTATTTTATATATTAATTTTTTTTATTTTATCGTATTATTTAGCTGGTAAATGCTAAATTTTTTCTTTCTTTTTTTATTTTTATATGACTTAATCATTTTTAATTTCTAGCATTTTTCCAACAAATGTAACACAGTGTACAGGGGCGCATCACAGGTCCAGGTTCCTAAAGTTTAATCTCGAGCTTGGGTAGACGTCTCAAGTTTCTGCTCCTTACCTCCCTAAAAACTGCCAGTAAGTAGACTGGATAAGACAAATTAGCAGGATATGTGAATGCAAAAGAGAAGGCCTCTGATAGACTGGTAACCCATTCCAGATGTATTGCTGCCTTATCACATCAAGGTGGTTTAAATGTCATTTGGCAAATAGATTAGATTAGATTAGATTAGATTAGATTAGATTAGATTAGATTAGATTAAATTAGATTAAGTGAAAACTGTTAAAATTAATCCTGAAAGAAAATTCCAAGAACGGAAAACTAATAAATCTGATAAATAACACTGTCAGTGGTGTCTGAATGATTATCATGCTGACAGTTTTAATCAGATGCTAAGTTTTTAATTACTGTTTTGTTAAGGCCTGTTTCAAATGATGTGGTTACACACGCCTGTGATTAATCCCACACATTGCTTCTTGATCATTTCTAAATTCAGGTTACTTTAATCCTGCCGCTTTGCCGTCAGTCAGCTTAACATTAAGGAATGTGGACCTGTGTTCAAACATGCCTAAAAAGCAAATACAAAACAGTGTGTGTGTGTGTGTGTGTGTGTGTGTGTGTGTGTGTGTGTGTGTGTGTGTGTGTGTGTGTGTGTGTGTGTGTGATGTGTGTGTGTGTGTGTGTGTGTGTGTGTGTGTGTGTGTGTGTGTGTGTGTGTATGTGTGTGTGTTAATGCCATGGTAACAAAGCTTCATTTCAGTAGAAATGCAATGGAATTAAACAACAATGACATGTGTTTTATATAAATCCCATGTGTATACATGCATATCTATAGGGGTTTGGTTAAATTCCTCATTTAAATGTGCTACTGTACGATAATACTAAGCAATACCTAGTGTATTGAATAAATAATAATTTTCCTACCCAGTTTCCTATGTTAACATTCAATTCAGCTTAAAAATCTCTTCTGACTAAAAATATATAAATATAAAAAACTATTCAATTTGACAACAATGCTATATTTTCATATGGATTCTTTTTTCTTTACCTTTTACAAAGTATTTACATTTCCAAGAATGAAAATGACATTAAAGAAGTTCCTGAGGGGCCAGCATTTCAGATGTGAAGCAGGCAATCTGCTCATGGCTCCGGTGTGAACAGGGTTATATAGAGAAATGAAGTCAGCTCTCATAACTGTGTTCTGTTATACTGCACAATCAAAAGTCCTGCTTTGACATGAACGCCCCTCGTAAATAAAAGTGGATGTAAGTGGCTATATTTTAAAGGAAGGGACATGGTGTGGGTGTGTCTCGTATTTTGTGTTTTAATAACATTAATGAACTCTCTCTGACACACACACACACACACACACACACACACACACACACACACACACACACACACACTCTCGCCTGCCCCCAACCAACACACACACATGCACACACAAGAAACAAAGTAGTCAGCAAACTTTCCGTGACTGCTCTGAGCTAATGTAAATATTCCCACTTGTTCATGTTTAAAAAGCTTCAGCTTAGTGTATGTACAGTACATGTAGGGCTAATAACACTCTTCAACACACTAACATTATTCTTATTCATTGAACAAAATTCCCAAATTCCTCCACAATGATGTGAGAGACTGATAAAATCATACATAAAATTATTACTTCAAGTTATTGCTGATAAAGGTGGATCTCCAAGCTATTGATTCATGGGGTTAGTTTTTTTTTTTTTCTTTTCTTTTTGGCTTCATTTTGCTAAATAAATAATGGCACAACATCGTGTTTGTCTAAGGTTGTATTTGCCTAATTATGTTTCTACATAAAAACATATAATTAAAAGAGGGTGCACTCTTGAACTTTTAAACATGACTATAGTGTTCATTATAGTTAAGGAAATTGCTTAATGTAATATCATGCAAAAATGAAGCGTAAAGAAAGTCATAATTTTTGCATGCAAAACCGTCTCATCTCCATTTTTGTAAGGACATGAATAATTAATATGATGCACCGGCGCATGGATGTAAATTGGAGAAGGAAGATGTTTTCCTGACAAGCAAAGTGCAAAACAATGTTCTTTTTCTACAGTGAATCTTTTTAGCGAAGAAACAAGGTCGCAAATTAGCGCAGCTCTGCTAAAATGTTTGAGTCTACACTACCAAATGCTAAAAACATGGTTGTGATTTTTGCTAGTATATATTGCTAATTAGGAAGGATATAATTAGGAAAAATAGTAATTCAGAAAAAGAAAAGAAAAAAAAAGAAAAAGAAAACAGTAATTATTTTCTAGCCTGACTTATGGACACAGGATGTGGCTAACATGCTGTCAATAGAAAGTAGATTACTTACCCCAGAAAAAAAAACAGCTGAAAGGAAAAAAAAAATAAAAAGTAAATGCCACAAAAGCTTGACAGACAGGTCGAAAAATAAATAAGGTTCATGACATGCTAACTTGTCACTTAGAACAAAGAAAATGGACATGGATGTAAAGTGTGCACTTTTTTTCTTACCTGTCAGTTCTGTCAAAAATGTTGACAGGCTTAATAATTTCTTGCTAGTTAGCATTACTGTCATACTTCATCATGTAAGCTAGCTCTCACAGGATCATGATGTGGTCTCGGTGGAACAACGATTAGCTGAAAATCTTGTAGATATTAGAAGATTTTATAAATAAATAAAGTTAATACTTGAAAACATGGTGCTAGCTGAAGTATGCTAAACAGTGCTACTACAGTTTAAGCCAGTTTTCTTCAGTTTGCAGTCTAACATTCCTCACAGGGATGATGTAGTCAAAAATAAGACTAAATCTATTGACAATGTGGAATTTGTCACGTGTGACCCGTGGCTCTCTCTGTCGTGTGTGTGTGTGTGTGTGTGTGTATCATATTGATGAAGCCAGCAGTGCTACGTATGCACAGCACACTTAGCGAGTAGCCAGCTTTACTAGCAAGCTATTTTAATAAATAATACAATTTAATTTAATTTAAATATTAATTTAAAGGCAGAGGTAAACTTTAATTCAATTCAATTCAATTCAATTTTATTTATATAGCGCTTTTAACAATTGACATTGTCGCAAAGCAGCTTTACACAATAAAAAGAAGTAAGTTTTTATGCAATGTGTATGAATCAAAATGATAAGATTGTCCCTGATGAGCAAGCCGAGGGCGACGGTGGCAAGGAAAAACTCCCTGAGATGGTAATAGGAAGAAACCTTGAGAGGAACCAGACTCAACAGGGAACCCATCCTCATCTGGGTGATAACGGATAGCAGAGAATGATCAGCATAATAATGTGTACTGGAAGTTCAGTGTAACAGGAGATGTGTTAAAATTTTAATTAAAAGGAGTCCAGTTTGTTCCTGGAGGCTCAGGTAGACTGTAGGAGATTCCAGTCCTGAGCTATCGAACAACTGAAGTCACAGGTCCCCAGAGCATCAATCGATGATAGGACAGTCTTCATGGAAACCATCCCCAGCCACAAAGCGCATCCAGGCAGACCACACGGGGCATCCATGTGACGGGATCTCCAACCAGAAGCAGGACTCCAGGACGGGTTAGACGGCTTCAGAGGGCAGAGGGGTCTGGATCACTGGCAACTCAGGAGCGAACATGTATAGCTCGACAGAAAGACAGAGAGAGGGAAAGGAGAGAGGGAGAGAGAGAGAGAGCAGAAAAGGAGAGAACAGAAAATAAGGAGAGATGGCAGTTAGGTATGGTCACAGTCAACATGTATAAGGTGAATGTATATTAGTGCAAAGTGCAAGCAGGGACTCTGGCAGGACTAACTATAACAGCATAACTAAAAGGGAGAGCCAGAAGGAAACACAAACATGAGGGCTCCCTGAGATGTAAAGCAACCAATCACCTCACCGTCAACAAACCTGAGTGAACAATGAGAGTGGGGAGGACAGCATCTAAACATACCAGTTCACCAGAATACTCTACGTCCATGAGTCCCCCAGATCTGCTCCTTTACCTAAGGTTAATCTATTTACAAAAATGCTTGGCTAAATAAATAAGTTTTTAGCCTAGACTTAAACACTGAGACTGTGTCTGAGTCCCGAACATTAATAGGAAGACTATTCCATAACTTTGGGGCTTTGTAAGAAAAAGCTCTGCCCCCTGCTGTAGTTTTAATAATACGTGGTACTGACAGGCAGCCTGCATCCTTTGATCGAAGTAGGCGTGGCGGATCGTAAGACACTAACAGTTCACTCAAATACTGTGGCGCGAGACCATTTAATGCTTTAAATCGATGCGAAATTTGACAGGGAGCCAATGCAGTGTAGATAAGATAGGGGTGATGTGCTCGTATCTTCTGGTTCTAGTGAGGACTCTCGCTGCTGCATTCTGTACTAACTGAAGCTTGTTTATACACCTAGTTGAACAACCAGACAGTAAGGCGTTACAATAGTCCAACCTAGAGGTGATAAAAGCATGAACTAGTTTTTCTGCATCATTTAGTGACAATATGTTTCTTATCTTGGCAATATTTCTAAGGTGAAAGAAAGCTATCCTGGTGATATTATCTACATGAGCTTCAAACGAAAGGCTGGAATCTATAATCACACCGAGGTCTTTTACTGTTGCACTTGATGGAACAGAAAGGCCATCTAAAGTTACAGTCTGATCAGAAAGCTTACTTCTAGCTACTTGTGGTCCTATGACTAGAACTTCTGTCTTATCAGGATTAAGCAGAAGAAAATTAATTAACATCCAATCTCGTATGTCCTGCACACACTGCTCAATTTTAGCAAACTGGTTTTTCTCATCTGGTTTTGCTGAGACATATAATTGTGTGTCATCAGCATAACAATGAAAACTAATACCATGTTTACGAATTATGTTGCCCAGAGGAAGCATGTAAAGGGAAAAAAGCAGTGGGCCTAAAACTGAGCCCTGTGGAACACCAAACTCCACTTGAGAACATGAGGAATGGTCACCATCTAAATCTACAAACTGATAACGATCAGTCAAGTAGGATCTGAGCCACAAGAGGGCAGTTCCCTTAATTCCAACTACCTTTTCTAATCTGTGAAGGAGAATACTATGATCAATGGTGTCAAAAGCTGCACTGAGGTCCAGTAACACAAGTATAGTGACGCAACCCTGATCAGAGGCCCATAGGAGGTCGTTTACTACTTTAACAAGTGCTGTCTCTGTGCTGTGATGAGGCCTAAATCCTGACTGATACAGTTCATTTATGCTATTTCTGTGTAGATGTGAACATAGCTGCTGTGATACTACCTTTTCCAAAATCTTGGAGATAAACGGAAGGTTTGATATCGGCCTGTAATTAGAAAGCAGACAGGGGTCAAGGTCAGGTTTCTTGATTAGCGGTTTAATAACGGCTAATTTAAAGGATTTGGGGACATACCCACTACTGAGTGAACAGTTAATTACTTTCAACAGGGGTTCTATTATTGCTGGTACTATCTGCTTGAGAAAATGTGTCGGTATAGGATCTAATATACAGGTTGACGATTTTGAAGAAGAGATGAGTGAAATTAGTTCCCTCGCTTCAAGGGGAGTAAAGTGTTCTAAGTTCTGATGTGATGTGGTTAGATCATCTGAATTATTTAAATTGTCTGGTTTCAAAGCCTGAATTTTTTGCCTAATATTTATGATTTTATTATTGAAAAAGTTCATGAAATCCTCACTACTGCATGATGATGTTGTGGAGATTTCTGCAGTGGTCTTGTTTTTAGTTAATTTAGCTACGGTATTAAATAAAAATCTCGGGTTGTTTTTGTTATTTTCTATTAGAGTGGAGAAATATGTTGATCTAGCATCACTGAGAGCTTTTTTATAGTTCAGGATGCTCTCCTTCCAAGCTATTTTGAATACTATCAATTTAGTTTGGCGCCATTTACGTTCGAATTTGCGAGCGGTTTGTTTTAAAGCACGTGTGTGGTCATTATACCAAGGAGCGAGTTTCTTATCTCTAATCATTTTCCTTTTAACTGGAGCGATATTATCTAAGCTATAACGAAGTGCTGACTCTAGATATTCATTCGCCTGTTCGAGTTCTGTGAAGTCAGATGGCGATCCAATCAAAGTAGATAATTCTGGAAGATTATTGATAAAGCTCTGTGCGGTATTTGATGTAAATGTACGTTTAAGGTGGAAGCGCGGTGCTGTGCGTACATTATTACTATAACACGCTTTAATCGAGACAAGGTAGTGATCTGAGATAACTTCAGACTGTGGAATTGTGGTTATATTTCCTATACTTAATCCGAAGGATAATATTAAATCCAAAGTGTGACCTGCTTTATGAGTGGGTCCTACTACACACTGATTTACTCCTACTGAGTCCAGTATGGACAAGAATGCTGTTCTCAGAGGGTCTTCTGGATTCTCAAAATGAATATTAAAGTCTCCAGCAATTAACGCTTTATCTACAGAAACAACAAGGTTTGAAAGGAAATCTGCAAATTCGCAGAGAAACTCCGAGTACGGCCCAGGGGGTCTGTAAATGATGATTAGCGGGATTGACTGAGCTGACTTTATGTTACTATAGAGAACTTCAAATGCATTAGATTTAAAACTGTGTTTTTGTACGAGAGACAGATTATCGTTATAAATAACTGCGACTCCTCCTCCTCTACCAGTTAGCCGAGGCTGGTGTATGTAGCTGTATCCAGGAGGACTAGCTTCATTTAGAGCCACATACTCGTCCTGTTTAATCCAGGTTTCTGTTAAGCATAATATATCAAACTCCTGATCTGTGATAGTTTCATTAACAATAACTGCTTTAGATGCGAGAGATCTAATATTTAACAGTCCTAGCTTCAGATCAGAGGTGCTGGCTGCGCATTCAGTGTGATCTGAGTTTGTGGTGTCTATGTTAATTAAATTACTAAAACAGACTTTCTGAGTCTTTCTAAATGTATGTTTATGTTTATCTCGGGGAACAGACACAGTCTCAATCTGATGAACCCTGAGTGACGACTCTATGCAGCTAGCAGACGGTTGGTTTAGCCTGTCTGTCTGCTCCCTGGCCTTGGCTCTGGATTGTCACCGATTAACTAGGCCTCTTCTGAGACTATGTGCTATACTACAAGAAATGAGAGCAGCACCTTCCCGAGTGGGATGGACACCGTCCCGCCCTAACAGGCCAGTTTTGCCCTCAAAAGTCTTCCAATTGTCAATGAAGCCCACGTTGTTTTCGGAGCACCACCTGGACATCCAGCGGTTCAGCGACCATAACCTGCTGTAAGCTATGTCGCCACGTCTCAATCAACAACTTGATAATGTGTTGCCATTTCCTTGGAAATGTGTAGCATAAAAGAGGTCTTAATCTCCTTACTATTAGCTAACAAAGCTAGCTACCTCAAAAACAGCAAATGTACCAGTGCTGGCCAATTTGGTTAGCAAGCTTGGGAACATTTACACTGTATGCAAAACCTGCTTGATATTAAGAGAATGTTAGTATCCATATAAATAAATAAATAAATACATTTTGTATGTACATTGGTCAGAAATCGCTTTTCCGTTGATATCTTTATATTTCATACACAAATATGTCTGTCCAGCCAGAGATGTCACAGCATCCTGAAAAACTGGCTTGACAGAATTTAATGACAGATGAACAGATTTGGCAGTACTATTTACCTGAAGTTAAACCCGCACTATTAATTACTGTACATCGAAATGTACAATGTTGCGGTGAAGTGAAGTTATGAGCAGTTATGTGCCAGATTATAAGCCAACAAGTTGTGACAGTGTACTGCTGTGGGCGCGTCTTACATCGAGCACTGGACAGAATTTTATTAAAGTTTTGCAGTACTTGCATATCTGCCTGAACTTTAACCCGCACCATAAAAAAAAAAAAAAAAAAGAAAAAAAAATTTTAATAAAAGTGATGTTGTGAACACTTACGTGGCAGATTTAATAACCTACTTCCAATCTTCTAATAACGCACTTGCTTTTTACTGCTGAAATAACAGTGCCGAAGTGGTTTAAGTGAATTTAACGTGCTGGAATTGTTTTAAAACAAAACTTAATCTTTATCTTTTTCAAGTCAGGCAGACATGTAAGTGGGCCTAAAACCTGAAATAATAATATCATTACCATAAAGCCGATCAGCTTGTTTTTAGCTTTAAACTTTGAACTATTTCTTCAAACGCTTTTGCAGTCAATGAGGTGGACGTCCGCTAATCTAGTATATATTTCCGTGTCTCTCATTTAGATGCTAAAGAAGAGCAATTGCAAATACAGAAAAGAAATTGAGTGCTAGCATCGTGTAGATGCTTTTTATTCCTGTACACTATACTGTAACTTTTATTTACACCCATCATGACAACATTAAAAGGCACACATACATACAAATGTTCAGTTATGTACAAATATATACAGAATAAATAAACTCTGATCTACATCAGTACAAAATAAAGCTATGGTGCTCTTACGTACAGCAAATCCTTTTCAAAACCGCCCTGCATAATTATTGATCATGCTGAGTCAAAAGTGTTCATTTTATTCTGTGGTGGAATGAAAATCAAAAGAAAAGAAAGAAAGAAAGAAAGAAAAACTGTATACTTCAATCTCGTACACACCAGTAGCTACACTTGATTGTCAAGTGCCATCGCTTAAATGGCAATTCGAGTAGTGCAATTATACTTTTATCTGTAAAATTATGACCTGCATTAAATGCTGGGATGGTGATTATAATGAGATGCAAAAGACAATGCTATGACAATGACAAAAGTTTTTTTTTTTTTGTTACAAAAAAAAAAAAAATCAGACATAAATAAATACAACTTAATGGAAAATGCACAGAAGACATAATAAAATGACACCAAGCTGACAATATATCATGTGCACCTTCTGCATAGGTCATCTTTTATCTGTTCTGCTGTACAAAGTATTGGCACCACTCTATACCCCCACCTCCCCACCCCCCAAAAAACATTGGAACATGGTGTGGTTCAAGGAGTTAAGGTACAGTTGTGTATAATGAGAAACCAACCTTAAGCACACCAACAGCTAATTATATCCTAACTTGAGGATCATTAACACTCACTGCATGGAAGACAAGGAGATTTAGATTTCAATTTAATTGCATTTTTCCACCAGAAATCGACAGTACAGCCTAGTTCAAAAGTGCCAGGAGTATCTCTACTGCTGATGCTCCTCATCACAAAGATTAATTGGTTATACTCATTTTAGCTCCACCCACATTTCCTGACTTGGCTCGCATGGTAATGGGTAACATCCCAACACATTATTTGGCTTGATGTAGAACCCTACAACCGATCCTAATAATAAATGTTCTACGTAGAACCCTATAAGAAGCCTGACAATCCTTAATTATGAAATTATCAAAAGAACCCTGTTTTGTAAAAATGTACCATGTATCCAAATAGCTGAAGCACCAGGTAGGTTCTAGTTATTAAGAATAAAACAATACACAATTAATGGATTATTAGGTAATTACTGTCAACAATGAGGTCTACTTGGAATCCTTTCTGCTATGTTGTAGGGTTCTACATGGAACCATGAGGGACATCGCCATAAACCGGTTCAATTACTGTAACATACTGTAAGCTTAGATATAGGTTTTGTGAAATGTTTGTTTGCAGTAATACAAGAACGTACCAAGAATGTTTCTGTAATTCCACATCCTCTATAATGATAATGAAATACTACTACTAATAAAATAACAAACAATACATTTTTTGTGTGGGAACATCTCAAACATGTAATAGTTTGTGGAGATACAGTGTTTTCAGGTAAGGTTCTTGCAGGTTATGTGAATGTTAATGGCACTTTCGTACTTTGTCAACAACTTGTTGACACCCAGTCGTGAAATCAGTTGGCCGATCCAGGCATTCGGTCATACTAATCATTTTAGTGCCTTGTTTTCAAAACTTCTTAAACTACAATCACTGTGGTAACTCTGGACGTGTTCGCAAATTTCCATAAAAACGGAAACTGTTTGGAAATTTGAAAGTGTTTAACATAACTTAACGTAGTAACCAACTGAAGTATAATAAATTCTAAGCAGGTTTGAAAACCACTTTTAATGAAGAAGTACAATACAAACAGACCTTGATGTAAAATGACAGTTTCCTGGTGTTCATGGTTTCATGAAATACAATCCTTGGAAGTAACGTTCCAAAAATTCTGATTAACATTACTATCCCCGCATCCAGTCTAGCCAAGTGCAATTGCCATGCATTGAGATTATTAAGGACATACTAATGTTTATTTCACTGACTGTAAATCAGAACTTAATAATGTACAGTACTATCCAAAAGTCTTGAGTCACACCTGTCTTCTTCATATTAAATTACATTTAGTTGTAGAAATGGGAACATACAGTATGTGACTGCTGCTGGCTGCAAAGTGTCTAGTACTAATCACCTGCCTGATCATCTGTCTTCATTTGCACCTGTTTCTCACTGGTTCATGCTTTAAGATAGATGTTTGTTTGTTTTTTTATGCTTGAATGATTCGTAGGTCACGGTGTGGCATAACAAATGAAAATATATATATATATAAATTCCTCTGAACCTGCTCAGCCACAAGGACTGGACTGAAAATGAGAACAAAAGACTTGCCAAAAATGAGAGCCAAAAAAGTCCTTCAGTCTCCAGGACTACATTAGAATACAAAAAGACATGTATCTTTGGAAGAATATGAAAATATATGAAGAAATGACAAGAGTTTTGCATAGTATTGTACATGATCACCATTTTATGATTTCTTCATATTAAATAAGTTGTACTTTCCTTTTTTTTTGCACCGGAAAAAGAAACAAAATAACTGGTGGCATTTGGGGCTCAGAGGTACAGTAGGTGTCATGTCTGCCATTGGGAATGCCTGGTCCAATTCCTAGCTAATTTTCAGTCCCCTAACCATTCATTTTTCTAAAAAGAGGTTTTTTTTTTACACTCTTGAAAAATGCCTTGTTTGTAAAGTGGGAGTATTTTTATTGCACATGTATATGTATATGCACTTAAGCCTGGATAAAAGGGGAGAATTGCATCGGGATGTAAATCTGGTGCATCTGGTGTAAAACCTGTGCCAAATCAAATACTGTATGTAGAACAGATGATCTCTTTTCTTATGAAGTTAAATGCAAACGTTCTAAACACACACACACACACACACACACACACACACACACACACACATACAAAATATGGTAACGTTGTAGGAAGCTTTTATATTGGTTCTTAGCTAATGATTTCAAGCGTTCTTTAAATTAGCTTTCTCTAACGTTTATATAAATAGAAATTTTTGGAACTTAAAACCTTTAAGGGTACGGCACATACAGTCAATGCCAAAGGTGTTCAGTTGATACATTTTGTTACCCCTCTTACTTGCCAAGATACATTGTGAGTCACGTTGGGACATGGGGTGAAGCTAAAAGCAATTGGAAACACTGATTGGTCAAAATCTAATCCATGATCAATGCTAATTATTATATCAAGGTGGACTACCGTCTTTACTCTGTCTTTAGAGGAATAGTAAGGTTCTACATTGAATCTGTAAGGGCTCCCTCAAAAGGAAGAAATGAAAAAAAAATTGCTGAAAAAGGGCTCTACATTTTTAAGAGCATACAAGGTGACAATTTGACAATTATGACCTACTGTACCAGACTGCAAGCGGCTGCGTTTGACAAATGGCACATGATATTTATGGCAAATTGTCAAGACTCAATAGATTAGCCAATGACCTCATTTGACATTTATGAAAAGTAGGTCAAGGTTTCTTTTCAGTAACGTCCACTCCGCTGTGTCCTCCTAAATGACCACGTTCATGAAGACTTTGCGTCTGCTTCAAACTCATCAAGGCACTTTGGGTATTATCTCTCGAAGCAGGTATGATAGTAAAGTGTTACAGTGTGCTGCAGCTCAGTTAAAAGTTGTCTGGTGCTCAAGTACCTCTAAGTAATCCGGTTCGGCATGTAGATTAGCCTTCAGTTCAAAATACTCGTTTTTAGTCTGCTCCACCATAACCTTCCTCGGCCTGGTGTAGACAAGCGTCTCCATCAGTTTGAGCTCTTGATGATGACCGGGTACTTGCACGTCCTGGAGCTGTGAGATGTTTTTCCTGAGATATTCCGTGATGCTAAGCTGTTGGAGTTCACGCTCCCGATCCAGGATGTTTTTGTACAAAGATCCCTTGTCACCCAAAGAAACAAAATCAGCAGGATAATCGTGGGACACTGCCTTGTACTTCATTGACCCTGTAAGAGGGGAGCCATTCTCTTTATCCTTGATGCTGTGGCAAAACCGTTTTGGTTTCTCTGCGTCGTAATCCTCTGCGTCGTAGTCTTTGTGCTGTGAACAATAGCTGGGGTTCCTGCAAACTTGAATGATTGGACTTCGGGAGGCCTCATCATACATGTTCGCGTCATGCCTCTCTGCCAAGTGATGAGTTGTTTTCTGTCCATACATGCTGTAATGCAGGTGTATCGGGCTGTTTTCACGAGGCTGTTCTTCGGTTTGCTGTTTCTTCGAGTCCCTGCGCCGGCGATGCAAGACAAATACGATGATCCCAGCAGAGCAGAAGATGATCGTAAGGAAAAGGATAAGAAGGCAGAGGATGAGGACAGAAAGAGGAACTGCATTCGTTAAGGACCGGAAAAAGCTGTGGATGCCTCCATCTGGTGCTTCTGTTGTTACATCCCCTAATTCACTTGAAGGCAGAGAGTTATGGGTGACCAAACCAGGGCAGAGAACATCATGCTTCAGGTTCCTGACCTCAAAATTAAGCAGCTTTTTAGGACTCTGGCACAAGATAGAGCCTACCGCTGTTTCCTTTCTCAGCTTCTCCAACCACTGCTTCATGCTGACTAGATCACAAGTACAATCCCAAGGATTGTCCTCAAGATAAATCTGTTCCAGAAATTCAAGCTGCTCCAACACATTACTGACCTGCAGGTGCACAAACAGATTGTTTCTTAAATTCAACTTGGCCAGGGGGACATTCCTAAATATTTGTGCTGGTAGAGCGCTGAGCTGGTTGTTGTTCAAGAACAGGAGCTTTAGGTTTGTCAAAGGGTTGAATGAGCCTGCCTCGATCTCCCTAATTGCATTGTATTCTAAGTACAAATACTCCAGATTATGGAGCCCTACAAACATAGTTGCAGTAATCTTCTCTATCCTGTTACCATTCAGGTACAGCTTTTTAAGACTGCTCAAACTGAGGAAAGTTTCATTGTCCAAATAGTTTATTTGGTTGTTCGCCAGATTCAGCAACTCTAAACTGTCATATGTGACGAAATCATATTTTAGCAGTCTCTCTATCATGTTCCCAGTTAGAACAAGCTTACTTGGACTTTGCTGAAAAATTCCAAGATCTGATATTCTTTGGATGCCCCGATCCTCACAGTGCATGAGGAACCCAGTGTTGGGATGGTTATGACAAGAACACTGTGGTGCACAGGATGTCTTTGGGACATGAGAAGGTGTGGGAATCTTTACATCATTTTTTGAGTCTGGTATTTGGAGCACTTTTGTAGATGGGGTAACAACCATGTCCAGGGACTTGGAAGGTTCTTCAAAGTTTATATCTGCATGGGATGGGCACAATACATCACGCTTTACTTTGGCCAGAGGAATACCCCTGAGATGCTCTGGACTGCTGCAAACCACTTCCCCAATGGCCGACTGCGCTCGCATGTTCTCAATCCAGACCTTCAAATGAAGGTTCTGGCAGTCACAGACCCATTTGTTGTCTTCTAGCAGAAGCTCAATAATGCGGCCAATGTGTTCCAGAAATCCCACATAAGGCAGAGTCTGCAGGTTGTTTCCACGAAGATCCAAATGAGTCAGCGGCACAAATCGGAAAATGTTGTTGGGAAGGAAGTCGATGGAGTTGTCGTTGAGGATCAGGACTTTGAGATGGACAAGTTTGCTGAAAGCTCCGGGCTCCACAACTCGGATAAAGTTTGTGTCAGCCTGGAGATACTCCAAATTTACCAATCCGTGAAAAGTATCTTCCTTCAACATCACCAGGAAATTACTGTTAATGTGCAACTTCTTCAAGGAGCCCAGTGCACTGAAAACTCCCGGTACTAGCTCTTGTATGCTGTTACCACCCAGATGCAGGGTGACTGCATTCCTGAAAGCCTCCATGTCCTCTGGGAGCAGCTCCACAATATCATTTTTGTAGAGATTTAGGTGGAAAGGTCTATCTGAAGGTACCCGGACTTGAGAAACCTTGTTTATGCGCCTCTCCTCACAGTTTATATGCAACACTCCGTCTTTCTCCTCACAGATGCACAGCGATTCACAAGCTCCTCCAAAAGATACCTTGGGGCTCTCGTCCTCGTGAAAACTAGCACAAGCTAAAAAGGAACAAAGAAACACAATCCTGGGCAGCATTTTCTCTCTTGGGTGTCTGCAAAGACAAGAAAAGGGAGAAAATGAGGAGTTAGCTACCAAAACATGGGGGAACAAAACGAAGAATGACATATGGTTGTGAAAATGTTGCAAAGCATTAATTAGACCATAATTACTGAAATCTGTTATATGCATGGGTGTTTTGAATGACAACAGCCTGGGTCATCAGTTGTCACCTGCTTCTAACGGCATATCCCTGCATCTCACATAATTCTCAATGCGTAACTAAAAAAAAAAAAAAAAAGCTGTCAAAGGTTTGCAGGTGTTCAAAAGCCTTTGCGAGGAGCTCTGTTAATCTTTTAAGGAGGCTTTTTCATGTCGATGATCACATAATTAAATGCTATGCTCAGAAGAAATCCAGTCCATCTCACTGTAATAAAGCAAAGTACAAACTCTTCTGTACTTCCAAGAAGAAGAAAAAAAGAAAAAAAAAGTTAAATTTAAAGTTCCAAAGTCTTGCCTCAGAATTTTACAAAGTGCTGACTTTTTAGACACCCTCTATACATTTTAAATAGATATTTAAATCCCCTTACAGAAACCCTACCTTTAATCTGCTCATGGAGCATCTGATAAACAGGTTCCTGTAAATAGCTTTTACCTTGGAAATGTGAACGTGTCAGTACATGCACATTAATCTATAAACCTGTAATTTTTTTTTTTTTTTTTTTTTTTTACAGTGGTGTCAGTGCTGTTTCCTTAATTACTTCACCTCTAACCTTGAACTAAACCTTTAGTCACTGCTAATATCTTTGTATTTTAAGATCCTCTTACATTTCAACAATTTAATGTGTTGGTTTCCTGGCACAAACCTAACTTCCCGTAAGAAATGTAACTATAATATAGGTACCCATGTCACCCAATAGTACGTCTATCATGGTATATATGTACTGTAGCACCATATATACCATATATACCATATATACCATATATATGTTTAACAGTACCATGGTACTACTTTTTTAATATACTACATGTGCATACTTTGATACATGCATACAACAGTACATGTATTATGGAACACATACCAAACTGTCAGACATATGTTATACACACATACCCTATTAGACACCCGGTGAACTTTGAATCTAACAAGTAACATGATATTTAAAAAAGTACTGTACTATACACCATATTACTCTTATGATACCCACTGAAGTGCCAGAGTACCTACCCTGGTACCCTATAAGGTCCTATAGTGCCTACCATGGTAAAGTCTGAAGTACCATGGTACAGTAATTGTAAGATTTTGTGATATTATCTGAATGTTCCCATGCCCATCAAATATGTAGATGAATATACATACAGATAGCTTGTGTGTGCCACTGGAAGCCTTTTGTTGAACCAAAAAATGCTAATGTGTCTTCCTATCGTGCCCAAAGCTTAAATATGCTCTCTTTGCTCACGATAAACAGAGAAATTCGGACACATCATGCGTGCACACACAGCAAGCAATAAGTTTTCTTTTAATTCATCTTTAAACTTACATATGCATGTTAACATGATGTTACAATCATCATGCACATGTACATAGAAACAGTACATTCTTATTATTTTACACATTTTTTTACCTCATTAATGCACCTTCAATTGTAAACAGTGTATCATAGTTTATTTTTTCTCATTGCAATTTTTGCTGGCTGCTATAATGATACACTTTGTCTTTAGCATAACTCTATCTATGTATCTATCTATCTTAACAATTTGGGCACTTTTCTTAAACAATACTACACTATGGTCTACAGTTTATCATAGAAACAAGACTCCAAAAGCTTAAAGTTAGCTTTACCCTGCGTTCACACCGAACGCGGCGAGAGAGCGTCAAAACGGCCGGAAGTCATTCATTTTCAATTGGAGCCGGCGGCGAAGGGCGGCGCGGCGCGGCGAGAGCGGCGAAGGGAGTTGAAATCAGCTCAACTTCATGGTAATGAGCTATGACGCGGTTGAGCGGCAACCAATAAAAAAGTAGAATTCCTCCGCTTGAGCGGATTCCGCGGAACGCAGTAAACTTTTGTTCCGGCGACATTAGTTCCCAAGCAAAATGAAGGAGAAGCTAATTATTTCCTGGTTATTTATGACATGTCCCTGTTTGTGTACAGGGACGTTAATTAAAAAAAAATGATGCGTGGACAAAGATAATAAGAAATATAATATAATAATAAAAAAATATATTAAATTAGACTAGCAATTCACAATGAACAGAAGCCACACCATACAAATGCCGTATAGTTTGTTTATTTCTACAATACAGTTCTTTCTATCAATCAATGTCTTGTTTTCTTCCACATTTTGGTCAGTCTCCATAAGATCAACAAGCTTGATTGCTTTGCGGCCCCTTTAAATACAAGAAAGGCATTCGGTCTACGTCAGAGCGGCGAAATGCGGCGACAGGTGAGAGCGAACGTTGACGCTCTGGCCGCGTTCGGTGTGAACACAGGGTTATCTATTCCACATCAGCTTTGATGTATATTTGGGGTCAAGGTCCTGTTGAAAGCACAAAACTTCGCCAAGTTTCAACTGTCTAGCTTACATTTTGAGTTTATACTAAAAAGGTAGTCATCCTTGTTTATTATTCCATCCACTTTGTGCAATTGAAATGATTGAGGATTGAATGTTCTCCAAACAAACCTCTGGTCGAATCTTTTCTCCAGAAGGAGGTTCACATGTTCACAAACTTACAGTATTGTGTGCTTGAAGGTGTTGATTTCGGAGCAGCCGCTACTTTCACGCATGTCATGCTATACTGTACACAGATACACTTCCGGTACATAGCAGGTCTGCGCCTCTGTGGTTCTTGGGTTGTTCCTGACTATCTGAACCATCTTCTTTGGGTCCCATTGTACTGTACTGGTTGTTCAATCCAGTATGTGCTACCAACCAAACCATATTGACACAGAGAAGCTACCAGCTACCGCCCTCACTCACGATCGCTAACAGAAAGTTGGTAGGCTCTTGGCTCAACAAATTGAAACATTTTGTGACTTTCGGCAGCACAGAATTCATACTCTGTGTGGTTGTATGTATTTCTTGACCCTGTGTTTGATATGCAAGCTGTATAATCATTCAAGTCCAGTTCAAAGACACAATTAAAAGCCTAATATTAGCATGACATTCAGGCAACTGTGCATATGATAGCTTTTTATCGTAACTGTTAAATACTGTAATAAATTACAATGACAGCCCAGGCATTGCTAGAGCAATATAAAGTTATCTTTTGTTTTTATTTTTCCTGGACTGTTACACACACCACTAAAAAAGATAAATAGGAAAGAAATGATGGAACCTCGATTTTACCACCAGGAAAAAAAAAAAAAAAAAACATTACATAAATATCATGCACATGTTTATATCTGTTTAAACGACTCATTTCATTTTTCCATGACGTAACGTATCCTGATTGAGATCTAAATTATTATTATTTTTTATTAATCCGTGCTCAGCTGGCTGACCTTCAGTGCTGGTTATGTATTCACAATGCATGCTTTGATAGCTTGTCCTGTGAGGTTGCTTACACTGTCCTAGTGCTCTTCCTGCAGAGAGACAAACATCCACTCATTTTTCATCAGGCTTAACGCAATTTTGAACTTGACGTGAGGACACAGCAGCGGCATCACGTCTGTTTGACAGCAATGCTACAGTCAATCGATTTCCCAGCTGAAATCAAACAGTGGCAGGAAAAAAAAAAAAAAAAGAAAAGAAAAGAAAAAACTCTAGGCTGTGGGCGCTGACGAAACGAAGAGCAAGTAAGAGATGAAACGATCAAACGCCGCTCATTTATTCCCACCCGGGGACACAGGCACGGGTTGGACGAAATGAGATTAAAACAATACACAAGGGGAAAGGCCTCCTGCCCCATTAGGACTCGCTGAAGCTGAGATTTCAACCTCCCACGCATGCCAAATAATGAGGCAGTTAAAAAAAAAAAAAAAGCAGACAGTTGTGCTACTTGTAAATCCCAGCATCAATCAATGTGTGTTGAAAAAAAAGGAAAGAGAGAAAAAAAAAGCAGTTTTACGCCAAGCACACGTCATGTTTCTGTAGTGCTGATGAATTACCGTTTAATTAACATGCGGTTTTGTAGGAAATGGCAACGGATCAGGAGGTGCTTAGCACGCAATCATAAATCATACACACCAGACCATGAGAAAAATTTGCCAAACAAAATACCACTCAGTAGGACGCATCATTTTTCTTACCAGCGGTTAATCGTGATTTCAGCAATTCAGCAATATGCAAATGAGCACACTTTTTTTTCCCAACTAATCTATTCAGAGGATCCAGAGAAGTGTTTTGTTGGTGTTTGCTGTTTCATGACGTACAACAGAATTTGTCGAACAAGCACACGCTCATCTCTAACTTGGTTGACTTTTTAATCTGACTTTTTAATAAAATTCAAATAAAAATCATAGATGTATCATGAATATGATGAGTCAGTGTCTTACATTACATTAAATTAAAAAAAAAATAAAATAAAACCTAGAATAAATATTTTAAAATGTAAAATACTAATATATAACTAAAATATAATAAGCCAATGTTACCACATTTGAAAAGTACCAGTTTAATTTTATATCTTGGAAAAAAAAAAAAAAAAAATGAAACACAACAGCCATATGATTGAAGAATTTCGTCTGAGGAAATGCCTCTCACGTACCTCTATGCTTGCGTGCTATGGCTGTATTTCAGCAGATGCGGTAATGGGCTATTATTTTCAGTAGCTTATTAGCGTTTGGTGCAACCTGAATGCTGAGAGGGAGAACACAGTGTCTCGTTTAATAACTACAGGAAAAGCAGTTCGTTGCAACTTTAGTGCCTGAAACTACCCAACATTAACACTTTAATTGAGCCTATATGGCCGCTTCTCATGAAATATTTAAGCTGTTAGCGACTAGAAGCTTCGCATGCACCACAGAGGTTGCGTTTTGTGTTTACAGCGGGCAAGTTTTGTGTCTGGACATGTCGAAATAACAGCCGCTGTTTGCAACACTGGAAGAGGGAGTTAGACTTTTGTTACCCTAAAGCGAGTAATTACACACTCATAGTGCACTGAGCTAGCTAAACAGATTAAACATATGCTGCTCACCTTTTCATTAGTTATCACACTGACAGGCCTCACTTGGCTAATCCACTAGTTTGAGGTTATATAAAAAAATGTACTAAATGCAAACATGTCAACAATGTTGTTTTTTGGTTTGTTTGTTTGTTTGTTTTTTCCTCTCTCTTTCTTTTTTGATTTTTATTTTACTAGCTAATGCTAGCCAGCTACTTACCTCAACTTACTCACAAAACTTGTTGAAAAGTTAAAATGATCATTTAAGCATGGACATTCTAAACACAGTCAATCGAGTTTCAATTTTGTGATAAACAGCTATATCAAGCTAAAAAAACAGGACATTTATGCTAACAGTTATGTCATATGAGATACCTTGTTAGTGGCTAATCACACCTTAGCTATGCCACAATAACTCTAAAACTAACAGCCTCATATGCTAGCTGCTAACAAGATTAGCATGACATTTTGTCACATAATGGATTTCAGCACATCCCCACTTGATAAATACTATCCTGACTGTCCTGACACTTCAGCTATTGTGTACATTATACAGGTTGACGATTACAGTATGTTGGCTAGCTCGCTATTGAATAAAATTTCCCTCACACAAATTTTCCCACACTCACACATACCTAAATATCTAGTATTCATGCTAGCTCACACTTTGTTTAGTAATGTTAAGCGCAGATGTGTTTTTGATTGGCTAGTGGGCAAAGTGTCAGCCTCATATGCTAATTTATTGAACTCACATGCTAATGCCTGCTTAGTTTGTAATGTTGTTATGTACAGTACTAGGTTTTTAACTGCATTTAACCAATTTTTCTTTTTTTTATATATATATTTTGCACTTTTCCGTACAAAACCCTACGTAGCTTGATTCCGAAGGGAATTTTTAGCTGCACACTTGGATGCTAATCAGATTAGCTGTAATTATTGCAGAGGCGTTAGTTATTAGATCAACGGGATAGAATTGAATGTGAAATGAAAAATGAACATCTGGAAGCACCAGCTGCTGCTTTATCTCTAAATAATGTGAGAGCAGGTTCTCCACACACACACACACACACACACACACACACACACATGCACGAACACACAGCATGTAAGTGTCCTAGGCATCTCTGTGATTAATATGTACTTAGTAGAAATAAAAGTGTTTTTCAACTGCTAGTTCCGCCCCTCATCCTGGCATGAAATATAACATCATATACAGTAAACGTGCCAGAAAAGAATAAGACCAAGATCTACGACACTACACTGTGCCAAAAGAAACAATCAGCCCACCATGAGTAGCACCGTTTTATTCCATATAACAGTATAACAGTAAAGCACCCTGTCTCAACAGAAATGTTCTGGGGTAACAACTGCACTCGACTGTTTTTATTATCATCGCTGGTACACTGATAATTATTGTTTTAATGTCTTCTTCACTGTCTTTAAGGTTTGTGAATAATGTGGCAGCAGCCATTGGACATCCATTGCCTCTTTTAGAAACTCGCCATTGCTGAAGGGACTTTTTGTGCTTGGCCAGAAGACGAAGAACACAGAATGATGCCGCGCTAGCAGCTTTAACTCTCTCGGTGGGTTTTGGGAAAAGTGACTGCAGGGTTTAAAAAAAAAAAAAAAATAATATATATATATATATATATATATATATATATATATATATATATATATATATGTACTTTAATATTTCGCTCTTGAGTGGAAATAATTCCAAAGTTTACATTAAGCGTACAGTCTTTTCTGTATATAAATTCTGTCTATAAGTGTTAAAGGAGTTAAAACACGCGCAGTACACATATGAAGTTATCTTTAGCTAGGTAAGAAGTGTTCCCATCCATACAATTAAACATATATTCATCTGTTTAGCCAAAAAGTGGATAATTCACCAATGCAACATTGTAACATGTGGAAAATATAGTATAAATACAAGGAATTATATATTTTTTTAAAAATCCATTTTGCAAGATCTTCTTGTGTTTATGCACGGTTGTTTGGATTTCTGCCACCTACTGGACCTGGAGTATAGAGCGGACTATTGTAAAGTTCCACAGCATTTGTACAAAGCAATCTGTACAAACTAAGGCTGCTTAAAACAAATCAAACAATAAATTTAATTTTAGATTTTAAATTGCAATGCCCAAAAGGCAAACTGAATCAAATCAGCAGGCTGGCTATAAAGGACAGCTCTAGTTCCTGCTACAAAGTCAATTTGCAGCCCAGAGACCATCAGAGACAGAGCTTGCCATGCAGGAATTAAACTAGTAATTCACATTTAACACCAAAAGAAAAAATACTACAGATGGGGGGGAAAGGGGGGAAATCTATATCGTTCTTGAGAGTATAGGTCTCTTGTACGGCAATTCATGTGTCTCGTCACATCCAAAATCCGAAATTTGTAGCGGTAAAATGTTGCCGTTCCTTTATAATCCTACAGGTGGTGCTCTGAACTATTCACACACCACAGAGATCTGTGTGGTAGAATACATTTGTTTGCAATAAGTTTGTTTAGAATCGTCTGAAAATTTATGTTGAATTGGGACATGTATAAAATGATAATACTTCATAGTCTCAGTACAAATCGAATCAGCACCGTCGTATCGTGATAAAATCATATTGTGGCTTCTGCCTGTGATACCCATCCCTGCAAATTCTCGTAGTAACATTTAATACAGGACAGCTACAGTTGTGGAACGATAACATTGTCATTCCAATTAACTATGTATTATTTATAACATAATAAAGCTACCAATGTTGATTCTTTAGGGTAAAACGACAGCACATGTCTCCATCAAAGGAACCCTTTTAGGAACTTGAGAACTTTTTTTCCCCCCCAAAAAAACACATATCCGCTTATTTCTACAGAACGATACCATCTGACATTTCTATTAAAGAAACCTTTTAAGAACTTTTTCTTTAGGGTTCCACTGACATTTTCATCCTCGGCCCAAACCCTTTTCAGTTTTTTTTTTTTTTTTTTTTATCTCCAGAGATAATTCTTATCATCAAACCAGTAACGGTTAGGGGTGGAGCTTACCACACAGAATGCTGCTGATTGGACACAGATGTTCCTGATTTATTTATCTGGTCGAATAATCGACACCTTTTTTTTTTTTTTTTTTCAACCAGTTTGATCCCAATACACCAACAAGGCTCTCATTTTGCGAAAAACGACCAACAGCATAGTTGTGTTATTTTGACACTTCAGATAAAATAAGAATCAACAAACCACTAAGAATAGAACAAAAAAAAAAAGCATGACTCGGTTCCTTTTGTCCACTTTCAGGCATCCAGTATTGTGTCAAAACAATGGAACGAGAACGGGAATCATGCCCATCTTCACGCTACACAGACAGATAAAGTTCTTGCGCCTCGGACTCAAGCTTGCAGATGTGTGTACTGTATTTAACTATATTATGTGAACATAATATATACATATTATAGATGTTGTGTGTCTATCGACAAGCCTAACATTGAGCGATGAAATACTTATTACTATTCTAGAGTGCTGTTCTCCATTCTTACCGGTTAGAATGTGTTTATTATTTTTCTATAAACAGCAGCTCTTGACCGTTGTGCAGCTGAGAAACCTCGGGTTTCTATTAATGTCCTTTATCATCGTTTCTATAGTAACAACTCATTCACGTGGATGTGTGCAGTGGACGTCCTACATGAACGGATTAAAAAAGTGTGTAATTGTTGATATGGTGACGTTTACTGTAAGGAGACATTTATTTATACGGTGTTTATTGCTTACATATTCTACATGTTCGGTAATATTAACGTCTCGATTGACGGGGAGAACGAGGTAAAAAAAACGAAAGCATTTGGAGAGTGTGTATTCAATGTGAGGAATGTATGATGCATTCAGAGAGTGTGTATTACATACAAATAATTTGTAACGAATGTGAAGAATGTTTGCTGCGTGTCGAAAGTGTGTATTTTATGTGGGAATTGTGCACTGCATGTTGAATGTTGTAAATGTTGTATTACACATGAGGATTGAATATGCAGAGTGGCCTGCATGTAGACAGTGTGAAGCATGTGTGTTGTGTGCGAATGGAAATGTTTATTCCATGGAAACAGTGTGTTATGCATGGAGAGTGTGTATTGCATGTGATGAGCGTGCGTTTAGTGTAGAGAGTGTGTATAGCATGTGATTTATGCATGTTTTATGCGTGGCAAGTGAGTAATACATATTAAGTGTGTGCCTGTGTGTGTGTGTGTGTGTGTCAAGGTCCAGAGTGTGTGTTGCATGCGAGGGTGGTGTAAACAGTGTGTGCTTTGTCTAAATGAATGTGTATTGCATGTGTGTTAGGTGTGGACAGAGTGCATTGCATGTGACGAGTGTGTGCTGTGTGTGTGTGGAGAGTGTGTATTCCATGTAGACTGTATACTGTATATTTAATGTAAAAAAGTGTGGTTGCATGTGGAGAGAGGGTGTATTGCATGTGCATAGGGTGTGCTGCATATGGAGAGTGTGTGTTGTGTGTGTTGAGGGTGTGCATTTCATGCAAACAGTACATGGTGCACGTGAAGAGCGTTTATTGCATTTGCCACGTTTGTGGTGCATGTGATGAATGTGCGTTGCATGTGGAAGGAGTGAATATCGCATGTATAGAGTGTGTATGTTGCAAGCGAGGGGTATGTACAGTATAGCACGTTAAGAGTGCGTGCTGCATGTGGAGAAGGAGTAATGCATGTACTGTACAGAATGTGGGTTGCATGTACTGTAGGTTCCACGTGGCGAGTGTATGTTGTGTAGAAAGGGTCTGTGTTTCAGTTAAAGTGTGTGTTGCATGTGACGAGTCTGTGTTGCATATGGAGAGAGTGTATATTGCCTTTGAAGAGCGTGTGCTGCATATGGAGTGTGTGTGTTGCATGTAGAAATCCAGATTGTTGTGTGTGTACATGTTACAGCTCACTCGTTCCCTACACCTTTAACTGGTCCATGTGGAGCCCTAGCAGGAAATCGTTTGCTTAAGAAACTGGATACAATGAACCAACTAACGCACCATTAATTTGGGTTTCCACCGTGTTTCCCAGTGGTTTCTAATGTTCCCTACTTTTTATTGTTTCCTACTTTCTTCTTTTTTTTTTTTTCAAACTTGTGTTCCTGTTTTCTCGTTTCCAGTGTTTCCTCGCTTCTAACGTTCCTTTATTTTCGCTCTAGTGAAATCGTGTCCACTGTTACCTACTTCCATGACTTGCCTCTTTCTTTCATACATCCACCGGTTGCTAGTGTTCCCTACTTTCCAGTGTTCCCTTGTTTCCCGCATGGATGGCTGTGTATTTCAGGGTGTGTGCCATGTGGAGTGTATATGTTGCAAGTCAAGAGTGTTTATTCCATCCAGACTGTATGTGTTGCGTATGGAGAGTGTACATTTGATGTAAATAGGTTGTGTTGCACGTAGAGAGTGTGTATTGCATGTTCCTTCAGTTTTCGATGCTTCTACTGTAAGTTTGTCGACTGTTCATCATTTCTTAGACTTGCCTATTTGTTTCTACACCCACTTACATTGCTAGTTTTCCCTACTTTCCTCTGTTCCTTAGGATTCATCATTCTCTTGTTTCCTGTGTTCCTTAGTTTCCGTTTCCTTGTTTTCTGTGTTCTTTGGGTTACATTTTTCCCTTGTTTCCGGCGTTCCATACTTTTCAAGGTTTCCTTGTTGTTGTTGTTTTTTCAACATAACCCCAATTTTTTTACACATCGTTCCCTAGTTTCTAGCATTCCTTCGTCAAACAGTCTCGAAATCTCGGGGTCTCCTTGCTTATAGTTGTCTTCAGTGTTTCAGCGTTCCTCTTTGCCAAAACAATGAGCATTTGCTTTTCCCTATCCCCTTGTTCCCTATTCTCATACATCCCTCAGTGGTTGACGATTCCTTTTTTTACTCATATAATTTCTGTCCTTTTTTTCCCCCCAGTGTTCCTTAGTTTTCAGCGTTCCCTAGCTTCCAGTGTTCCTTCATTTCTTCTATGTTCCTGAGTTTCCAGTGTTCACTACTTCCTTGACTTGCCTATTTTTTGTTCATACATTCACCTATTGCTAGTGTTCCCTGCATTCCATAGTTCCCCATTCCCTTATTTCTTGTGTTTCTTCATTGTTCTGTTGTTGTTTTTGTCACTGTCACCCCAATAAAAAAAAAAAAAATATATATATATATATATATATACATCATAGTTGTCAATCTTCCCTAGTCTCTATAGTTTCTAGTGTTCCCTGTGTGGAACAGTTCCGACAGGTCGATGTCTCCTGGCTTGTTGCTGTCTCCAGTGTTTCAGCGTCCCCTTACCCAACACAGCGTGCATTTATTCTGCCCAATTCCCAGTGCCCCTTATTCTCACACATGTCTCAGTCTCTCATTACTTTTTCTTCTCTTTTTTTTTACTCATATCATTTCTATCTCAGAGTGCACTAGAATTCAATGCTCCTTTTTTTTTCTTTCTTTGACGTTCTGTATCCATAAACGGTATATGCAGCGCGCGCGCGCTCCTGAACTGGCACAACGAGCACTTTATTGCTTAAAAACGGCGCGTGCTCCGAGGTGCACGCGCTGGCTTTTATTCCCGAGCCCGCCGGTTAATGACACGATAAATGAGGCGGTCTCGTGAATGTCAGCGCGCGCATGCAAATCTCTTCGGATTTGTTTTTTTTTTTTCTTTTTTTTCTTCCCTTCATGCAAACGCTTTTAGGTGTTATGGGCTTGTCTCTGGAGAAAGTGTGTGTGTGTGTGTGTGTGTGTGTGTGTAAAAAGACGCAGTCAGTCTTCTGGCTCGTCCTCCAAACTTCACATGCTAACCGCAGAACTATATAAATATTCATTAATATTTATCGCAATATCTCTATCAGTTAGAAGGACATGACACGCACTCACGCGCTCATGTACATTAGTGTCATTATAAAAAAAATAAAAAATAAAAAAAAGATAGTTGATAATAAAATAAATCGCACTCACCGCACTTGCAGGTAAATCCACCGGTCAGTTCATCCGCCTGTAATCAGATCAGTTTAAAAAGAAAAAAACTCCGGAGCGGGTCACAGAGAAACCCCGAGCACCGGAAACGTCCCATTGATGGACACACAGAAAGGCGCGCGCGTCTAAATCAATCCCTTAGATCCCAGGTTAGAACGCAGCTCGCGCTTCGGCGTTCGACTCTTCTAGCTCATCTGCTGCTGTCGTTTCTGCTCAGTTTGTGTGTGCGTGTGTGTGTGTGTGTGTGGATGTGAGTGAGGGTGCACACAGAACTGCACCTGAGCTCCTCCTGCTGTTAGTGCGGCAGATATGCACCACACACACACACACACACACACACACACACACACACACAGTTTTAGTTTTATCTGCATTGATCTAAAAATATTTCCGGTGTTTAATCTGTATTAAATCTGTATTCACTGTAATCTGTATATCTGGTGTTATTTTGTACTGAAAGTTATAAATTCTTGTTAAGCCTTGGCATACTATGTTTTATTTGTTTTTTATTTTTTTATTATTATTATAATTTTTGGGATTTTTTCCTGATTTTCTCCCTAATTTAGTCGTAGACAACTCCAACCTGTCGTCGGGGGTGCTCCCACGTCAAGGCTCCAACTATCAACCACGTGCTTCCTCCGAGCCATGTGACCCCACCAACCGCATCATTTCGAACTGCTTGCTCATGCACTGTTTGGAGCGGCCTAACATATTGTACTCTGAGCACAGCGCTTTCCGCTCCTTCCACTTGCATGCGCTCACAGATGCCCGTGATTGGCTGTATAGCCGCAACCGACGTGAAAAGTGCCTCCGATTCCTCCCCTCTGAAAGAGTTCGGCCAATCACCCAGATGAGGATGGGTTCCCTGTTGAGTCCGGTTCCTCTCAAGGTTTCTTCCTATTACCATCCCAGGGAGTTTTTCCTTGCCGTTGTCGCCCTCGGCTTGCTCATCAGGGACAATCTTATCATTTTGATTCATACACATTTCATACAAACTTACTTCTTTTGATTGTGTAAAGCTGCTTTGCGACAATGTCAATTGTTAAAAGCGCTATATAAATACAATTGAATTGAATTGAATTGAATTGAATCAGCTGGCCTTAGACCCCCGTCTAAGAGAGGCTACACAACATCTCCTGTGATTCAAACTCTCGATCTCCGGATGATCAGGCTAGCATTTTACCACTGCGGCACTCAGGGGGCCCGGCTTACAAATTTCATACAATAATCCGTTCCAGAAGGGAGTTCTTTAATGCAAAAATGTAATTAATTTTCACATAGGAAATAATGTCAATGCAGATTATGCATCCTAGCCACCCAAAAATATTACTAATAATACAAGTTTCCAACATCATGCATGGAATCATGCATTTTTGCATGTAAAAACAATCAAAAACAAAATAACATTCTTAGGACACATGGTGCTCTTTCTTTAACAAAATCTTTCACAAAATGCAAAAAAAAAAAAAAAATCATGAACTCACTTCGCTTGGCTTTCCACTGACCCAAACAAGTTTTGAATTGCTCCCCAGGCGTACACATGGCTTAGCCAGCGTTCGGTTCAGCTCGGTTCGTTCAGTCGTATGCAACTTTGGACAAATTTTCTTGCTAAATTTCTTTTCCTTAATGTGAAATTTATGAGGCGGAGCGTTCCTATGCCGAGGTACCACTGTATCTACATTTCATAAAATGGGTCTAAAAATATGTTTGGTGTTTAACCAACACATGTTAGTTTGTTATGTCAAAAGTATTAAAAAAAATAAATAAATAAATACTAAAACAGCAATGCTTAAAAAAGATGATACATGGCAAAGAATAATTGCCATTATACAACAGATGCCAACCAAGCAGTTTTATTGGACAATAAGTGCTGATATAGAGTATAACAGTACAGGGATGTTTAACTAAGCGTATGTGGCATTTATATTTACATTTGACAGATGCTCTTATCCAGAGAGACTTACAATAGTGCTTTAAAATTTTCATCATTAGACAGATCCTTACACTGGTTATTAGATTACTAACTAAGTTAAACACTGTTGGGCTTTTAATTATTATTAATAATTAATAATTAAATTATTATTATTTTTTTTTTACGTTTTTTTCTTTCTTTTTTTTTCTTATACCAAAGATATAGATATTTGAACAGAAACAGATAGGTCTTTAGTCATTGCTTAAAGATTGCCAGTATCACTCTGCTTCACAGGTGAGGGTTTGTGCCCGTTCAGGTTGAGGGGGCATGTTTCTCCTTTAAATTTTCACTTTGCATAGGTGTAGTATGTGATGTAATTGGCCCCACTGATGCAATTTCTGAAGCTGAATGGCACATACAGACACTCCTCTCGAATTCAAATTTGTATTCAAATTTTTATTTGTCACGTACACAACCATCCACAGTATGATGTGAAGTGAAATGCTTATACAACTGTCTGAAGAATTGCACTAGAAGAACCCAGTTAAACTAAAGATAGAATTTCTAGTAAAAAAAAAAAAAAAAAAAAAATATATATATATATATATATATATATATATATATATATAATAATATATATAATGGGATGGAATATACAAATCTACAAATGTACAGATTACAAATAATAAATAATAATAATAATAAATAATAATAATAAATACATAAATAATTTATAAATAGATACAATATAAAAATACAATTTCTGTTTCGGGTATTTGGTTCATTCCGACTGGAGAGCTCGGTGTGGGATCGGCTAGTAGATCGCTCACGAGCGCGGCTGTAGGAGTCAAGCAGAGATTTTACACGGCAGTCTTAAACTTAAATAAATGTGGAAATTAATAGTAGCTTCAGAATTTCCATTTGTAATGAATCTTTAAACATCAGTGACTAACCTCTAAGTGAGTAACATTAGTGTTAACGTAAACGTGTTGTTCTTTGCTCGTATTAAGTTATTTTATGTGTCAGATTTGTCATAATTTTGGGGACAAATATAGAATTGAATCCCCTCAAAACATGCCTCACTCCTCTTGTTCTAATAATCGTGAGTTACACTAATGGATGGGTAACACTACTGTACTTCTGCGAGTGGTGTTGAACAAGTGATTGCACACCCCACACTAGCTTTCCATTTAATGCTGTTTGGGATTGAACCCTGGAACCTGGAAGTTAATGATATTAACTCTATTCCAAAGCGGAATAAGTGGAAATATAAAAAGAAACTTACGAGATTTAAAGCACTGCTTACCACCGCCATGGTTTATTCTACTGTACTTCACATTGTCCTGAAAAACTACTTTCATCATCGTTAATTACACTAGCTGTCAGTCACCAGCCCTGCCAGTTGTGGTTAGTTCATTCCAGATGTGTGTTGGCAGAGCAAATATATAATAATATAATAATATAATAATAAGATAATAAATGGTGTTGTGTAACTGTTGTGTAATAGCAATATAACATCTAAGCTCGACAGCCGTGCTGATATCCAGCACAACAGCACTCCTGCTTGTGTTCTATTGCTTAATTAAACCAGTTTTTGGAATGATTCATTTGATATATTTCTATAAATTAATTCTGCATTACTGTAGTTAATATGAAATACATTTTTTAATATTCTTGAATTGTGTATTGTGTTTTTAAGTTTTTTTTTTTTTTTTTTAATGAATTCTTTATTTGTTTGTTGCGATACCCAGCTGCAATCCTGTAAGACTGTAAGGGCGGATGTTCAGCTGATAATATGGCATGTTCGGAAAAAAAAAAGCGCCCCACCTATTTTGCATCCAGGACGAAAGAGACATCCTGCGGCCCAAAGGGCACAACAACGCTTCGCAGAGAACAGAGCTCACGCCTAAAGCGATGTCTTTCTCTGACTGATTTGCATGCGATCGCTTTACATAAACATCCATCTGTATTTCCTTTAGGCAAATCATCCCCACCTCAGCTGCCCGCTTTAGCACATCTGCTAATCCCTCGTATTCAAACTAGTCTCGATGCCCAAGGATCTGGCTAGTCCATTGTTCGTTAATAGGCTTTACGGTAAAGGTGACTGGCTGTATTCTGATTGGCTAAGAGATGTGGCGATAGGAAACAAATAGTTTCTTTGTGGTCAGACAGAAATCAAAGCGCATAAACAAATTTGTGGTGCCGCGCTACGATAAGGATTAACGTGTTAAACAATGGCAACACATTGAGTCATGTTCAGAGGCTGATGCCTTCATTCGTGTTCATCATCACATTCCGCACAATCTAATAAATTCATGTAACATTTTATTATTATTATTTTTTTTTTGCAAAATCTTAGTGAGTCGAAACATAACGCATTTTTATCTCTAAATATTATTCTACATTGAAAGAAAATTCCTGAATAGTAATCTCATCACAGGTTTCACTTCACCTCCCTTCGCTGAAGTATGCACGTGGGAGGAGGGCGTGGTCGAGCAGCGTCAGCTTCAAATGTAGATAAACAGGCAGGTAAGTCACAATGACTCTAAAATTTACTCATGTCTGCTTTGTTTGTCTGTTCAAAGTATAAAAAAAGAAGACCGTGAACATGCGCCAGAGAGAGAGAGAGAGAGAGAGAGAGAGAAAGGGCGGGGCATGAGCCCCGGAGCATGAGCTTGGAAACAGACTGAGGAAAAAATCCTAAAAATATGGGACAGTCAAATTAAATGATTAACTTTCTTTGAGCATTAAGCATGCTACTGACTTAGTCATTACTACACAAGATTACATAATGGTCTCTGATTTGGACCTGGGTCCAAAACTGTTTGATTCCAAGGCCATCCTCAGTAGCAGTGAGTGGCGTCCAAGCGATGAGAACCCCAGCCAGAAGTGGGGCATCAGGATGGATCGGGCAAGTCCAGAGGGCAGAAGAGGTCAGGGCCACTGGTCCAGCTATGACAGCATGACTAATGATAGTCATAGAAAACAAAATAAAGCCTCAACCCAATATTTAAGGGATTTTTTTCCTTGCTCACGTTCATCAGCACTTTCCAAGCTCTGGTGCGTGTAGGTGTGTGTATGTGTAACGTGTGACCTCTGGCAGCTCTGTTCCTCTTTTTTTCTGGTTCATGGCATTCCCATTTTTTCCCCTAATAGACCAAACAAACTACACATTAGGAAACTTGCCTGATCGGGCACACACACACACACACACACACACACACACACACACACACACACACACACACACACACTCAGACTGAAGCTGACGCTTGACCATGCCAGAAAACAGAACAGAAAAAAAAAAAAACATTTTCCTTTCTTCAACATCCATCAAGGCCAAGGCGTTTATTCCTTCATATAATGGAAGGAAAAATGTTATACAAAGGCCGTTCAAGTCAAACCGGGACTGGTGATAAAATCTCTTGTGAAAGAAGGTGAAAAGCTGATTGACAATTTCATAATACTTTTATTATACAGTATGATGATGAAACTCTTAGCAGAGGCAAACCATTCAAATGGTGCACACATTTTAAAGGAGGCCGTATGCCCTTGAATGATAACCCTGTGAGTGGAATCATAATCGGCGAGTGCAACGTCTGATCCTTGAAAATCGACGAATAACCGGTCACCAATTTAAGGAGGAGATGCATCTGTCTGTAGGGACTGTACACACAATCATTCACTAACACAACCCGGCCGGGAGTTTCTGCCACTTTCCCAGTATAGTCCTGATTTCGCTCCAAGCCATTTTTCGAGACATTAAAGGTGTTCCTGGGAGGCCAGCATTTCAGACCTGAAGCAGAGAGTCCAATCCTGGCTCCAGTGTGCTAAGAGATTGTTCTACCTTGGTGGTATCACTGGGATGAGTGCGTTCGTGTTGCCGGGGGGTTATATAGAAAAATAAAGTTCATACTCTCATAACTGTGTATATGAACTATTCTACATTATTAAAAGTCCCGGTTTTGACTTGAACACCCCTTGTAATTTCAGTTTAGTTTGTCATCAGTATTATTTATTGTGACTTAAAGGGCATCTACTGTACAAAATTCTAATTTTAGCCATTTTTTAAATAGATGGGTCTTCAGTGTGTGTGAGCCAAAAAAAACATGAAGAAAAAAATTACCTGATTTGACCTTTACTATTTTTGTATTGGCTGAAGTGTAAATAAGCTGATTAGATTTTCCCTTCCTGAGGAGGCGTGGCTCAGCAGCAGCTCATATACAGTACGGTGTATTTGGAAGAGGAGTGAAACAGAGTAGAGTAGTGAAGTATGCAAAACTACACTATCTCACTCTCCCTCTCACTGTCTCATATCTATCCTGTATTCAGGGTCACGGGGGGCCTGGAGCCTATCCCAGGAGACTTAGGACACGAGGCGGGGTACATCCATCGCATAGCACACACACATACACATACTCAAACTACGGCCAATTTGGGACCGCCAATTAACCTATCCTACGTGTCTTTGGACTGTTGGAGGAAACCCACCAAGCACGGGGAGAACATGCAAACTCCATGCACACAGAGACGGGAATCGAACCCGGACCCTGGAGATGCAAGGCAACAGTGCTAACCACTACACCACCGTGCCGTCACTTCTGTACATTATCTACAATAGTTAACTACGGGACCTTTAAATAAGCAGTTTAAAGAGGGGTGTGGCTTTGCGGTTTTGGGTGGAAATTGGGAAAATCGATCTTGTTTTGGAAGAAAAGAATAAATCTAAGCAGATTTATTCTAGGGGGAATTGTGTTGAGCTTCGCAGCTTTTAGAGACAAAACTTTCTCACTTTTTTTTTTTCTTCTTTTTTCTAGCTAAGATAGAAGCCTGAGATGAAGCACAGTAGTTTATGTGGGTTCTCCTGAAATGACAACCCTACAACGGTTTCCCTATGAGACAGGGTTGTAAGCTGAACCCTTGTGGCTAGCTAAGAGCACTTACTGTATGTACACAAATGAATGATGGACTCATTTACAATCAAATTGTCTTTGGAAATATGTGAATATTAGGTTTGGAACCATGGCAAACAGCTTAAACAGCCCCTAAGAGCGACAGTAACGCTAATCTGAAACCAATTTCTACACACCTTTAAACAGACATTCGACATTTTATTCATTTCTGTGTGTAAAAATGTGAGTGTTGCTACGTGGCCTACGTGCTTCTTGATCACTGTTGTACATTTCTATTTTATAGACTAGCACTGGGTGTAGCGTTGGATTGGACATTGACTTCCAGCCCCATCATGTGCAACATGTAGTCAGGTTCCTGCTGATTTTGCTACATGCTCTGAGGCTATCGTGTTCTCGTCACTATGTGCCAGTCATAGATATTTTTTTTTTTGATAAACCCCCCAAAGTCTACGCCTTTAGAAATGTTATTTACCCTGCCCGTTAGCGATGTTTCAGTAACATTTCACTCTTTGTTCAATACTACAGCCTTACTAAAAAAAACAGTTTGCCTTCCAGTTTATCTCAGCCTGCAGCCACCCTCTTACCTTTCTGTTTATTAGTTTGTTTCTACTCTTCTTTTTATTGCCTTCGGCAGGTACTGTGTGCGTGGGGGATTGATGGCTTCTTAACCGACTGATCATTTTTCCTGAACTTAGCCAGTAAATCTTTTCAATTGTCAACTTCTTCTGTGTGTTGGACCTGAAAAACAGGATGCGAAGGCTTCCTAAGTATCATTAATAATAGTGAGATAGCCTGGGCCATAGATTTACCAATCAGAGTGCAATAATATAAATGTTAAAATGCGTTCATAAACACATATATTATACACCTGGCTATACTGCGTTGGAGTTGAGAAATGCCTTAGCTCATCATATCATAGATTCAACAAGCCGTTGGAAACATTACATTTGGGCATTTGGTAGACGCCCTTATCCAGAGCGACAACTCTGAGCCGTTGACGGTTAAGTAACCCTCAACTTGATGGTCGTGAAGTTTGAACCTGGGGCCTCCCGATCCACAGTCCAGTGCCTTAACCCCTGAGCTACCCCTGACATTAGCATAACACAGGTGCTGCAGACTCATCCTTTCACATCTATGATGCAAATCTTCTTTTCTACCACATCCCAAAGGTGCCTATGGGACCGAGATTGGGATTGAATTGAGGTGACTGTTTGAGATGATTTTAGCTTTGTGACATGAAGCGTTATGCCCAGGGAAGGGATGAACATTGTCACCATCAATACTCTACCAAGAAGATCTCTCCCACACACACAATTACCCCAGCACCACCAGCAGGGCTGGGTGCATTCCGAGCTTTTGCGTTCTTTACACCAAATTCTGACCGTACCATTGGAATATCGCAAAAGAAATTGAAACTCATTAGACCAGACCAACACTGTATTCTTCTATCGTCCAATTTTGGTGAATCCTTGCAAGCTGTATCCTCAGTTTCCTGTTCATAGCTGACACATGTGGCACCCGGTGTGGTTCTTCTGGAGCTGCGGCCCTGGGGTCGACATGTTGCGTGTTCAGAGATGATCTTAGGCATACATTGTTTGTACTGTAGACGTTATTCGAGTTACTGTTGCCTTTCTATCAGCTCGAACCATTCTCAAACTTCTCATCTGACCTCTGGCAGGAACATAGCATTTTCGCCTGGGGAACTGCAGCTTCCTGGATATTTTCTCTTTTTCACAACATTTTCTGTAAACCCTAGAGACGGTTGTGTGTGGAACTCCCGATAGACCAGCAGTTTCAGAAATACTCAGACTAGCCCATCTGACACCAACAACCGTGTCACTTAAACCACCTTTCTTCCCTAGTCTGATGTTCGGTTTGAAATTCAGAAGATCATCTTTACCATGTCTACATGCTTAAATGCAATGAGCTGCTGCCATGTGATTGGATGATTAGATGTCTGTATCAACATGCAGAACTATAAAAACCTAATTTAGTCCAAAACACAAAACACACAACCATCCCCACCCACAATCCTGCTATATGCAATCATTGGTCCAATTTAATAATAATAATAAAAAAAATAAATAAAAATAATAAAAAAAAAATAATAATAATAAAAAAAAATAATAATAATAATAATAAAAAAAAAATAAAAAAATAATAATAATAATAAAAAAAAATAAAAAATAATAAAAAATAAATAAATAAAAATAAAATAAAAATAATAATAATAATAATAATAATAATAATTATTGTTTATTTTAAATAATAAATATTATGATTAAGTTAATGAAGAATTTTTATTATTATTATTGATGATGATGATGATGCTTAGTTTAGCTTTACAAATTTGTGTCACTCACTGAATAGATGCTGTCTAAATAGGCAGCCTTCTTCCTTAGAGCCCTCGGTCAAGCACTCATAAGAGATGCGTTCATACTAACAATAACAATGTGGCCTGTGTTAATTATTCAGGTGTGTCATGTAATTTATTACTGGCACAACAATTCATCCTATTCAGTGCTGTTGTTTTTGTTGAGTAGTGTGTTTACCGACCGGCACGAACATGTAGTACACACAAATATACCACACACACGCACACACACACACACACACACACACACACACACACACACACACACACACACACACACACAAATAACTTATCTTCAAACTGGGTGTGTTTTGCGCATTGTGTTTCTGAGAGATTGTAGATTACAGTAAAAAAAAAAAAAAAGTGACGCTAACAACATGCTGGAATGTGATCAAACATGTTTCAGTGTTCAGAATCACATAGACAACACTCCAAGATGTCAGGTTTATTTTTCTTCCCATCCACCAATAATAATCAAATGAAGTTATTTTAGTTAAAAAAAAAAAAAAAAAAAAATTATGTAAAGTTTTGTTCATTTTAAATATTTGCCTTTTTATGTAATCTAAAATTAAGGGAGGGACCAAAGTTATTTGCTCTGTAACTACCACCTTTAACATATATATCTAAAAATAATTTGAAAGAAAGAAAAATAGTAAAACAAAACAAAACAAAAAAAATGTATGTCTCACTAAACAATGAACATAATGCATTATAATAAATAATTATATAGAAATTCTAATTATAATAATAATAGTTTCTGTTATACACACTTTATGACAACAGCAAATCTACCATTTTTTTTGTTGCTTATTTATTTATTTATTTATTTACTTAGTTAGTCAGTTAGTTAGTTAAGTATTGAACAGAATATATACAAAATTACCATTGATCATCCGTAACTTTAAAACCACCAAGACGTTAATAAAAACATACTCGAATGCCGCCTGCATTTAACCTGATTAAAATGCCACCTGTCAATGGGCTCTAATATATTAGGCATCTAGTGATCACTCTCTTCTTAAAGTTGATGTGTTGGAAGCAGAATGAAAAAAGGAAAAGCGTACGGGACTTTGACAAGAGCCACATTGTGATCACTAGACATCTGATTAAGAGCATCTTTAAAACAGTCGGTCCTGGGGAGTGTTACTGGTAAGCAGTGTTTACGTTGGCTGAACGCACAATGGTTCGAAGTCAGCGTGCCCACTGTGACCTCTTTCCAACACCGTCAAGGTCTACCGTCGGCACCTCAGCATCAGAACTGGCCCGCTGAGCAATGGAAGAAGGCCTGATCTAGTGATTATTTTGCTTTGAAGAATATGACAAAGAGTTCAGTGTTTTGACTTGGCTTTGAAAATTCCACAGATCTCAATCTGTTTGAGCATCTGTCGGATGTGCCAAGCAAACAAGCCCGATCCAGGTACGCGTCACTGCATAACTTACAGGACTTAAAGGATCTGCTGCTACCTTGCTTGCTTGGTTGCAGATGTGTTATAATACACCTTGTGGCCATGTGCAGGCCATGCTTCAATGCGTCAGGGACCTACATGATATTATTCAGCTACTGTATCTCTCTGTATACATGTGTATCCATTCATATCTATACACTATATCATCTTCATGTGACCATACTTCGAATAAAATGAACAGTAAGTGTCAGTGGGGATCGACTCTCACTGTCATAAAGGCATAAGAAACATTAAGCTAACTATTGTAGCAGTTACAATAAGAGGTTACTATGTGCAAATGAATTAAAACAAACCTAAACCATTGAAGTCGATGATAAAACGATACTTTCTGACTTTTTGTTTCTTTCTTTCTTGTTCTATTTATTTTAAGAAAGAGATACCTTTTAATTATTGTTATTATTTTTTTTATTATTATTATTTTGATATGAGCACATTTAGTAGCGGTAATAATCCCATACCTTCCCTTTGTGGCTTCATTAAGTACAAAATGTGTTTTAGAAATATGTCTCAAATTCTGAAATTGAATCAAAGTCCGATGTAACTTTATAAACTATTGGGATGGCTCAGCATTGTCTTTTTGTGTACTGTATAATGCTAACACTTTAGCCTACGCTATATCTTTCCTGCATTCCTGCATTTCCTGCATCTTTCTAGTTTTCCTGCATTGCTTCAGCATTACAACAGTCCAACTTCCAATATTACACACACACAAACACAAACACACAAAGTTATTGTTTACTTTTATATATATATATATATATATATATATATATATATATATATATATATATATATATATATATATATACTCTCTCTTTTTACTCTGGGAGGAATTTCAGAGTTTTTACATCAGCTTCTCCATCCCAAGTCTCTGATATGCCAATATCTTCAAACTCACTTGCTCTTCTGAACATTTGTTCTAATGAATGTTTCATTTCACTTCACTAAACTCTTTATACCAACAATGAAATGTCTGCATTGTTCATCTTGTTTGATCCGGTAAGACAAGTTTGGTGTCTGAAGTCTGCTTGCTTAATTTACCACTAGAGCTACGACGCTAGCAGGGAACGCATTTCATAAATAAAAACACACACGAACTCCCACCCTAAGATGCCTATCGTACTAGACCTGGCTGATGAATGTGTTACTTTGATCTGGGATGATTTAAGGTGACAATAGGCTGAGATGACACAGAACTGAGGGCCCTGGGAATATAGGGACAATAGGACATTAGGCCAGAATAACATAGTGGCCTGGGATGAAGACCAGGAAAAAGGTGACATGTAGCCCTAGGTATAATGAGATAAGGTGAAAGAGAGTTAAGCTGACATGGCTGATGTGATATGGGGCTTAGGTGACATAGGGCCCAAGATAATATTGGCCCCTGGGAATATAGGGCTAAGATGAGATAAACAGAGGTGACATACTGTAGGGTCTGGGAGATAAAGGACTGAGGTGAGATAAGACTAAAGAGATTTGGAGCTGAAGTAATATATTGTAGGTTCAAGGTAACATTGGCCACTGGGAATGTATGGCTATGGTGAGATAAGGCTGATGTGGCATAGGGTCAAGATAACATAACATAGGTGATACAGAACGAGAACTAGGCTGTGGAAGATGAAAATAGAGTCGAGCCGACATATGAACATGATGACATGGGGACAAGATGACTTAAGGCCAAGTCACATAGGAGTCATGCCTACATTCCAAGGACCCTATGTTCTCAAAATCCCATGTCCCCAAATTTATTTGGCTTATAATGGAAGCATGAAAAGGGCCCTGTGTTTCCCAGTTCTAGGGGTGTTTGTATCCAGGGCCCCATGTTACCATGTTACATACTGTATGTTTAAAAAATTGTGAAACTTTGTTCCAATAAAGTAAAGTTTTTTTTTTTTTTTTCTGAAACAGAATAAGATAGTTATTGTACGTTGAAAGAAAAATAAAATAGGGAACCTAGGACCCTGGGAACATACTGTAGGAATGCTCCCCCAGGGACTATGGGGGCAAGGTGATACAGGAGCGAGGTGCCCCTAGGAATTTAGGATCCTACAAACATACCGTAAGAGCCTAAAGACATAGTTCCTAAATACATAAAGTCTGATCACAAAAGTGTCCTGCAAATATACAGATACGGATATACAGGGCTTTAAGAATTGTTTCCAACATAACAAACCTATACTGTAGAATATATATACAGTAGTCTTAGAAATACATTATATATCACTGTGGGTATAGAACACCAGGATCCTTGTAGTATAAAGCCCCTAAAATGTATAACTTGAAATATAGGGTTCAGAGAACTTGTATATGTAGTGATACTGTATAGTGCTCTGGTACAGGGTTAAACCAAAATAAGATTACAAACAAACAAACAAACAAACAAACAAACAAGTAGTATTATTTTGGTTTAACCATATACCACTATATAGCAATATATAATTGGAATTTTATATTCTCAGAACCCTACATTTCCAGGTATACATATAAATATAATAAATAAATAAATATATGAATAAACTGGCCTGGACAAAAATAATAGTATCCTTAACATTTTTTTTTTTTTTTTTGCAAAACCTTTTGAGCTGATTACTGCAATCAAGCGATTTCTGTACCTCTCAGTCAGACTTCTGCACATTTCGACAGGTAGTTTCGCTGCTGCAGTTGTCTCAGGTTTAAACTGATTCTGTTAAACACAATGCATCAAACTCAAAAATCAGTTTCATTATCAACACGTGCTTTAGATGTACATGATCTAATATGTAACAGTTCTAGCTTCAGATAAAAGTTACCAAATGTACATTTGGTATAGCCTGTTATATTTAGATCTTATGTCGAATGAGCCAAACTACCTGTCGAAAGGTACAGAAGTCTGACTGAGAGCCACCGAAATCACTTGATTGCAGTGATTAGCTCATAAGGTTGTGCAAAAAAAAAAAAAAAAAAAACTGAAAAAAAAAATGTTAAGGGTCACCTCGTATTTTTCCAGGCCAGTTTCTTTCTTTCTTTCTTTCTTTCTTTCTTATTCTGTTGAATCACAATTCCAAAGCAATTTCTGATTTTCTTTAGTCACTTTTCATTTAATTATTATTTATTATTACTGCATTAACTATACAAAATTTCTCCATGTGTGTATTTATAATCAGACTAAAAATATAAGCTATAGTCACATTTCCACGGTCAGTCATCTTTCAGAGTTACCAAGTGTGATTGGATCACCGTCTGACCCACACAACTTGATAATGCGACTGAATCCTTATAGTCAGCATTCCGTTATAGTTTATATAGTGTGGATGCACTTAAAAGAAAATTTACATCAAAAGAAAAGAAATGGCACCCTGGTATAATGATCAAGCAGACCTTACGACAAACCACTGGAAAACTACTCGAGTCAAAGTCAATTGGCAGTGTTTTAAACAGCTTGGACGGAGAGCTCCTCGACCTATAAAAAAGCTGCCATTTCAGCATACAGTATATCTCCACTCTTATAGAATATACATTAAAAAAAATCTGAGATTCGTATTTCATACTGTAGGAAAAAATAACTAGGAATCAGTCCTCCTCATAAACATGCAGGCAAATAACACCTAGCAGTAAGGAGTTCATGTTTTTTTTTTTTTCAATGACAAAATAGATAATAAAAAAAAATAATCTAAAATGAAAGCACACATAAATCGATAAAAAAATAAATAAATAAAAGACATGTTAGTGATAAAGTACATCAGCTCAGCGATTACAAAGCTTTACTCCCCTTCAAGGGACTGAAATAATTTCAAATTTTTTTGGGGGCAAAAGCATCTGTACTGGATTCCACATTTATTGAACTTCAAATATTACTCAATATTAATATTACTCAAGTAAGAGTAAAAAAGTCTTCGGTGAAAAGACTCCTCAAATACTGAGTAACTGTTTCATCGTATTGTCCGATTTTTCTTTCTTTTTTTTTTTTTTCTTTTTTTTTTTTCGTTTTAGAAATTATGTAAGCAGCCAGACAAAATGATCAAATAATGTACAAAATTTCCAAATAATCAAATAAATGAAATAAATAAAATAATTTTAAAAATTTAATACCTTTACAAAATAGCAAATTAAGGAACAAGAAACACAGATTTCCCAGTCTCACTTTTTTCACAACATAAAAACGTTTGAAACAAATACCTACTGTGTGTAACATATGTATGTTTAAAGAGTGTCAACTATTTCCTGCGTAAGATATACTGTATATTCAGTTGCCCTCTAAATGGCTCAGCAGATGGAAAATAACATTAGAACACGTGTACAAGAGATCTTACGTTAACGTAAACTGTAAGAAACGTTTTAGTTTTTTTTTTTTTTTTTTTTATCCTCTAGCTTATTTTCTAATGATGTATGTATGTTAATATCGCAAACTAAAATTAAGCAGTTAAACTAACTAACGCGGCATGTTTCCTCAGGTTAGACGTCGAGTTTTTACATGCTGAAACGTCTGTCTGTATAAGCAAAACATTTGTACATAAGTCCAGGGGTGTTCATCCTCTTCTGTTGTAGCATTGGAGACAGATGCGTCTGCTAATTTTATGTTTTCATTCGCTGTCTACCACGGCTGAAGATTTTTATTTATTTATTTATTTTTTTACCTGTTATGCAGCCTGTTTGTGTGTGTTCATGTGACTAGAAGTTTATATTGTTATTGCAGCTGATTGGTCAAACGAAGTCATGTGATTATTGCTGCTACATCTGTCATGTGGTACAGTAGATTCACCGGCCGCGTTTCTCTGGCAAAAATAAAGAATATCTAATGTGCAGAATGAAAAGTTAGAAAAGTTGAGTGCAGCCGAATGTAGCGGAGTAAGAGGAGCGTTTGCTGTTTGCAAATCTACTCAAGTAAAAGTAAAAAGTATGGTGCAGTAAAACTACTCATAGAAGTTTCTTTTTTATTTTTTTTTTTATTTTTAACTTAAGTAAATGTAACGGAGTAAATGTAACTTATTACTACCCACCTCTGCAGACAATACCAGAAATAATTGACCCTCTAAAAATAGGTAACTTTTCTCTCAGCATTGGTTAAAATATGTATTGAAATCTTTTAAAATAGCAGTTATCAAACCTGACCTCGACTGCTGTCAGCTGTCCAACTATAGGCAAAAAATCGAATCTCCTCTTTAGGATCCGAGACAAGGTTGTAGCACAGCATACCTAATGTATTACTCAGGGTTTAGGGCATCATAGCCAAGTCAAATCAAGTCAAATAGGCTTTTACCGTCATTTCAGCCGAAACAAAACAACATTCCCCCTGAACCAAGGTGCTGCATTCATACAACATTAATAATAATAATAAAAAAAAGACAGCAAAATATAACACATGAAAATGTGCAAACTAGAACGACAACACAACAACAACATAACACAATGCAAAAGTCAGTGGTAATGAGTTGAGGTAGTGCAAGTAACTTAATTATAGATAAAAAATAAAAAAAAGTAAACATGTTCTTATTAAAGAAGCAGCAAAGATAGAAAAGAAATATCGTGCAAATAACAGGAAATGAATATACGACACAGAAATCGCACTGGTTAAAGTGGTAAACGACTTACTACTGGCATCTGTGTTATGTCTAATTGCTTGTGTTGCTTGACCTTACTGCAGCTTTCTCATTGTTAAATTAGAAAATTCTATAAGAGTTAATGGCAGAGCTCTCACCTCCCGCTCAGTTTGTAGGGGTTACATTTCAGACCATTGCTATTGTCTGGAGATATGCTTCATAAACTTCTTTCTACTTAAATCTGACACGATAGAAGTGCTACTGGTACTGGGTCCACATGCAGCTAGAAAGAAGGTTTCATAGCAACTCTGGGTGGACATTCTGTTTCATCATGTGCAGCAATAAACTATCTTAGTTTGAATATTGATTGCATGATTTTATTTGAAGCTCATATAGATAATAATATTACTGGGCTATATATATATATATATATATATATATATAATATATATATATATATATATATTTTTTTTTTTTTTTTTTCCATCTCAGAAATAATAAAATAATAAATATGCTGTACATGACACAGAAAGAAACGAGTCCATGCTTTTTGTTACCTCTAGGTTGGACTACTGTAAAGCCTACTGTCTGGATGTTCCACTAGGTTCATAAACAGTTCAGAATGCAGCAACCAGAGTCCTTACTAGAAACAGAGGATATGAGGACCCCTATATTATAGACACTGCATTTTTTATTTTTTTTTGCATTATCTTTTAAATACTTATATCGACCTTTGCAACACTGAATTGTACCCGAGTGAGCTGCTGGGATTTTATGATCTGCCATACAGTACCTCTTTGATCAAAAAGTGCAGGCTGTTAACTGGTACCTTGTATAACGACGACTGCAGCAAACACTTCTAGAATAGCTTTTCTATGAGCCTTAAAGACTCAGTGTTATAGTATAGGCTGAAAACGTATTTGTCTAGACAAGCTTTTGTGAATAGGTAAAGGAAATGATGTGGGGGACTCATGAGCACAGAACAATTGATGTTGGCAAACAGTTGGATGCTGTCTTCCCCCCATTCCCAAAAGGTCACCCAGGTAAATTGATGATGAAGTGACTGGTTGTCTTACTACTCAGGGAGCCCTTATGTCTGGGTTTGCTTCCTTTCCTTTAGTTATGGTGTCAAAGCCAGTCCTGCTGGAGTCCCAGCTTGCACTCTACACAAAATATACATTATGTGACAGTGAGCATACCTAACGCTTTCTCTTTCGGTTAGAGTTCCCATGATAGTGAAAACTCTCATGGGGGGGATGGTCCCATATAGTCTGCGTAAAGATGCATGTGACTTCTCGTGACAATTCCACTTTTGGGCTGTGATGGCTTGTGGCCGCAATTAGTCTTAAGCCCAAAATTGCTGCCCACAATTTTGTACTTAATTCTCCACCAGTAAACAGCTGGTAACCTGAACAGATCTGACATCACACTCATGTTCCTCTGAAGGATTCTTTCTCATGCCATCTGTGGTCATATAGTGTATTTTGTTTTCTTGATGTAATTTTATGCCTACCACCATGTCGTGTTCATGTCATCTTGAACCAGTTCTAGACATTCTGGATGCATGCTGGATGTTTTGTGTTTGTTTGTTGCACCATTCGCACCTTGCAATGAGCACGTGCACAGATGTTCCTAATATAACGACCAGCACGTGTACCGTATGCTCAGTATTGCAGCTTGCCGTAGAGAACATTTTATATATTGTAAAATGATGCAGAGGGGAAAAAAAAAAATCATCAAACACGAGTGGTGGCTGTGGAAAAGCAGAATGTGTCACCTTTATTAAAAACGCTGGAGGATGTGAGAGCCCGCACCATATGTGTGTTATATTTCATTTTCTGATATCCATCTCCACTCGAGCTTCTTATTCGCTTTATTCTGGCCGTGTAATTTATCACGCTGGCAGATAAGGAAGGAAGCACTTATTATTGCTTTTGTGTGATGCAGCCGATTTGATGTGGATGACGATTGGCTAACGCAAGCTGGCTACTGAGCTCTTAGCGAGTCTTTAACCTCCCCTTTATTTCGCAGGTAAACACCTCCTCTACCTCAGAGCTACTCTCTGAGATTTCACAGCATTCCCTGCAGCATTCGATCAGTCAGTCACAAATCCAGAAGGTATTCACTTGCAGATATTCACTAAATTTTCAATATCGACATGGATTACTATTCATAGCGAAGAATACGCATCATTAAAAAACAACTACACACGTGGACAAAATTGTTGGTACCCTTCGGTCAATGAAAGAAAAACTCACAATGGTCACAGAAATAACTTTAATCTGATAAAAGTGATAATAAATAAGAATTCTATGAATGTTAACCAATGAAAGTCAGACATTGCTTTTCAACCATGCTTCAACGGAATTATTTAAAAAAATGAACTCATGGAACAGGCCTGGACAAAAATGATGGCACCCCTAACTTAATAGTTTGTTGCACAACCTTTTGAGGCAATCACTGCAATCAAATGATTCCTGTAACTGTCAATGAGACTTCTGCACCTCTCTGCAGGTATTTTGGCCCACTCCTCATGAGCAAGCTGCTCCAGTTGTTTCCGGTTTGAAGGGTGCCTTTTCCAGACAGCATGTTTCAGCTCCTTCCAAAGATGCTCAATAGGATTGAGGTCAGGGCTCATAGAAGGCCACTTTAGAATAGTCCAATGTTTTCCTCTTAGCCATTCTTGGGTGTTTTTAGCTGTGTGTTTTGGGTCATTGTCCTGTTGCAAGACCCATGACCTGTGACTGAGGTGTTTCTGACACTGGCCAGCACATTTCTCTCTAGAATCCCTTGATAGTCTTGAGATTTCATTGTACCCTGCACAGATTCAAGACACCCTGTGCCAGATGCAGCAAAGCAGCCCCAGAACATAACAGAGCCTCCTCCATGTTTCACAGTAGGGACAGTGTTCTTCTCTTCATATGCTTCATTTTTCCGTCTGTGAACATAGAGCTGATGTGCGTTGGCAAAAAGTTCCATTTTTGTCTCATCTGTCCATAGGACATTCTCCCAGAAGCTTTGTGGCTTGTCAACATGTAGTTTGGCATATTCCAGTCTGGCTTTTTTATGATTTGTTTTCAACAATGGTGTCCTCCTTGGTCGTCTCCCATGTAGTCCACTTTGGCTCAAACAACGACGGATGGTGCGATCTGACACTGATGTTCCTTGAGCATGAAGTTCACCTTGGATCTCTTTAGAAGTCTTTCTGGGCTCTTTTGTTACCATTGGGATTATCCGTCTCTTTGATTTGTCATGAATTTTCCTCATGCGGCCACGTCCAGGGAGGTTGGCTACAGTCCCATGGATCTTAAATTTCTGAATAATATGTGCAACTGTAGTCACAGGAACATCTAGCTGCTTGGAAATGGTCTTATAGCCTTTACCTTTAACATGCTTGTCTATAATTTTCTTTCGAATCTCCTGAGACAACTCTTTCCTTCGCTTCCTCTGGTCCATGTTGAGTGTGGTACATACCATGTCACCAAACAACACAATGACTACCTGGAGCCCTATATATAGGCCCACTGACTGATTACAAGATTGTAGACACCTGTGATGCTAATTAGTGGACACACCTTGAATGAACATGTCCCTTTGGTCACATTATTTTCAGTATTTTCTAGGGGTACCACCAAATACACTTCCCGTTCGGTAATCGGAGCGTGAATCACAGACGAGAAATCAAAAAAGTAGAAAAAAAGTTCTCTTAAAACAACTCCAGAATTCATTTATACCACTTCAGCGCTGTTATCTCGGCGGTGAAAATCCCAGTAAAAATATTCAGTTCATCTTTTCTAATTAATATTGATTGGTGCAGGTGTTTGTTTACATTGAGACAGTAGCTTATTTTAAAGTAAATTATTAAGTCTGGCACATAACTGTTGCAGGTGCAGGTTAAACTACAAACGTTTGAGAAAAATTCCGTCCAGCGATGGAGTTAAGACATGCCCAGAGTTTGACGCAATGCGCCGTACGCCGTCAGAACGTGCAGATTCAAATCTGACGCATAACTGATAATAAATTCATCTCTACTTAAGATTTAGCGTTCATTCATGGCACAGACGTAACTTCAGTCGAATTCCTAAGGACCGCCAAAGTTTCATTAAATTCTAGCGACAAAATCTGTCTGGACAGACATACAAACATACAGACAGAACATTTTCTCAGGTCCTCCGATATATATGAAATATAAAGATAATATTGAAAACGCAAGTTCTGACCAATGTACAGACAAAACCTCTCCTTTCTCTATGTTAATTATGTGACATAGCTAATATGTTAATTACGGACCAGAGTGCTAATGCTATATATGCTAGGCACCAACTGTCTGACATGATGGCTAATTAGGAAACACAGAATGTAGCATAGTTGTGAATTGTGCTGGACAGGTGTTAATTACGCATTTTGACAGTTAATTGTAAAACTGGATGATGAATTAATATACATTTATTTATTCAACATAGAAAGTTCATCGTAATGAAGTAAATAAGTGCATGACTAATTGCACTACACACCAACAAATCATGCAACACAGTCACCATTTGCATGGCACGAGTGCTAATTAGGTGTACGTACATCCTTGTAATTGTGCTTCATGATATCAACAGCTAGCTATGCAAAACATATGCTCAAATGAGGTGAAAGAGAGAATCATTTTTCGAGATTTGTCGTCCATTTGCTAATCCGGACATGTGTAATGAATGTGATTTCTCGACTGTGAGCGACAAAAAGCGCAGTGTGGATATTGTTGGATGTGCTATAGTTTCTCATCTTATCATAATGACATGGCGCGGTCTGGGTTTAACATGCAACACTTTGCGTGATACGATATTAAAACCTTGAGGCTAACATTCCATCCAGCTCGACCATGATCCCCCCCATCCGCCCCAAACACACACGCAAGCAGAGATCATTTGATAGCGGGTCGTCACCTTTCGCAAAGCAGCTGGTGTTTATTATTTTATTATTCCATTATTCTGGGTTCATTTTCAAAAGCTCTGAAATTTCCTGTCCGTTGTTTAACTGTTGGGTTTTAATTAAAAATGAATGAGCTTTTTGCTTGCTGATTGGCCAGGTGGCGTCTCCGATTACAGGGAATGGCTTTGTGTGTCTGACAAAAGAAAAGTCCGGAGGGACGGAAAACTGGACACACAAACACGCACAGACGTGCCTTCATGTTGTTCTGGAGGGCTTTATGAGCTCTTTATGAGTTTCCAGTTTCAGGGAAAAGGTACACAAAGGTGAGAATCGCGGGCATGTTTTTAGTGGTTTTTCAAGATGGCTTGTCCCAAAGCCCTACTTGCTCTCGACAGAGTCTACGTCTTGTACCACTGTAAAGTTGTTTACTGACCCAGAAGGCATTGCTCAATATATTCCAATATAGCAGAGACAGCGGCGATTCTAAGGTCAGACCTTTAGTGATGCTCAGCCACCCCTGAGAATGTAACATGTCTAGTGTCTCGATATAAACACTCTGGCAGTTTTTATTTTATTATTTTAATATTTTTAACATTTTACAATAATGTTTTAAAATATATTTTAATTAACAACAATATTAGAATCAGTAATAAGTAACACGATTTTCTTGACAAAAAAAAAAAAAAAGAGAGAGAAATAGAATTTTGCCACCTGCAAAAGCATTTAACCATTTCATTGTTGTCTATTGTTACAGTATGTGATAATAAATTAAGATTAAGATTTAATTATTTGTCACATGTAACCTACAGCAACTTTTTTTTTTTTTTCACATATCACAGTTAGGAAGCTGGTGTCAGAGCACTGGGTCAGCCAGGATACTGCACACCTGGAGCAGATGGGGTTTAAGGGCCTTGCTCAGGGGCTCAACAGTGGCAGCTTAACAGTGCTGGGGCTCGAACTCCTGACCTTCTGCTCAGTAACCCAGAGTCTTAACAGTTAATCTCATCTGATAACAAATACAATAAACAGGGTATCTATGATCAAACAAATGTGAGAGGAGTTTGGGAGACGATAAGCACACAGCTATCAATACACAGCTTAGGGTGCATTTACATTACGAGTCATGTTATGGTTTTTTTTTTTTTTTTTTTTTTTTTGTCAGATTGCTTTGACGGATTTGCACATCATGACAGGAATTAAATCACTTTTGGAACCAGCCACAGTGGTCATTTGTGGAACTGCAGGTTTTGGCACTTCTGTGTTAGTGTAATTTTTCAGACCTGGAGGTTGCCTCTTACTGCGGACTGTTATGTTATGTGAACTATGCTGATATGTCAGAGTGTAACCTCATGCCATCAAGAATGTTGTACATTAAACCATTAGCCAAATGTGTAAATGTTGCTCATGCCTCTAATCAGACTGTACTGCCTGAGCAGCCCTTCTTATATTATGCTATATTGTTAGACTATTAATAATTACTAATAATTAGTTACCCCTAACAATAACCCAACATGTAAAAAAAAAAAAAAAAAAAGTTTAGTAAAATTTGCTGACCAAACAAAATATTTCACATTGCTGTTTAAGTTGCAAAGTTTAAGTTGCCTCAACTTGTACTTCAAATATTTAAGTCAGCTCAAGTAGTATTCGTTGTTGGCTCCATTATTCATATTTGTCTAGGGTTGACTTAGCCCAATTTTTCATTATTGAATTTTTTCCAAAAATAGTCAAAGTTAAAACAGTGATCTGCATAAAACTGGTGAATATTTTACCAGTTTGTTTAAAGGTATATTACAGTATCATAACCATTGTAAAAACTAGCAAATTACCCCCCCTCCCCCCCAAAGTGTCAGACAAAAAACAAACAAACTGTCAGGGATAACCCCTAGAGGGCGCCATAGCGCCCTAAGACATTTTTTTGTGTAGTTCTTTTAAGTTTCAGTTATTTACTTCATGTCCCAGTTCGCAACTCGGTCAGGTCACGTGGGCGCGCACCTGATCCGAGTTGATAATTAATTTCATTATAAAAGGTGGGTTTAAGTTCTAGTTTTTGTCTTGCATTCTGTCACGTTTCTGGGTGCGAGGCATAAACGCAAGAGGATCCAGGTGGTTCAGGGAAACGATGATTTTTATTTAAACATAAACTCAGGGAAAACATGTAACAAACAAAACAGATATACTTTAAATGAAAACAAAACCAAAACACGAATAAAGACAGTAGACATACACTTTAAACTTATTGTAACAAATGCAAGACAAAAACTAGAACTTAAACCCACCTTTTATAATGAAATTAATTATCAACTCGGATCAGGTGCGCGCCCACGTGACCTGACCGAGTTGCGAACTGGGACATGAAGTAAATAACTGAAACTTAAAAGAACGACACAAAAAATGTCTTAGGGCGCTATGGCGCCCTCTAGGGGTTATCCCTGACACAAAAAAGAAAAGAGTCTATGGTAAGAAGAGTGAACATGTGTATCTAAGGGGGGGGGGGGGTCTCTCCAAATCCAATAATAATCATTTGGATGGCTTTATAGGTGTCTGTTCAGTCCTTTCAATTCAATTCAATATTTTTTTTTGATCTGACCAAACATCACTCCTAAAGCTGCTGGGGAGCCAACTAGGCCCTCAATGACTACAGTTCCCTCCAACAGCTTGTTCAGGCTCCTCCTGTAGCTCTGGTTAAAGAGAACAAAGACAAAGATAATACACTTTACAGAATATCTATATTATCAAATAAAAATAAAATCTATCAATAAGGCTATACCACCAGAGTGTGTAAAAGGCTGTTGAAGTTTCTGGAATTCTAACGATGTGTCAGAGCTAAGTGATGTTTCATTTTTAAAAGGGTTTGACATTCTCAAGGGTTTTACTTTATCATTCTCAGAAGTAGCTACCTGTTTGCAGTGATGTTTTTAATCAACCTCGTATTTTCTCAATTCAGTTTTCATACAAATCATTTAACAATTAGAACATTCATGGATGAGCATTAGCGACTCTGGCAGATTGTATATCCCGTAACTTACTGAGTACTGCAGTGCCACTACTCCTGTTTTACTCCTGTTAAAAAACTTCTAGTTTTTCCCAAAACTTTTGTTCGCTTGCGAAGTTGTGGGTGCTGGAGTGGAGCAGGAAGCTGCGGCTGTGTAAAGGTCGGGGCAAAGTGAGGGAAAGATAGATAGAGTTATAAACGTTTAGCTTGCTAACTCCTGTACAGGGTCGTACATGGAGCCTAACATCAGCTAAGCCTGCCTCAGTAGAATCACATGATTGCATCTCTGGGAAGGTAAACTGCTGGCTCAACTTGATTTTTTTAGTTTATTCAGTCTGTGTCTCCCACGTTTTCAAGAACACAATGTGACCTGTTGCCTCAGCAAATACCACTGTAAGTCATTGGGCAAACAATACAATATGAATTCATTCAACGTTTATTTCGTTGGATTTTTTACAGTGTATATGATATAGGACTTTATTCTGATAACGATTGCAACATTAACGAGTGAACCATGCCTTCAGTAAGCTTCAAAACAGTGAGGTTATTATTCATAAGTGTAGTACTTCCACAGTGACATGCAACCGCTTTTCCTTTGAAAAAGCGGGGAAAAACAATATACAGTACAGTATATATATATATATATATATATATATATATATATATATATAAAATCTGGTTGAAAATCCTATTTTACATTGTTGTAAGCAATTGAAAGTTTCCTATAATTAACAAAGCATATATCATGCAAGGGAACCAATAAAATAAAGGTGGTGTAGTCAAATTTAAGGTGTTGTTTAATTCACATCATCAACTAGTGCAGTAAAAGGTTTCAGCAATGAAAACGCTGCTGGTTTTATGAGTCATGCAATAAGCGTGCGCGTGCACACATGGACCTGTTATATGTATGTGCACTAGCAAACAGCACTGCAGCTCTGATTATATTCCTAAAGCAAGAGAGAAAATTAATAACATGCATTTGGAGGACACCCAGAAACATGGCCTACTAAACCACCAAACAGTTCAAACTGCACCTCACAGCGCCCAAGGACATAACAGTAGCACACTAGTTTTCTCAGGCAACCAATTAAATATAATGAGCTCACCGGTGCTGTTTACTTGAAAACAAAATCCGTCCTTCTTTCCTTCTCAATGAACAGAGCGATGACCCGATCTGACAGGTGATCCTTGGCCATGATAAATCCAAGGGAATGTCCTTTATTTTCAGAAAGGCTTGTTCTTTGGACAATGTGCCGAACAACGTAAAACATAAAGTTCATTAAATCCTCCAGATTTACTTCCTTCACTTGTCCGCTACTAGCAATATGGAAAAGGAAAGTTCCACATCAAACTACAAAACATCTGCATTGTGACTTTAATATTATAATAAACCAAGATCAGACTGCCTTTTTAGTTAACCGTTTGTAATGTGCACCTTATTTCAGGTACATACAGTAGCAGGAGCCTTTTCCAGCAGGGCTTCGGGGAAAACCTCAGGGAAAACCTCAGGGAAAGCACAGAGCCTTCAGTAACATTAGCTATTAACAGACGAAAAAAAAAAGAAAAAAAAAAACCCATCAGATTGGCTGACTTTCACCTTTCTCTGTCAAGTCCTGAAGACACAGGACTTTTGTGACTATGAGGGTCCGAAAGTGTCGAAGAGCAAAGAAAATATACTGTAAATATTCCAAAACTTTAACACTGACTGTGAGCAACTAAAAATGTCCAGCTAAAAAACGAAACGAAAGCAAAGCTATGTGATGACGTAATAAGCATATGCATTTAATACAGTTCCGATGAAAAGTTTCCGGACCCCTTCTTTTTCCGCAGCGTTATATTTCGCACCCGTCCGTATTTTATACGCTTAACCAGTTTGGATGGGCAGTGTCGGTGCACAGACATTTTCGATTCTCTCCAGAGATGCTCTGCTAGGCTCGTGTCCAGACTCTGGCTGGGCCACTCCAGGACGTTCACAGATTTCTTCTGAAGCCACTCCTGTGCTTTCCTGCCGGTTTGCTTCAGATCGTTGTCTTGTTGAAATATAAACCGTCTCCACAGTCTGAGATCCTGAGCGCCGTGGAGAAAGTTTTCACACAGGATAGCTCTTTATTTTTCTCCATCCTTTCCCCACTCTATACTGACTCATCTCCCAGTCCCAGTCCCAGAAAAGAAAAAAAAAACATTCCCACAGCATGATGCTGCCACCACCGTGTAGGGATGGTTTTAATAAGCTGCCCGTTTCCCTGATTCCAGATAGTTAAAAACAGAGTGTTTTGCTTCTCAGGGTCTGAGAGTGAATTTGTTGCCATTTGTCCTACCTCCAGTAGGTTGTTATGCACCTTTTAGTGAGGAATGGCTTCTCTCTGGCCACTGTACCATAGAGGCCTGATTGGTGGCATGCTGCTGTAATGGTTGTCCTTCTGCAAGTCTGTTTCCTCTCCAGAAGGGAACTTAGGATCTCATTTATAGCATCACTTTGGTTCTTGCCTACTGTACCTTGCTTGTCTGCCCAGGACCCATCAGCTATGATTATTGTGCGCTGTGGCAGTGCAGCCATCTATTCTGAGACCTTTAATAGACAGTGTGTGTCTTTCTTAATTACGTCTAATTGATTCAGTAATTTTGTTGTATAATTCACTGTGATTATATGTGATTACAAGTATCAAAAGGTCTTCCTTAGATATATATCTGTAGCTGTGTTATTATCTCTGTATATCAGGTCTATGTCCTGTCAGGTCTTTAAAGCTACGTTTACACTGTCAGTTAAATGTGACCCAATTCCGATTTTTTTGCTCCTATGTGACACATATCGGATATTTTCTATGTCCGTGTAAACAGGGGAAAAAACGCATGCATTCCGATATTTCGAGATCGATTTCAGGCCTCCTTCGTACGTGGAAATAAATCAGATATAAATCAGATATGTGCTAATGTGATTGTCGTGTAAACAGACAGATCGGGTTTTCTGAGGCATCGCGTTCTGTACGTCGTTAAAACTGTGACTTCTTCGCGGTTTAATGACGTAATCAGGCACACCGACGCGCTGCTCATCCCAAACAGATGCGCCAGTGTGTGGTAGCCCGCACCTGTTGACCCAGACACGTCTCGCGCACAGACACTCCTCTGAATGGTTGAGGACACAATAAATGAAGCATATGATTGCAGGCTGCAATGATGGCCCTTTTCCTCCTTCTCCGTTTCGCGAACTAGCAAGAGCTAGCATATCGCAGAGCTAGCATCAAGCATATTTCGGCTTCGTCCATCTATGCTAGTGTGTAGTGCAAGAACCTCCCTTTAAGTCTGTGCGATGTTTCAGACGGTATGGCAAGTGTAAACACTTGAATCGGATATGGGTCATAGTTGAAAGAACGTGTAAACAGACGGTCAGAATGCCGGTCAGATGGCGGCGCGGCAGTAGCACGCAGCGGCCACTCCGGAGCCAAAATGGTGCTACATTGTTTATGTCGTGTCGTAGCGTTTTTATTTTGCAAAGTTTATGGACACCGGCACAAACGGTGCTCATACATACCACCGCCAGAAACTTTTGCAACTCAATAAACCGGCATATTTCATTCAAGATGAGCTGCGGGAGAAGCTACGCGACCTCGGCTTGCTTCGGGAACCAGGCCTCCAGTCCTCGGCGTTGCCTGATGCCCGTGGCCGGAGGAGGGGACATCGCAAGCGGTGCGCGAGGAAGCGGAAGCGCGGCAAGCGGGCGGGAGTCTGTGCTAGGCTAAAAACAAATCATAGCCGGCCGGCTTTTCCGTCCATCATCTTATCTAACGTCTGCTCCCTGGAAAATAAACTGGACTACATCCGACTGCAACAGGCTACACAGCGTGAGGTTAGGGACTGCTGTGTGTTTGTTTTCATGGAGACATGGCTCAGCGACAGAGTTCCAGACACCGGCATTCAGCTAGACGGACTAGCCTCGTTTCGCGCCGACAGAAACGCAGCTCTGTGCGGTAAGACTCGCGGCGGCGGTTTGTGTGTCTACATCAACACGAAATGGTGTAAGAACTCTGTGCTAGTTTCTAGTTTTTGCTCATCGCTGGTGGAGATTGTGACTGTTAGATGTAGACCTTTTTATTTACCACGGGAATTCACTACTGTTTTCATTATCGGAGTGTACATTCCACCTAGCGCTAATGCTAAGGAAGCGCTATGGGAACTGTATGCTAAGATCAGTAATCTGCAGAACACACACCCGGATGGACTGTTTATTGTTGCTGGAGATTTCAACCATGCAAATCTCAAGTCAGTGCTTCCTAAATTCCATCAGTATGTGGACTTTGCAACGAGAGGGGAAAACACGCTGGATCTTGTTTACACAAACATCCCCGGCGCATATCGGGCAGAGCCCCGCCCCCACCTCGGCTACTCAGACACATCTCATGTCTGTTATGCTAATTCCAGCATACAGACCACTCGTCAGGCGTTCAAAACCGGTTCTGAAGCAGGTGAAAACCTGGCCAGCAGGAGCCATCTCTGCTCTTCAGGACTGTTTCGAGAACACTGACTGGAACATGTTTAGGGAGGCTGCAACTTACGGCGACTACACCGACTTGGAGGAGTACACGTCATCAGTGACCAGCTACATCAACAAGTGCACCGATGACGTCACTGTCTCCAAGAACATCATCTCACGACCCAACCAGAAACCGTGGATTACTGCGGAGGTGCGTGCACTACTGAAAACCAGAGACTCTGCCTTCAAAGCGGGGGACAAGGCGGCCCTAAGAACAGCAAGGGCCAAACTGTCCCGGGCCATCAGAGAGGCGAAGCGCGCACACGCCCAGAGAATCCACAATCACTTCAGGGACAGCGGTGACACACGGCGCATGTGGCAGGGTATACAAGCCATCACTCACTACAGGACTTCATCACCTGCCTGTGACAGTGACGGCTCCCTTCCAGATGCGCTGAATAACTTCTACGCACGGTTCGACATGCAGAACGACGTGACGCCGAGGAAGACTATCCCTCCGCCGAATGACCAGGTGCTGTGTCTCACCACGGCTGATGTGAGGAAAACTCTACGCAGAGTCAACCCACGTAAAGCTGCTGGACCAGACAACATCACAGGCAGAGTGCTCAGAGAATGCGCAGAACAGCTGGCAGGTGTTCTCACCGACATATTCAACATCTCTCTGAGCAGCGCCGTCGTTCCCACATGTTTTAAGTCTACCACCATCGTCCCCGTGCCGAAGAAGTCTTCTGTGTCCTGTCTCAATGACTACCGCCCTGTTGCACTAACACCCATCATCATGAAGTGCTTCGAAAGGCTTGTCATGAGACACATCAAAGCCCTGCTGCCCCCCTCAATGGACCCCCTGCAGTTCGCATATCGTCCAAACCGTTCAACGGACGATGCCATCTCCACCACACTCCACCTGGCACTGTCACATCTTGAAAAGAAAGACACTTACGCCAGAATGCTGTACATAGACTTCAGTTCAGCATTCAATACAATCATCCCCCAACACCTGATCGGGAAGCTGAGCTTGTTGGGCCTGAACACCTCCCTCTGCAACTGGATTCTGGACTTTCTGACCGAAAGACCTCAAGCAGTGCGGATCGGGAGCTACACCTCCAGCACCACCACACTGAGTACTGGGGCCCCCCAGGGCTGCGTGCTCAGCCCCCTGCTGTTCACACTGCTGACTCATGATTGTGTAGCGACACACAGCTCCAATCATATCATCAAGTTCGCTGATGACACGACCGTGGTGGGTCTCATCAGCAAGAACGACGAGTCGGCGTACAGAGAGGAAGTGCTGAGGCTAACGGACTGGTGTAAAGACAACAACCTGGCTCTGAACGTCGAAAAGACAAAAGAGATGGTTGTTGACTTTAGGAGGACTCGGAGCGAACACTCTCCGCTCAGCATCGACGGCTCTTCTGTGGAGATCGTCAAGAGCACAAAATTCCTGGGCGTCCACCTGGAGGAGAACCTCTCCTGGTCCCTCAACACCAGCTCTCTGCATAAGAAAGCCCAACAACGTCTTTTCTTCCTGAGAAGGCTGAGAAAGGTCCAGCTTCCATCACCGATCCTCACCACCTTCTATAGAGGAACCATCGAGAGCATCCTGAGCAGCTGCATCACTGTCTGGTTTGGGAATTGTACCGTGTCAGACCGCAAGACCCTACAGCGGATAGTGAGGACAGCTGAGAAGATCATTGGGGTCTCTCTCCCTTCTATCGAAGACCTTTACACCACACGCTGCATCCGCAAAGCCACCAGCATTGTGGCTGACCGGACACACCCCTCACACACACTCTTCACCCTCCTGCCATCTGGAAAAAGGTACCGAAGCATTCGGGCACTCACATCCAGACTGAGAAACAGTTTTTATCCGCAAGCCATCCGTCTCCTAAACACAAAAGGACTGGACTGATACCTGACACACACACACACACACATACACACACACACACATACACACACACACAAATCACTCAGACGAACTAAATCTGGAACATCTGGACTGAACTGATAAACACACATGCACAATCACACTGATGCACACCCATCCCAATCTGCTCATACCTACATACCTGTGCTGCTCCTTGCAATTTTTTGCACAATATTTAAATTGCTATTTATTGCTATTTGCACACAATACTTCTGTCAAAATTGTAAACTGTTTACTGCTGCTCTTCCCACTACCTCAATTCATCCTTCATCAAAAAAAGTACTGTTATGTCTTACATTGTTGTGTCTGTCATGTACCACTTTGTTTGCACATTTGCACGTGCACTTTGTCTATTTTTGTATTTTTGTATAGATATTGATAGTTCTTGTTTTAGAGTAACTTAAAAATGTAAAAATTTATGTTGTACATTTATGTTGTTACATGTATGTAGCACCCTGGTCCTGGGGGAACGTTGTTTCGTTTCACTGTGTACTAACTGTATATGGTTGGAATGACAATAAAAGCCTACTTGACTTGACTTGACTTGAGAAAAATCCGATATAGGCAACAAATCAGATTTGAGCATCGAGACCGCGAGTGTAAATGGGGCTTTATACAGTAGCATAGTTAGCCTTGTGGCCTCGCACATCCAGAGTCAGGGCTCATGTTCTCCTCATGCACAGTGGGTACTCCGGTTCCCACCCATAGTCCCAAGACATGCAGCAAAGGCTAACAGGTGTTCCCAAATTGAACACAGTATATGAGTGGTGGGTTGGGTGCACTGCTATGGATTGACACCGTCTCCAGGGTGTACCCTGCCTACTGTAGTGGCCCAAGTTCCCTGGGATGGGCTCCAGGCATCTGTGGATAAGCACTATAGAAAGTGAGTGAATCAATGAGTGAGAAGACCTTCTTACAAGTTTTGGTGCATTTTTCCCTTTCAGTTAAAATGAGACAGAAGTGCAGACAGAACCAGACAGCCAAGCAGGCCATTCAGGAAAATGGGTCACAAAGAAGAGAATGGAAAATTCCGGATAATTACTTTAAGCGTCTCGGCTACATATGAAAGAAGGCAGGAGTATTACATGCTGAACCAATTGAACGGCTCTTTCCTAAGACATTCATTTATCAGCTAGTCTTCGCGATGAACTTACAAGTATTACATGGTGACACAAAAAATACAATTGGCCTTACAAAATTACAGGTTTAAATATTTCTTGGAATCAATCTAATAAGCCAGTGGATGAACAGAGTCTTCTCTTCCTGCAAAAACCCCAGCTTTGAGGCTTCAATGTGTGGACCAGAGGGCAAGTAGAGACAGGGGTTCTATTGATATCATTCAACATACTGTAAGAATCGCAAAGCCCCCTGACCAAGCTATTGAAGCAACAGCAACATGTTGAATCATCTGTCTCATGAGAGCAGAGAAAATGAAAACATCAAAAGGCTGTCAGTGAGACAGGAAAAGGGGCTTCATTGGACTGGCCTCAGATGGGCATATCAGTGTAAGCACAACTTTAGAGAAGCTACAACACGGCATAATGCCACCATCACCATCATCACTATCGGTATGGTGTTCTTTGGTTGATAAGAGGTGTACAGTATGTCTCTCTTTAAAATGTATGCCTCAACCGTGCTTTTAACATTTTTATTTTTATTGTATTGTGTGAATTTATTTATTTATTTATTTATTTATCTGTGTAAAATGTGTGTGATTGTGCAAAATGCTATTACTCAACCTCCCACAGATTTCTAACAGTGGATAAATCAGCATGCGATTGTGATTTATTGTATTGTAATAACATTACTGAGTGACGTAAATGGTACAAGACATTAGTCCCAATCGAATCAGTAAAAAGCTATACCATTTGGTTTCACAGGTGTTCCACAGCGTGGGCCATTTCTATGGATACACCTTAATAAAATGGGAATGGTTGGTGATATTAACGTCCTGTTTGTGGCACATTAGTATATGTGAGGGGGCAAACTTTTCAAGATGGGTGGTGACCATGGTGGCCATTTTGGAAGTCGGCCATCTTGGATCCAACTTTTGTTTTTTTCAATAGGAAGAGGGTCATGTGACACATCAAACTCATTGGGAATTTCACAAGAAAAACAATGGTGTGCTTGGTTTTAACGTAACTTTGTTCTTTCATGAGTTATTTACAACCATTCCCATTTTATTAAGGTGTATCCATATAAATGGCCCACCCTGTACAATCGGTAATTACACTAACTGGCATCGCAGCCTGGGTGAAAATATTGTAGGTCTTTACGGTTTGCAGCACTGGAAAGAGGAGAGAGCAGCTGCCTGCCAAAACCCGCATTCAAACCAGTCACCGAAGCAATTTTAGCTAGAAAACACATCTGAAAAATTCTAACTTTTTAATTGCTCCTATACGTCTTTCTGAATTGACTTTAATTATTAACAACAACAAAAAAAAAAATTACAAAAATTAACAATTAACAAAAAAAAAAAAATACTTTTAATTTTACACGAGGCCGAATGCCAAATCCCTCTGTAACCCCTAATAATCAAAGACACTAATTGGTGTGTTGAACAAGTGATTGCATACCTTAGAGCTGATATTGCAAAGTGGAATAAGGGAAAATATAAAAAGAACTTTTTTTTTTTTTAGAATTACAGGACTGTCCACCACCTCCATGGTTTATTTACATTTTGGCCACATAGTACGTAAAGAAAAAAAAATCTTTATATACCTTAATTACACTGGTGGTCACCAGCTCTGCCAGTGGTGGTTAGTTACTGTTGTTCCACAAGGCATGGAAGGATGTGTGTTGGCAGAGTAATATAAAGAAACAAATTATAAACTGTTAATAACAAATGGTGTCTGGTAAAAAGCAATATCACATTTGGGGTCGTGCTGTTGTGCTGGATATAAGCACGCCTCTGGTGCAGCACTTCCTCTCGTGTGATATTGCTTAAATGTAATAAATTAATGCATTCATTGTGCTTTTGTAGGAAATCAAACTCAAAGTAGTGACTTTAAATTGGAACAAGGAAAAAGTGTTATTTGTTGCATACAAACTTTTAAAATCACAAAGATTGTTGATCATGAGAAACTTTAGAAACAAGTTTCAGTTTGTCTTTGGGAGTTGAAGATGCTTTATCATAGTTTAGCTATGCACCATTTAACGTCCATTCGTGCATCATCTCACTGTATATATGCCTGTGGTCCCCCTTTATATCTCCCCGCCCCCCCCCAAGTTTCTCCCAAATTTAGTCATGTTTAATTCCCACCCAATAGGGGAGTCCCCCAACCAGTGACAGCCAGCAACCAAGGAATGTGTAGTTTTAACACAGGCTTCTCCTTCACCATCTGCATCATGGGGACCGGATCAGCAACCGAAAAAAGAGGAACCTTGCTCTCGGGCACAGTAGTGGCAATTTTGTGTTGCTTAGTACGCCTTAACCACTGAGCTAATCTTGATCCATTTTTTATTGCAGAAGCACATATTGCAGACGTTAGGTGACATATACATAACCGGACTCCATTAATGCTGCAAACTACATTACTAAGAGTGGAAATGTTGTCCAAACATCCATTATAAGTATTAAGTTCACTTACTGTAGACACTATTTTGCCAAGTGTAGAATCATTGCCTAAAACATGGAAGCTCAATGCAACAGAGGGATATAAAGTGGTTTTCAAATGAAATGTTCTGTGAGAGACAATCCTCTGAGCCCAAATAATAATAATAATAATAATAATAATAATTTGGCAAAAAAAAAGCATAAAAATAAATAAATAAATAAATAAATACATGTTATATAAGTGGATGCCAGAATGGAAAAACAGCACTTTGTCCTACAGCAAGTTTTTTTAATTGAATGATTGATTTATTAGTTTTTTTTTTATATATATATAATGTTTAAATTTTTTGTAAGTACATTTTAGACATTAACATAATCTGTCTAATGAATGTTTCACGATTTTTTTTTTGTGATTCATAATTTTATAGAAACTTTCTAAATATTTCTGTTAAATGTAATTTGTTAAAAAAAAAAAAAAAACATCTTGTAATTTTTTTAAATACAGATTTTTAATGCATTTAGTTCTCTCTCTCTCTCTCTCTCTCTCTGTGTGTAAGCTTTCTCCAATATATTTTTCTTGAATATTGTATGATCTAATTATTTTGATGAAGGATAATATATAATATTTACTTTAGCAGGCTATCATAGGTGTATAATATTTGCAAGGGAATGAAAAGACTAGCTAAGTGGTTGATACTGTATGTGCACTAGTCAACTCTGCGCCGATTAAAGTGATGACGTGCAACTTTTACAGAAACGCTTACTCAAAAACATTTACAGCTGCTTTTGTTAATTATAGCTAATTATGCTACATAAGAGCTAAATACACAAGGGTAACAAGGGTTAATTAAATGAAGCAAAAGATAAACAGTTAGCACGGGTAGACCTCGTTGTGGCAAACTGAAAGTTTTGTTAGCATATTTCATCGCAGTCTCAAGCTAATGTAGCTGTAAAATATTTGAAGAAGTTGATTAGATAGCTTACTCTGCATTGACAGTTTAGCTAGCTTTGATAACAACACAGCACGTGCTTACATCGTTGGCACTTTTAGTTTTATGATGAAATAGTGATGAAATATAATATTTTAAATGAATTTTAATGTTCGTTCTATAGCCTACACTGACCCATGTTACGTGATATTAGCCAACATGTTTAGCTTGCAATTTGGTGTGGATCAATCCTGTGATTAAGTTTACAGTGGCTCAGTGGTTAGCACTCTCACCTTGCACCTCCTGTGTCCGGGTTCAACTCCCGCCTCAGGGTCCCCCCCCCCCCCTCCCTTGTCCAAGAGACTACAGAGGTTCCTACATAGTTGGATGATGGATTGAGCTGATAATTACAGGATAATAAGTGGAATATGGGAGCGCGAGAGGGAGAAGAAAAAAAGTAAATAAATAAATAATACATAAAGGAACACAGAAATATTGCCTACTTAGGCAGCCTACATCCTAACTAGCTCACTAGAACAGAATGATATCTGTTTTTCACACTGAGTGTAGAAAGCACTCAGTGCTTAAGTAAGACCACACTGCCCCCTGCTGGTGCATTTGCTTATCAAGGCAAAATCCCAAAATATAATGAAAAAAAAAAAATCTTATAAAGTAAGATAAAAACAATGGGTATAAATAAATTTAAATAAATACATTTAAATAAAAAAAACTATTTTATTTAAAATAGTAAATTTTTTACTAAAATTACGTTCATTTAAAAGTATTAAATTACATTAAAATAAAAATATATACAATAAAAAAATGCATCAGTGACAGGTTGACTTCTTATAAACAGTTAAAAGGTTAAAACTAACAATAAGCTGATGAGCGTGATGTGATGACACATACCTGCTCATAACTTCCCTTCTACTCAATATTTTGATTTAATTTATGGTGCAAGGTTCGGTTTTCATAGTGTAGAGCTCTTTTTTTTTTTGGAGTAAGCCGTGATTAGTTGTGATGTCATGTGTATTTATTGAGGATTCTGGTAGCTTGCGGGTGCTTTACGGTCGTTTCTGTGTCTTCTGCTAACCCTGTGTACAGTATACACGGTTAAATATCGCGTTCATTGGCTCTGTTGAGTGACACGTATAGCCACGCCCACCTTGATGGGAAAGTGCTGAATGAGTAAAAAAAAAATGATGTGATGTAATCTGGCACACAACTGCTCATAACTTCCCCTCTGCTCAACATGTTTACTAGATTTAAGGAGCAGGTGTAACTTCAGGCAGATATATAAGTAATGGCAAAAGTTCCGCAAATTCTGTCAAGCCAGTTTTGCATGACGATGTGACAAATTCTGGCCGGACAGACATACAGACATACAGACATAAATTTATGGGGGACTGGTTTAGGGTCAGCCAATGTATGAAACATAAAGATATCATTGAATGAGCGAATTCCAATGTACAGACAAAAGCTTAAACATATATAATATTTATATTCTATAATGAAATATTAAATATTCAGCCAATAAATATCAGCAGTTGTAGCTGCATTCAAAACAAAACTGAAATTGAAGTAATTAAGGCATTAATCAGAGCCTCTTTAGATTCATACAGTTGTGTTTACATGCACTCAAATTCTATCAGCCGCTGTAATTAATGCTGACGAGGACAAGTAATGTCCCGAGAACAGAGCGCGCGCGCGCACACACACACACACACACACACACACACACACACACACACACACACACACACACTCTGATATGTGTGCTGAGTAAATACAGGGTTTAATGAGTTGGAGAGAAACCTGGCACCCGCTTCAAATATTTGCCGTTTGCAGACTGACGTCCTGGGAAATCACATGCGAGCACAGTCACACACACACACACACACACACACACACACACACACACACACACACACAGGTGTTTACAGCTTCTTAATAGACCAATTGTGCTTAAGTTGATAAACTGAAATTGACGTGTGTGTGTGTGTGTGTGTGTGTGTGTGTGTGTGTGTGTGTGTGTGTGTGTGTGTGTGTGTGTGTGCTAAGAGGCTAGTAAGTGTAGCCATGTTATCATTGATGGTTGAGTTAGGTGACTGAATAAGCTGTGGTGATAAATTAAAGACACTGATGTCACGTCCTTCTTCTTCCTTCTTGTCTTTCCCTCATTTCTCTGTTTCCTTCTGTATTTTTAACCTGCCACACTTTCCTTTTATTTTTCCTTTACTGCGTGCTCTCTTCATTGTAATTTTTCTTCATCATTCATAATTCTATTTTTGATATTATTCTTTTGTTTTACTTTATTCTGATTTTACTTCATTTGTTTTAAAAAAAAATCCCTACTATTGTCTCCCATTTTGGCCATTTCATTTTACGGATTATTAAAAATAAAATGTAGTCTTTATTTTGCCTTTCTTTTATTTTTCGCTGTGTGCTTGTTTCATGGTTTTTATTTCTGTTTCTTGCATTCCTTCTTTCTTTCTATTTTTCCTTTCATCTTTCCTCTTTTAATAGTCTTATTAAAGTCTTAAAGTCATATTAAATATTATTTTTTATTCCCTTATTGTTCTGCCCCTAAATTTTTATACTTCTACCACAGTGTTCCTCTACTGATAGACTCGGGAAATCATTTGTTCCCCTATACTGACGCTGGTACTCTGGTTTAACACCTCTTCACGGTGCCGGGGGACGTCGTGATGGTCCCTCAACCTCTGCAACATCCTCAGTTACACACGTAGGTCACATTAATAACCGACTCATTGTTCACAGTCATATTTATCTACTCATCATGTACACTAATCTACATTGACCTTCATTACCTATTATCTTGCACCACTCACTTTTTGCACGGCTGTCATGTTTAATTGCTATAACCCAGTGTCACATTACAGTTTGCACTATCCTGTTCACTGAATATTCATCTTCAGTCACCCTTTATATTTCACATACTGTACAGTATTCATCACATATTCAGTTTCCACTTTTCTCTTCAACAGTCATCTATCTATCTATCTATCTATCTATCACATTTTATTTTTATTTTACTTTTTGCTTTTAAATCTCTTTTTTCCAGTTTCACAAAAATATAGCTTTTTCCCTTAAAAAAAAAATCTTACTATTTGTTTTTGCCCTTGTCTGTTTTTCTCTTTTTTATTATATATAAATATATTTATATACTACTTTTTTGTTCTAACATTGTCTTTACGCTTCATTTTCATCCTTTACTTTCAATTAAATCTAAAATAAAAAGTATATATTGTACACACAGGTGGTAGGTAGTGTTAGTACAGCCGTCACTGGTGTATCATGCAGAGTGAACACATGCAGAAATGAGTGTAAGGTAGACAATAAGACCGCTGCCTAGTCTGACTCAGCCCAGACCAAAGGACATTATAAAGGGCACCTGGAATACAATATGACGGGGGTGTGGCTTTGACACGTGATGTCGCTGAGGGCACGTCAGAGTCAGATTTGTCTGCGGTTGTTGACCTCATCAAGAGAACCTTCAGCAAGAAAAAGACACAAAGTCACCCAAAGTTAACGAATTCCACTCATTAGTATGATGAGGAGACTCGCTAATGAAGCTACAAGCCTGTCCTCACATTACATATTACACACACACACACGAACGCACACACACACACACCACCTGGCTGACACCTTTAAGCACCCGAGTACCACACGACCGCCTGCGCACAACACCAAAACAAGTCGACTTGCAAATAAATACACAAACCAACAGATGCTCCAGCTTCAGTGCAGCTCGCTCAGTGTGCGCAGGACATGAACAACCCACTTATTATCACTACTTATTCCTTTCTCTTCTTTCCTTTATTATTTTTATTCCTTCTGGCTTTTTCATATATTTTCTGTTTCTTTCTTTCTTGGTCCTTCACCATATAAAGAATTTTGAATGATTTTACATATTCTTTCTTTATTTACTATTCCTTCCTCCCTTCCTTCCTTCCTTTTCTCTTTGCCCCGTTTTATTCTAGCTTTCTTTTTATTCATTTGTTTTTCTTTTCCACTTTATCTTTCCTTATTTATTTATTTATTTACTTACTTACTTACTTACTTACTTACTTACTTACTTACTTACTTACTTACTCACACACTTCCTTATTGGCCTTTTTTTCTATTTTTTGTGGATAAAATTTGTTTCTATCCACTAAAAATAGGTCACCTTGGACAGTTATAAATGTACATATGTTCTCTTTCCTTATTTCTATTGCCTCTTTTTTTATTTATCTTATTTTCACTTTCTTTTGATTTTTTGCAGAACAGTTCTTTCTTTCTTTTTTCTTTCTCTTTCTTTCTTTCTTTCTTTCTTTCTTTCTTTCTTTCTTTCTTTCTAGGATTCTTCTTCCCTCTTCTTTCTCTTTTTTTTGTCAATATTTATCAATGTCTATTTAATTACAATATTTATTTATTTGTAATTATAATTACTTTTCTTTGCTACTTTTTTTTCTTTCTTACTTCCTTTTTCTTTGAGATTTTTTATTGTAACCTTATTTTCTTCTTTTCTTTTCCTTCCTTTCAACATTTTCCCCTTCATTATTTATTTAATGTATTTTTAATTCTCAAATAATAATAATAAATAATAATAATAAATAATAATAATAATAATAATAATAATAATAATAATGT